>CM034701.1:153819518-153829578 GCA_020142125.1 Phrynosoma platyrhinos
AGAAGGCTCAATGTCTCAGAAAAAAATACAATTCCCATGATTCTCAATGTGTAAGCAACCAAATGCAGAAAAGTTGGCTTCTACAGTAGCAGTGCCTCAATTTAATGTGCATTATTTCTGGCAGTCCTTAGTCGTCTGCCGAGGCCCTATTTTAGTTAGGACTAAATTTGGATTAGAGCGAGTGTACCTAGTGGCTTGAGTGTTGGATTATGACTCCGGAGACCTGGATTCGATTCCCAGCTTGGTCATAAAACCCACTGGGTGATCTTGGGCAAGTCACATGCTCTCCATCTTAGGGGAAGACCATGATAAATCTCCTTTGAACAAATCTTGCCAAGAAAACCCCATGATAGGTTTGCCTTAGGGTCTCCATAAGTCAGAAATTACTTGAAGGCACAGAACAACAAAACCATCAAAATTGGAATTAGGCTTGTGTGTATTTGGGGTTGTCTGCATGGTCCAAAAGGCCTGTGTCTTCCCTGGCATCCTTGCATCACCCAATTCAGACAATGCAGGCCAAACTCCCAGGGCCAGGATCCTGCCTGATCCTGTCAGACCAGACATGGATCCTCATGATACAGCCAGATCCTGGGTAATAAACCTTTACTCCAGGTCAATTTAAACCCTGGTTTGTTGTGGAGTTTACTGGAAACTCTATCGCAAACCCCAGCTGTTTATATGATCCCCTATGTTATTTACAGTATTTGGTACTGAGCAGTCCTCTGTCGTTGAATCTGATACAGAAATGGGGCATCTGGTCACATGGGTGCAGCCAGGCAACCTTTTTCTGCATCAGACATGACAGTGGGGGGAGGAGCTTCTAAGTACCAATGACAGCACAGCAAGGGAAGGAGCATGCACCAGTAGTGTGGGGATGGGTGTGTAAACACCCACCCATTCCCATGCCAATTTTTATTATATTTGACTAAAAGCCATTACAAGTCACAAAAGAAAATAGGTGTAATATCTAAGCTTCAGATTATAATATCTCAGTTTAATGTATTTTCCAAATCTGTTAAAAGACTGTACTGTACACAACTCTGGCTGCATCCACATTGCAGAAGTAACCCAGGTTGACACCACTTTTACTGCTATGGCTCAAAGCTATATAATTCTGGAAACTAGTTTGTTGTGACACCAGAGCTCTCTGACAGAGAACGGTAAATTTTTTTCCCCAAAAACATTTTTTCCATAGCATTGAGCCATGACAATGAAGGTGGTGTCAACCTGGATTATTTCTGCAGTGCAAATGCAACCTCGATCACTTTTTTTGTTTTGTCAAGAATATTTCCATCATAGTTTTACTGGCATTGGGATACTGACATTTAGTAACAGTTTCTTCATGTCAAACTCCACCTTATTAAAAAAAGATTATGTATAATGAATGATGGTGTGTGGTATTAGTTCTCAATGGTCTTCATTTTCTTATCCAGTAGAGTCTGTCCAGCTTAAATCAGGTGCTTGCTTTCACTCCAGAGGCTCTGATAAGAAGGATTTGATGCTGATGCCGAACTCATTTGAATGAAAGATGAGTATGTAGCAAGTATTATTCTCAGGTAAAAATAGGTACTTCATTTAGGATGGACAAACTCTGCTGGATAGGAAAATGAGAAAACATTAATACAGATGAAGGTACTTCATGCATCATCTTAGGAAAATGGACACAAACCCAGCATAGAAAAATATACTTTTTTCACACTAGCACTCAGACTGGGACAGGTGTGCAAATAAATGGCAAAGCTGGAAGGGCTACTTTTTTCTGCCGAATTGTCATTTGTTTATCAATTATCCTGATTATATATGAAGATTATATTTAGCACTGGATGGTGCTCCCAGGATATGGGAAATATCACATGCCCCACCATACCTGCCACCAATTCCTTGGCACATTCTCTAAACACCACCTATATAAAGCTAGCTTTAACCAATCAACTCCTTTTCTTGTTCAAACTAATTCCACTCAAAGACATGATAACTATTTGAATGTTCAAATGACCATGATGAAGACAGTATGAATGAGATCAGTGCTAGCACTGAAGGATAGTAAATCTGTGGGAAAAAAACATAAAGAACAACAACAACAACAAAAACTGGGAGTCTAGAGAAGGATCTGGGATAGTTATCTAGTCCTTAACAAAGGTATTGGGCAAGAGTAGGACCTGGATTGTATATGAACCCCTTTCATGCACCTCAGTTATCTCAAATCCCTGGACTCCTATTTTTTCTCTCTCTATGGGCAAACAAGTAAACTGTACAATAGCTCAAAATGTCATCTACAGCAACAATTAACAATAACACACACCCAACTCATACTTCCCCACAGAGTTACTTGCAATGCAGAAAATCAAATCACAATCACCTGGGAAAATAATCCTGAAATTCAAACCATAAGTGTGCTAGCACGGCCCATGTTGAGGATCAAACTGGTCCCCATCATTGCTGAAATTTCCACTCCTGCTTTTAATTTTTTTTCCTCTCTAGCTTTATTACAAGTTAAAAGTATGATAGGATGCAAAGTGAAAACAAATGTTTCTCTTCCTGATAAAATGGTAAAAGAAAGCTGTGCTTGAGAATATTTGGGTGGGGAATCTATGCTTATGAAGAGTGAGAGGACACTAGAGGTAGATATCAGTCTTGGGACTTTCCTTTTGCAATCCTTGGGGTCTGGAATGTTTCCTTGCTAACGTTCCATCTAAGCTGGACTCAACTAACCTGTAACATCCTTAAAATGTTTTATTGTTATTTAATCATCTGTTGATCTATGACTAGAGAACAGGAGCCTTGCAAATAATGAAATGACAGTTAACAAATAAATTAACGTAAGCCTCATTCTCACTATGATTTAAAGCAAATTGCTGACTCAGCAGTTCTTTTGAAAAGAATAGATTCCAAAGCATGTTCAACAAGTGGGAACAATGTATCTGAATTGCATCATTCTGGAGGAGAGGGACTAATGGCAGACTAATATATATAATTAACAGAATATGTGATCCATTGTATTTGAAACTACTTGCAATTACTTGGGCAGCATGTCAGGTGACTGGGCCAACTGTAGCTCTGCAAGGCAAGTAATTGCAAAACCAATGGATCACATATCCTGTTGATTTTTTAAAATATGTGTGTGTGTGTGTGTGTGTGTGTCTATTTCCCAAGGCAGGCTGCTTAAAGGAGAAATTATGTGCTTGAGAAGCTTGGGTTGCTGAGGGGCAGAGGAAGGCTCAGTTGCTAAAGTCACCCTGCTCAGTGCCTGAGCCCTGTCCTCACCTCACCATGTTACCACTTGTGTCACTGATGATGCACAGATGATTGACATTCATTTTGAAGTGGTGCAAACTAGTGGGAATGATAATCATGCCAAAAAAGAAGTGTCTATAAGGGAATAATGAAAAGATCCACTTTCATAGTGGGAGTGATGGACCTTTTGGAACCGATTTACTGATATGGAGCAAAGGCGAATCGCAAACCGGTTTAAATGTAAGTGGGAATGAGCCTGTATTTGCTTGAGGCAAAAAGTAGGCTATTATATAGTCATTTTTAGAGGTTTCAATTTTTCTCTCTCACTGCCTGAAATGTGTAGAATTCTACATCAATTTTATCTGACATATGAAATGTAGTGCTATATATCCTCTATATATCCTCTAGCATTTGACATCCCTTCTTTCCTTCCCTACCAGATAACTCACCTCCAAACTTTTTCAATTTTATTACTACTTGCTCATACATTAAATGATTAACTTGGGGACATGAAACAGAATTGACCATTTTGTTTTCCATTCAAGAAACAAGGGATTATGAAGATTTAATATAATCTCATCAGTAGTCCAGAATTCTGGAACGAAGCCTGCAGCGTTCTTTTCTGTTCTCCAACAGCTCTTAGCCACAGAGAAAACAAGATTTTTTTTATTATGATGATTAAACATGTTTTATTAAAGCTTTCCCTGACATTTTTCATACTTTGCTTCTTTCACCTACCCCCCCCCCCATTTTTCCCTTTCCATTTTCCTTTGAGGTCTCTCTGTTTCTCTTACTTTTGTTGCAAATGACATTTGCTATACTATTCTTCCCCTTCCTTTGTTGCCTTCATTTTTCCTATCTGGAGCTGATCTGCTAGGTCAGAAAGGAAATATGGAACATATGCTTGGATGATATTGTTCATTATAAAGTGAAACATGAACAAAACACCATTCAGTGTGCATTTCAACAATGACTTTAACCAGGTACATCATGAAGGCTCATTTAGGAACACACACACATTCCAGAATCTACCTTTTATAACTAAAGTTCACCATCAGAAATACTATTGTTCAAAGTAAAACCACATGAACCTTTTACTTACACACATCTAAAGATTCATCTGAATCATCTGGACAGTCAGGTTCTCCATCACAGATCCAATTTTGAGAGACACAGGTCACAAGATCATGGCACAGAAACTCGTCTACATCACACAAATGTTCTGAAAACAAAACAAAAAAATATGAACAATGAAATGGTTAATGGATAAAGGATAATGAACATGAAAATGTGTCACCTGAATGAAATAAGACCTTAAATACCATGTTGGTAAACTTGAAAATAACAATTTTGTATGCATGAAATATAAAACACTGTAAAGTTATAGGGAACAGTAGAGTAACCCTTCCACATATAATATTGTTTGTGTTAAAATAATGCATACAATGGGAAATTCAGTATGATTCACCGTCACATATATAAAAAACCATACATGTATAATGAAAAAGGATTTCACATGCCATGGCTTATGGAACCATCCTAGAAATATCTCACATCGTTTTACACTGGGCTTAATCTTGTCAACATTTGCTTGCAGTGGTTTCCAAGGTTTCAGGCAAGAGCTTTTCCAGTCCTGCCTGGAAATGCCCAGAACTGAACATGGGGCTTTCTGCATGAAGAATGAATACACTGGACAATGGACACTTCTTCTAGCTTTATTTTGTCTATCTCTCTATCTGAAGGCAAGGTGTCCTGGTGATAGTTGAACAGAGAGCACTGCAGTTATTCAGTAAAGCAGTACTCCCACTAAGTGAAATTTGACTAGTGGCAACATGTAAATCAGCATGATGCATTGGTTTAAGTATTGAATTAGGACTCTTGGAGAACAGTATTTGAATCATCAGGGCACAAAATAAGAGTTCATGTGGTGCAGTTGTTTGTCACTGTGTACCATTTATCAGAACATAGCCAGCAATGATCCTCAGCTGCTGCAGACCACATATCGATGTCAGGTTGGAGGAGGGAGAGAAGTGGGCCGGGGAAGCAGGAATTATCCACTGAATCTATTCAAAAATTGTGGGGAATCAAAAGAAGAGGCTTTAGAAAAAATTCCCCTTGCTGGAGTTTCCAACACCTGAGAAATCCCTTTTTGTCCCCTCCACAGTCTTCATTTTTTTCCTGTTGCTATATTCCATAAGACAATGGGATAAAACTTGGGGGGGAATCCCATTAAATGCCCTAAGAATGCTCCTTAATATTAACATTGAAAGCAAATAAGAATATATTCATTATATTAATGAAGTGACCTTACTCTTACCTTTTACATTATTTTTAAAGTGTAATTTTGTTAAATCTCTGGTGCCCCACCCAAAAACTATCTAGTGGTAGTGTAACATAGTGGACATGACTTGTAACATGTTACTCCCAAGCACTGGTTCTTATACTATGTTCCTATCTAGGATCTTGTAAAGAGAAATATTTTACTATTGTTAAGATTCTGCAGATGTAATACAGAATACCACTGTAGGTTGCATGTAGCTTTTATGGAGATTCAAGGCACACAAAGCAATATTTATTCAGTAAATATTACATCTGGGGTTACACATTTACTTGCTTTTTGATTTTAGGTGTACCATTTACCAATGGTACAATAAAACAGAAGCTTTGGACTACTTTAAACCAAACCTTCTCCATGGGATCCATAATCCTCCATTTTAATTAACAAGTAGTTTGGTTTTGTTACAAAGGCAAGACAACATTTGCTTCTACAACTCAGCAGTCAATGTTGCTTTATTATATGTGCCTCTGTGCAAAACATTATTTAGCTCTTCTGTTGAGCCAAGAAAATAACACACTGGGTATTCTAAAGCATACAAACCGTTGATCTGCTTTGGAGGTAGAAGGGCACTCATTTGAATATGTCACTATCAGTGCTTTCATAACCTGACCTTGAAAATAGCATATCTGTGTACAAAATAAAATAAATAAGGTGCTTATAACAAGCTGTAGCTGCGGGAATAATACATGACTATCCCTAGCACAGTGGAACAATAAGGATTTTCTTTAAGGCTTTGATACTGTTTTAACAAGCACACTAGAGGCATATTTTGCTCTGATTACACCCATCCTGTATATAACTGTTACCAGTCCAATCCTGATTAGGATGCTACAGGGAAAAAAAAGACAGAGTGATGCTTGTGTAGAAGAGGGAATTCAGCAACTATAGTTTACATTACATGCTACACCTTCTGAAATTCCCATTTCTGCAGGATTGTTAAAGGCACAGGATCTCTGTATTCTTTCTTACTTGGACATGGGGCAAATCTGCTGGTTAATCCACACAAAACCCAAACAGAAATTGGATTAGTGCCCCATGTTTTCACACGACGTCACACAGAAACTGGACAGAAAGTGGACAGAAACTGATGTTAACCGCTATCTTTTGAAATTTGGTTGTTTGGAGGAAATGCAAATGCACAATTAAGGTAATTTCACATTTACCGTAATGTGATAACCAAATGTGCATTTGGGAGCATTTCCCTGCTGTTGCCATGGTTCCAGTGAGCATTCCTCTATCTGCGCATGTGCAAGAAGCTCATTTCTAGTACATTTATGGGGTTTTTTCACTTGTGTGTGAATGTTAAATGTGCTTACTGTAAATTTGCAATTAAGGTAATTACGTTTGCAGAATTAAGGTTTATTTTTCATTTATTTTCGGGATGCCTCATTTCCACTTTATTTTCACTTTCTGGCCCACGTGTGATAACGTCCTTAGCCTGATATGTTTCATTTGCATACACAAAGGATTTTGAATTTGAATTGAAATTCTCACATACAAAGGGCATATATGTGTGTGTCCCTGGCTTCCACTCCATCAAAAGCATCTGAGTAAGTAGACTGAAGTCTATGAAAGCTCATGCTTCCAACTTCATTCTTTCAGTTAGGGCCTTTACAGACTGCCAGAAATAATGCAGCTTGAGTCCACTTTAACTGTCCTGGCTCAGTGCTAGGGAATCACAGGAATTGTATTTTTTTCTGAGACATTAAGCCTTCTCTGTCAGAGAGCTCTGGTGCCACAATAAACTACAGTTCCCATAATTCCCTAGCACTGAGCCAACGCAAGTGGTCTCAACCTGCATTATTTCTGGCAGTCTGTAAAGGCCCAATGCCATTCTCTGGAATCTTTAGAAAACCCTGGGAGGTTGCAGAGGATGCCAGCATCATTGTGTGCCATCTAATGGAACACACCTGGTAACAATCCTTGGCTGCCCCTCTGTCCCAGGGTGTTTTCACACGGGGCTTTAGGAGGACGCAATCCTACCTCTGTCTGGCCCCACTCCAGCTCCATTTCCAGCTTGTTCACACGCATGCCGCAGCAAACCCCGCCCCTTCCGGTGCCATCCCTGCGTCTGTCCGGCTCCTTGCTCCATGTGTTCAAATGCACGGAGCAGTAAGTCCGGCCTCACTCCAGCCGAAACAGCATTAACTCCGGCATCAGCGGCGGAAAGGTAATTCTGATTTTCAAAAGGAATTAGGCTGCCGCCGGCGGAGCCATTCTGGAATGAGCGGCACGAGCCATTCCAGAAAGGCTCCAGGCGGCTTTAGGGACCTTAGTGTGAAAACGTCCCCAGCTAGAATAATGTACCTTCACAAAGAAATTAGTGTTCAGGAAATAAAACTTCCATTGAGATGAACAAAGGAAGGGAGTTGATGGCAGGGTGTAGACTGACACAGGGCTCTTTCAACTGGCAACAAGGTGAACCCAATTTTCAGGCCACAGTTAGCACTATAATTTCACTTTGACTGCCATGGCAACATGATGTGGAATCCTGGGATTTGTAGTTTGGTGAGATCACTAGAGCTGTCTGGCTGCATTCTAAATTCACCTCTTCAAATTGCAAATCCCAGAATTTCATAAAATGGACTCATGGCTGTTAAAGTGGAATCATAGTGCCACAACTGTGTAGTATGAAAGGTCCCAGGAAATCTCTCTGGCTCCCAAGTTTCCTGTCCCTGGTGTACATTCACTGGCAGTGGGACCCCAAGACCCCAGACAAAAGGCATTCTCTGTCCAAGTGGGAGGTTCCAGGGCATAGATAAGGGACCTTTGGCTTGCAAAGTATAGGCTTCACCCCTGAGATGTGGCCTCTCACAATTCCTGAATGTCTTGTTGAGGAATTCATACTAAAACAAGAGCAGCAACAGTTTCGTCTTCTCTTCATATAAATTAAATGGCAAAGAACAGTTCACTTCATTCAGAGGTCTGATCAGTTTAATGCAACAAAACTCACAGTTATTATTTGTTTATTGTAATAATAATAATAATAATAATAATAATAATAATAATAATAAATTTTATTTATATCTCGCCTCTCTGTAAAAACAACCAAGGCGGCTTACAAGATAAAACAAATAATCCCTTTCCCCAATAGCCCCCCCCCTTAAAATGCAATTAAACAGACAGAATATAACAGCATACTTAAAAATTAGGAATAACTAATAATTTAAAATGGCTATAGCAAACATCAGGGACAGGCTTAACTATTTTCGTACTCTGAAACTTTCATACCACTATTTTTGTACTCTGTGACTGAAACAAAGCTGTAGTGTATTTTCTGGTATCTTGCACTTTACCAGCACTCAAAATGCAGTAATCTTCCTATGAAGTAATATAGTTCCCTATATAGCTAGTATATCTGATTTAGAGATGTGTGGAAGCTAATTCCACAAATGCCATGGTCATTTATATAATATTGCTAGTGACCCTGGTTACTGGCTAGGATCACAGTTCCTTCTAGTTTCCAATTTCTTTTGTAGAAAAGGGAGACAAGATTTAAGAGCAAACAAGCAAAGCTAGACATAAAGTACATGACAACCAGCATCTGTTGTATGACCTAACATAAACATATACACACTCTAAGTTGTAAGCAGATGAGTTCATCCTGGTAGCTTAACCTGTAGCATAACTTGTTATGATAGCATTTCCTCTTCTCATTAGATATATCATATTGGTAAAAAAAAATAGCTTAATCTTGAGAAACTATGGTTACTCTTGAAGAACTATGAGCAAATTTAGTTACCTGTACATGGTTTAACTGAAATCTTGCTATATGCTTATTGATACATTAAATGCATATGTGCACACACACACATACACACACCAGCCTAGCAGTCTGATCCTATGTGCACTTTTACTCAAAATTCTATGAGACTTTTCTCAAAATAATAAATAACTCATAGGGCTGGTCTCTGTTGCCACAGGAAATTGGGATTAGATACTCCAGGGCCTCATTCCCACTACAGAATAAACTAGTTTTTGATTCGAATCAATGAAGCGATTTAGTATCAAATAGATATTCACACTCTTCAAGCAGTAATCAAACTTTAACCATTTCAGTTCAATCCACTTCATGTTCACATTCATCAATGAATGGATTGATTCAGGATGCATCACAGGGCTGACTGTGCCACAGAGAACCGATTCAGATCCGCAGCTCGTTCACAATAACGCTGAATCAATCATTGGAAAAGATGCATGGAATTCAGCAGATCTGGAAGAAGTTCTTTTAATGGGTTTAACACTGGGGGGGCCCTTCACAAACCATGTCAGGAATTGGCACAAGTGTGAACAAGGGACATTTAAACTGGTTCAGATCCGCTTGCAAACTTGTTTGTTATGTAGTGGGAATGAGGCCCAGGTTCTAAGTATGAGGAAAAGGAGATGTAATTAGAAAGAAACTCTGGGGGGTTGCAGACTGCTGGAAATAGTGCAAATTGATCCACTTTTAGGATTAGTGCTAGGGAATCATGGGAACTGTATTTTATT
>CM034701.1:153829678-153842539 GCA_020142125.1 Phrynosoma platyrhinos
AAAAGTGTACTCAATTTGCACTATTTCTGGCAGTCTGCAACCCCCCCTCTGTGTACCTTGCCAGCTATTCTTTTGAGAAAGCTAAGAATAAAGATAGCTGAAGGATACACATACCTATGACTATTAAGGTAGGGGGGTTGCAGACTGTCAAAAATAGTGTGAATTCTGTCCACTTTTAGGGTTAGGGTTAAGGTTAGGGAATCATGGGAACTGAATTTTATTGTGGCACTAGAGTTCTCTGACAAAGAAGGTTCAATGTCTCAGAAAAATAACAATTCCCATGATTCCCTAGCACTAACCCTAACCCTAAAAGTGGACTGAATTCACACTATTTTTGACAGTCTGCAACCCCCCGTAGAGAACTTTCTTCTCTGCTACATTTCATTACAGCTTATACTTTTATCTTTTTTTTAATTCTTTCCACCTTGATTTCAACTGCCAGTCAAAATTCATCATAACCAGACTAATGCCTGTAATAATGAACAGAAACGCATGACAGCAACCTATGAATAGCAACATAAATATCTAAGTAAATGGAAGAACCAGCCAAGAAACATATGAAACTAGAGAACTGTCTTATCACCTATTTCAAGGATAATGAGAGCCAGGAACAGAAAAAGGAAACCCACACATACAGTATGTACTTTTCTTATGTGAGGAAAAAGTAGTTGTAGAGAGAGAATAGATTGCTGTCATTCCCAAAAATAATGTTATCTTTTTATAAATGAGTTTACTAAATATAGCCTTTGTGGTATTAAAAGAATTTCAAATGGCTGAATGCAGCTCAAAACTAGTATCCCTCCCCAAAGTCTTGATGAATCATTGTGTGTTTTGCTATAATTGTTATGTGTCATTAAGGCAGGGATAGGCAACCTTTCTCCTTTAAGGGCCGAGGGACTTCAGCTCCCAAAATCCCAGGAGCTATTGGCCAACATGGGACTATTGGCCAACATGGCTGAGGCTTCTGGAAGCTGAAGTCCCTCGGCCCTTAAAGGGGAAAGGTTGCCTACCCCTGCATTAAGGGTTGCATTGGCAAGATTTACTCAGAGGATATTTGCCATCCAGTGGATGAGATGATATGACTTGTTCAATGTCACCCAGTGGGTTTCCATGGTGGAGGGGAGATTCAAACTCTGGTCTTCCATAGTCCTAGTGAAGCACCCAAACCAATACTCCACAATTGCTCTCATTTTGTGTCCCCTTTATTAAAAAAAGATTGTAAGCAGTTGGCTACACAGGGTAAGTAGGAAACATACATCTTTCCTTGTACCCTGGATGCTGGTTTGTCTCACCTTTTACATTAATCTGTGTTCCTTCTTTTTCATTTTCCCAAAGTTAAAGCATACTGTTTTATGCGGTCATTGTCATGTACCGTGGTGCTGGCAGGCTCAATACTTACCAATAGAGCCTGTAGACTTATGTTACACTGGCTAGGCCTTCCCTTTCAAGATGATGTTGTGAATGCATTTGAAAGATGGTACTCAGGTGGAAAGATTTGATTTAGACTTCCTTCTTGCTACATAAACATTATATAATCACAAGATGAAGTTCATATATATGTGATACAAACTATAAAACTTGCAGCCATTTTTAGCAGTAGCAGAATTCTCAAAAATCATAGACATGCTGATTGAAGCCACATTCAGACACCTACATCAGTAAGAGCAAGCACTACAATTAAAGGGTGCAGGGGAGGATTTATGTATATTCTGAGCCAGGAGATCCAATTTTTATCTGACTAGTGCTCTACCAATAAACAGCTTAGTGTTCAGGTTGCAAAGACTCTGGGTACTGACCCAATCTATATGGATGGAATATTTCCACAAACCCCCCAATGAGAGAGGGTGTTATAGTGGAGTAGCAAATTGTCCATTGTGCCCTGTGCTTATCCATTGTTCACACATGTGAAAGATTGCAGGGGGGTTAGCAAATGGAAATATCATCAATTGTTTGAGTCTATATAAATTTACCTGTATTAGTAGCTACCAAAGCCATGTATACATGGGCTAATTGCACTGGTATTCTCTTGCCCTTACTGCAACCTGTCCACATAATGCAGGGTCAAATCTCTGATTTGAGTCCAGACTGTCTTCATGAGGGAAGGACAGTTCTGCAATGAACCCACCCTATCCCTGGCTAAAATGGAGTTAAAAGCCCTTTCCTTTTGCTCTGGATTTTATAGGAAAATCTGGAGTAATCTACAGTGATTCAGGGTAGCTGTGTACACAAACACCCCACTGTATCATCTGGCACTGCTGATGGTACAAGTCACTCCCTCTGAGGTCACAACAAGGTGCCCAACCATGTCATTCATGCTTGCTGCCTTGTGTCTGACTTCAGAGGGAGCAACCTATGACAGCTGTGGTGGCACTGGGGAGCACAGCAGGACATGTACTGGCCATCACCCATCATCAGTCTGGGGCCAAAATACTCTGGGGGCAGCCTGGAGTATTCTGGTCAGTGAAGATGGTGTAGAGAGTCACTACTTCTCTCTTGCATTTTTCAGATCTTTTAGATCTTATATATAATCTGTAAATATAATCTAACATGGCACACCAAACAAGCTCTAATTAATTATTATTTAAAACATATTAACCTGATTGCATAACATGGCAACAATTCCATACAAATATCTATTTTTTTTTTACTTTAGACAGTAGATGTTGCAAAGTGTTCTGTTAAATGTGCAATGAGACTATAAAGGAATAGATTACAACAGCAGAAATATATCTTCCATTGTTGTTGGTCATTTCTTCAGCCCAAATATTTTCAGTTGTCTAAAAGACAACTGGGCTGCTGCAGGTGCAGGGGTATGCTCTTCCAGTCACTGTGGGGCTTTCTGGGCTGCTGCAGGGCTTTCTTGGCTGCGAGGGGTATGCAGAACCCACTCTCCCAGCTGCCACAGCCTTTTCTGGGCTGTTGCAGGGTCACATACACGATTTTCCAGTGCAGTGTACATGCTAGAAGTCCTGCCCCCAGAGGCTCCTCCCCCCCACACCGGGTGACATGAAGTTGGGGTACACCACCAAGTGGAGGTCCATTTAAGTAATGGAACTTGTTTTATAGCTCTGCTCATCAAAATCTGTTTTAGAATGTATCCTGTCCCTCAGAGGACATGCTGGGGACAAGCAGGGATGAGGTGGAGTGGAGCAAGCCAAAATCCCCTCCTTTTTCCATTGTGGGGAAGCAGTTCTTCCAGTGAGAGAATATACTTGGATATCACTAATTAGAAACACACATTTTCTAGGGTTTAGAGTGATTCCTTTAGATGCTTGATATAAAGGCCACCTTTCCTTCTTTCAATAAGGTCCATACCTTTCATACTCCTAATTAGTGTACAATAGTGGCTAAAACTATCATTTAGCTCAGGATGATGAATGTGAATTTGTGGAATTTGTGTTTTAAATGATCAAATTATAGACTCTACAGTCTATTTTCGGATAGGTTTCCTCCATATCGACTGCATTCATAAGTGGTGCATTCTTACAACACAAACTTTTCAAGCTTTGTTTTCTTCATATGCCTAAAGTGAATGCTGGCTGCAGTCCTACATACAGATAGACTGTTTAAATTGTATTGATTTCAGTGGAATTTAAGCATTATAACCATGCAGGATTGAATCTGCAATTTCTTATTGACACCTCTTGCTTTCTGATCCTTCACCACTATTTGCACTACACAGCTAGACTCTTCATAGATGTAAAAATGAATTCATAGGTCTGAAAGCCATAAATCATCTGAAGTTTATGGAACACATTCCATAACAAAGTCAGTACAGATTAGTGAAAACTCAAGGCCTATAACCCTAATTGTATATTGTACTGCCACACTTTGGCAATATGGATGTAGAAAAGTGTTATCTTATACTGCAGGTATGCCCTATATTTCCACACCTCTGAAACCCCATGCCTTCCTTCCCAATTGCTTCTTGAAATGCTCTAAAATGACATGGGATTACAGGGAACAGCATGAGATTCAAAAGTGGTGGGAAAAGCATACTGGTAATTAAAGTTACCTGGTTAGGATATTTCAGGGCTAAAACTTGACACTGGGTGATGACATCCTGTGATGTCACAGGGAGGAAGTCATAGCGATGTTACAAGGGGGAGCTCCTGGTGATATAATAATGCATGATATATTAAATGTCAAACAGAGTTGCATAGAATATTTTAAAAAATGAGCATCAAGTCTAACAAATGAGGAACACACACACATACATACATTTCAAGGCAGCACTCTCTGAGGTTCCTGTCTCTTGCCCTGAGGGCTGGACATGAGAGACCAGCTCTTGAAACTCAAGGCCTATGACATAGTAATGCTGGCTGGCACATGCACACATGCAACCACAATCTTAATCTTTTTCTACCTGAGAATTACAATTGATTTAATATACTCCAAATGCATTTTTTAAAATAAACTTCCAATGTAAAACCTAATGTACATCAGGATTAGCATAGGTATATCTTGTGGGGCTGGATGTGGCCCCAAGTCCATCTTTGTGGGTCATAGGTCCCATGAAACATGTAATGCTTTCCCTATATTTGTTTCCTGGCAAGATTTGTTTAAATTGGGTTTGTCTTTGCCTTCCTCCAAGACTACAAGATCACTGAGAAATAAACTGAAAGTGAACTTCTAACCACTTCTGGTTTCATTCTCATTTTTTTACATTTGTGCATTGTCAGGTGTTACTATGTATTGCACGGTGGGACTTGCAGATAGTGCTGATCTTGAGAAACTGGTCTTCAGAGCATCCAGAAAGGCCTATCCCTCTACTGTAGCCTTATGGGTGATAAAATATTTTCAGGAATCTACTCAGATAGAATCTATTCAGGAAACAGAAGGTTTAAATAAGTTATTGGCTCGCTGTAAAAATTATGTAGGGCTGCTTTGAATTCCACAAGGGTCTGCAAAATTTACTTTTCTTTTATATTATAAAAACTCAGGGATCTATTCATAAATTGGCTGTATTAAATGGAGAGTAAGAATACACTTAGAATGCAGGTGGCACCCAGTGTCATCTTCTGAAGAATTGAAGATGATTGCCCTTTGAAGACATGCATTTAAACCAGGATGAGGTGGAAAAGTAAAGTTTGTTTGTCTTTGATCATATCCTATGTCTGAGGTCAAAGGCTGGTATTGGTAGTTGAGTGAATATAAAATAAGAAGAGAAGGTCAGTAGGGTTTTTCAAAGGGATGAAATAATGAATATATATTTCTGTGCGTCATCAGAATTTACCAATTCACAAGAAGGCAAATGAGCTCAGATGGATCCACAGTAAATTTGAATATAAAGATTAAAAATGTTATTGTTAACTGTTTTGTTTTAATAATTTGGAAATTATTGGTGAGGATTAGCTTCTAGAACTTTGCCATCCTTCTCATATTATTTACTCTGTCTTTTGTGTCTTGGCCCAGAGTTATAGCCAACTCAATAGTTACATCCAACTCAAAATTGTTGCTTTTTCTGATGCTTGAGTCATCCTTCCTTCAGACACTCTAGGTAATTGGTGTGCTGTCTTTAAAGTGCTTCCAAACTCCATCTGCTCAGAGAGCCAGAGACCCCCCAAATCAAATTTCCCATATGCTAGCACTTTGTAAAGTAAACAAAACATAAATAGCATGGTAGGTTGTCTGTTCATCACAGTCTGGAATGTGCTTATTAAGCTCTCTTTTGGGACCTTAAAGAACATTATTATCATTCCACTCAGCCAGAGGTAGGGAGACAGGTTGCTTGGCTGATTAAGGCAACTGGCAATGTCTCCCCACATGTTGGGCTTCCATTCTACCCATTAAATGGCTGCTCATAGTCCACCTGTCTGCAAATGCAGAAGGGAGAGTCAAAGGCATTATGTGCTGTAATGGTGTAACATTATACTCTGCTGTAACAGCAGTATGGTGTGGCAACATGGATTTTTGCAAACTAAAAGAAGCCACAAACATTAGAATAAGAAGGTTTACTTCTAAATGCTGTAGTGCACATTTTGGCAAACATTGTTAACTTTGCAAATTATTCTTCTACTTCAAAGATACTACAGCCCACTTATGTACAATGACAGTGAATAAGGGAAAGCAACATATGGTGGACACTCAAAGACAGTTTGCAAAGACAAATTTCCTTGAAACTTAGCAAGGAAAAAACCAGGCAATTAAGGCTAAAATGGCCTTTGGCTTTGCTAAAATATAAAAAAAAAAAAGGGTGGTCATACCTGAAATAAATACCAAAGTTCAGTTTAAGTGGATATTGATTTTCTAAATTCTTTTTCGGCATGTCCTTTTTCCTATGACTCCAAGATTTGGCTATGAGCCCAGTAACACAAAGAAAATGCATTGTTTAATATTTTCATTTTGAATTGTGGTTTAGTTTCTCCCAAATTTAATGTCTTTAAAGAAGTCTAGTGAGGAAAATGGTTCATGTTTTTCTCTTTCTACTTTTTCTCTTTCTACTTTTTTCTTCTCCTTCCATATTTTCTCTAGCCAATCTATGAAATGCAAAACAACAGCAGGATTAATAACACTGGAAGACTGTGGGCAACTATTGCATGTGCCCACAGCCTTTCTGTGCTATTTGATTTTCCAGATATGTCGAACCTTAAAGAAAGCAACTTCTGGTGAAATGATGCCTAAGCCTGCTGTGCCTATGCCTCTTCACTCCTCTCTTTCTCACTCAAACTAATCAAAAATAGTGAAGGAGGCCCTTTCCAAGTTCCACACAGGAAGGTTGTGTACATTGAAGAAAAGGCACTGGTGTGCTAGATGATAACAGCATATATACATCCCTCCTTCCATATTGGCAGACTTGCCATCCACAGATTTAACCATCCACAGAGAGCAAGCCCCCATATTTTATTGCATCCATATGGCTGTATTGGTGACCATGCCCCCTTAAGAAAAACAGGGGCCTGAGCATATGCTGATTTTGGTATTCACGGGGGCGGATGTATGTGTTCCAGAATGGATCCCCTGTAGAAATGGAGGTCCAACTGTATACTCAAAAGGGATCTCCCTCTACTCCACTTGCATTTGATTGTCCTAGAAATACAGAGCTAAATCTAGCCATATGCAAGCAAAACAAATTTCGATTCCTCCTACACATAGTCACATGGAAAATAAGTAAGGCTCTAGTTGCATAGAAACAGACATTTCAGCAGCCATGCAATTTCATTTGCTAAATTCTGTGTTTTACACCAGTGCATCTCATTTTTTGGTCCTCCAGGCTGTTTTGGATTTTATCTTCCAGTTATCAGGGTCAGTATTCAAGAATGAAGGGAGCTGAAATCCCACACACCTAGAACACCTAAGTTTAAGAACAATTGTTCTCCACAACTAGTAAAGATACAAGTGCCCTGTCTTGTTTTTATTGTGACCAACAGAGCTAGAAAGAATATTCCATTTTTTAAAAAATATTTTTAAGTGTTGAGAAACCTTGATAAGAATAATTCTAGACTGACAAGAATCTTCACAGTTCTGGATTTATTCTGTACAAAATTTACACATAATTGTTTCCCACAGAAAACAGCATTTTATGGGTAGGAAAATAGAATTCTTTGTGCAGAACATATTTGTAGGTTTAATATTATTTTCTGAACAGGAAAAAGTTTTCAGATGAAAATCAAGTATGTGTGAATTTTGTGCCAAATAAGTTCCCAATTATAGCATTTCCTGTGCAGGGAACCACCTATTATTATTTTCAGCATAGAAAATGCTCTTACCTGCATAGAAAATGCTGTTATGTAAAACAATCACATGCAAACTATGCACTGAATACATTCCAAATTGTTTTCAAAAGCTCTCTTGTAGAGGGAAGAAAACTGCTAACATTACTCATTGTTTCTTTTTAGAAGAAAAGTAGTGAAGAGTTACATCTGAAAGGCCAATATAGGGCCTTTGCAGACTGCCAGAAATAGTGCAAATTGAGTCCACTTTAAGGGTTAGGGTTAATGCTAGAGAATCATGGGAATTGGTGGTTTGTTTTTTTCTGAGACATTGAGCCTTCTCTGTCAGAGAGCTCTGGTGCCACAATAAAATACAGTTCCCTATGTGGACTCAATTTGCACTATTTCTAGCAGTCTGCAAAGGCCCATAGATCCAAAACACACTGGAGAAATAATCCAGTTTGAGGCTGCTATTACAGCCTTGGCTCAAAGCAAAGGAGGTCTGGGAACTGGATTTTGTGAGACATTTAAGGGGGTTGCAGACTGCCAGAAATAGTGCAAATTGAGCCCACTTTTATGGTTAGGGTTAGGGAATCATGGGTTTATTGTGGCACCATAGCTCTCTGACAGAGAAGGCTCAATGTCTCAGGGGGAAAAAAAACAATTCCCATGATTCCCTAGCACTAAACCTAACCCTAAAAGTCTTCCAAAGTAGCTGTAAGGCAAAACTATATCAAATAGAAGAAGATGCATCATCCATCTTCCAATAAATTTCTTAAAAATTAACTGAAATTTGTTTCAGAGGCATGTGTGAATATAATTATAGCAGTTCCAAAAAAGTGCTTAACTCTTTTGTATCAAACCAAAGTTTTCATCAATACTGCCCACTTCCAGTTTTCTTCCCAAGTAGTACTTCTGTAACATTTACCTTGAGGGTTTAAAATCATCTGGGAGTAGGATATTGATCAGAGAAACAGTGCAAGGCTATAGGTTAGAGAATAATTAAGCAGCCTTTACCTACATCATTACTATGATCACATCTCAGGCCACATTTCACTTCAGTCAGTGCAAAACTGCTTGTGTAGCTTCTCTCACCTCATCTAGATCCACCTTTATCTAAACACTGGAGCAAACCAAGATATGAATAAAATACTTTTGTTGTTCTGTTCTTGCATTGGAATAGGAAACAAAACTTGTAGCTTTGATTATTCCAAGCAGCCTGCTTCCACATAAAGTCAACACTTTAACAATCACCCCAATGATAGGGATGTGCTCTCTCTCTCAATTTCTTCCCTCCCTATTTTCAGGCATAGTTTTGTAAAGCAAAGCCCTCATGTTTGAACTGGTCCTACACTATACAAGCAACTGAACTGTAAAATGTACATTTCATATTAAAAATTGTACACATTAAATGAAATATGTGGTAATAATATGTACAAAAAGAAAGAATATCCTCCTCAGCAGGTTTTTTATTATTATTGAACAATCAGGGTGGCTTACAACAATTAAAAATTCCATACAAAAAACCAGAATAAACATCCCAGGCCCCCCTTAAATAAAAGTATTAAACCACACATCCATTAAAAGTTAATACATAGAACCACACAAGATAAAAATGAAGTAACTGGAGAGGCCATAGATGAGTCGGAGCAGTGACGAGAGCCAAAAGTGGAAGAGGTAGAGCTGGGTAAACCCCTGGGGCTGGGAATCTAGTCAGGGAAGGCATGCCAAAAGAGATCCATCTTCACAGCCTTTTTAGAGCTGCTTAGGGTTGTAATCTGACAGATCTCGTCCAGCAGGCCATTCCACAGTCTGGGGGCAATTACCCAAAATGCCATCTGGAAGGTTGTACACAGCCTTGTTTTTGTTGTCTGCAGCAAATTTCTCCCAGAGGACCAGAGTGCACAGGGAGGATTGTATAGGAGGATCTCTTTTGGCATTTTTGCTCATTCAGAGGTGTGAAGCAGATAATTACTTCAAATACAATCTGCTCTCCTTTTCTGGTAACTCTCTCTCTCAGTCAATGTGTTAATTCAACAGGTTTTGTATAAATGGGAAAAAAAGAGTTATTCCTTAGTGCTCCTCTCAATTGATTTATTTAATTTAGTAGTTTTTTTTAACCTATTCAAGGTATCACTTTTCTCATACTTATACCAGAACTGTCCAGGAAAAACATTCTTGACAAACAAAGCTGCACAATGACAGCAATGTCCTGCTTCATTTCATTCAACTATTTAGTGTCACATGACACTAACTGGCAGGATTTCAGAGGAAAAGAAAATGTAGTCAGCCATGCTGCAAGAATTTTTAACATCATGAGGTTAGATCTATAAAAGCTTCTGAAAAGATACTGCTCATCAAAGAGGTGTATACTGACGATTCTCATTGCTTAAATATTGTTTAAATTGTACCATCTGGTTTTAAATGTAGTTATATGCCACCTTGGGTGAACTTTCCCTCAAAATGAGGTTATATATCTTTTAAAACAAAGGATGAATACAAGTGAAGAGCAAAAAGAACAAAACCACAGATTTTTTTTAAAAAAATACTCCTACTGCTCTACCTCTACACTATTATCTTCTAGAAAATGTAGTTATCAAAAGAAAGAGTAAGCTAGGTAGCATTGAAGAGTTTGCAGTAGCTTTAATGAAATCCCTTTAAAAAAAAACAAAACTCTCCACGAATCATTATTAGAATTTGCTTCCCTATCCATATGATCTCTGTCAAAGCTCTGGAAAGACAGCTCAAATGGAATTAGATGAGATGGAATTAATTAATAATTTTTAGTGCCTCAATCCATAATAATAGATTAAATGAGACATGACATCACTGCTGGAAAACAGGCAGGAACCAGTCTAACAAAACAAGTGATTGGAAGGTGCCCTTCTTGATGGAATTTGAAAATGATTTTACTACACCTTCAGAATGCTGGATTCTGGGTGCTGCATTTCCAAAAGTAACTTTTCCAAGCTCTTGCCTTCATGCAAAATACTTTTTAAAAAACAAAAATATTGTTGCACAAAATGTAGTGGTTTTTTAAATGGCAAATAATACATTCACAATCATCATCATCAAGCAGCAGATGATTTTTTTTCATGGGCATGTGATTATAATTCTTCTTCTTCATCCAATGACCATCAGTATCGTCATTAAAAAGAAATTATTTCATGCTAGTGGCTTTTTCAACTGTCTGCTATTTTCCCATCTAGCTGAGGAGACCTCAATGGGCAAAACCTCATATTAACAGTGTCAAAAGAGAGGGGGAGGGAAGAACTAAAAATAAATGAATGCTTCCTATTAATACAAAATATGGCCATGTTGAGTATCAGTGGAGGCTGGACATGTGAACATGTGACAGACACTCATAACTGCACTGGCATTTTAAAGTGTATTTTGATGCACACATGAGCCCATCTTAAAGTACTGGTTTTGAACTTTAAAACTTGTGTTCTGACCCTGATAGAATTACATTTTTGAACTACAGAGTTCCCCAATCAATATGATCCATGGCTATGCAAGGTTTGGCGCACAAAATACCTTGTCCAAGTTCCACAAAATACCTTGTCCTTGTCCTATGTATTTAATGCTTTTATTAGATTGTTATTATTTTTTGTTTAAGCTGTATTTAGCTTTCAAGATTTAGAAGTACTTTTATCAGCTAGAAGTGTTTACATGTTATATTACTGGTGGTTTTTATTAATGTTCTAATATGCTGGAAGTGTATTATTATTTGTATCTTTCTTTGGAAGTCACCCTGTGTGAAGAGTTTTACTCTTAAAAGCTCCAGGACCTTTTTTTTAAAAAAAAAAAATAAAATGAAATAATCTATTATTTTAAGTCTTGCCTTACTTTAAATCAGTTGCTCCAGTGCTTGCAATAACATGTTCTGGAAGAGTCTATCTGGTGTGGTTCCATTCATAGCACAGTACATTGATTTTGACAGAGTGGAGAGCTAAACCTTTGCTGTATATGTAGAAAAAAGCAAAATTGAATGCTATGCTGACTAATCCAATGTATTTTTGAATACCACTTTCACTAAAAAGAATGCATTTCAAGTCATATAATGGCATTTTTTTATATAGGGAATCTCAAAGATTTTGAGAGATATACATTTATTTATTTATTTATTTATGTATTTATTTATGTATTTATTTATGTATTTTCCTGAACTCTCCTAGTGGGATCAAGAATCTGGCACAAAGGGCTTTGAATTAAATTCTTTCTAAACAATTTCTTGTAAAGAATTTTCTGATTGTGTGTAGTGATTTTCATTCCCACCCCAGATATTTGAATGATTTAATCCTGTACTCTCCACTTTTTAAGGGATCTTTTCCATGTTGAGTTCGCTGATGAACCTGTATTGTGGTGCAAAGAATTCTGGGGGGGGGGGGAAATCTAGCTCACAAAGTTTCTTGGCTGTGCTTACACCTTAAAACAAATATGTTTCTGGTCAAGACCCATTCAAAATTGCAGTAGAATTGTCATTGGTTTAGGAAAAGTATAAATTTATATATCAGATATACTTTTGAATGCACAGATCACATCAAGGAAAGGGTGATTTCATCAATTTGAATGCATTGTAAATATCCTTTCCGGCTGCTTCTGATAGTACAGGTTTTCCCATTACTTACACAGTGTGGTGCTTTTTCTGGGCAGATCTGCATCAGCATGGTTTATCAGCTATGTATATGAAGTGTCTTATTCCAGACAGCAGGATAGATGGATCTGTGGCTTTGTCATCTGTAGGACATATTGGTATGTGTGTGTATACACTAGCAGCACAAATTCAGCATGTCTTCTGTCCTATTTTTTCTCACTGCTGCTATTCATTATTTTACAGCATTTTCATAATGATTTAAAGTATTGTTTTATAGTACTTCATCACTCTGTTGTTTCTTTTTTCCCAACAAATAAGAGTCACACAAATCTGTCAAGTAGATCAACACAATTCCTGTTTTGAAAATGGGGTAATTAAACTGGGAGACAACTGGGGAGCAAAGATTTGAAACTGGCTTCTTAATGCAAAGATTCAAAGGGTTACCCTTTGTTGTATCCATTCACTCACATTTTCAGTTTCTCAGAGAGAGAGAGAGAGAGAGAGAGAGTCTTGGTCCTGGATACCAAGGATATCATTGGGCTATCTCATTGCTGAGTTGTTTTTGCACCAGTACCGTATTTTCCGGCGTATAAGACGACTGGGCGTATAAGA
>CM034701.1:153864982-153880937 GCA_020142125.1 Phrynosoma platyrhinos
AACTCTTCTAGAACATGGCCACACAGCCCAAAAAACCACACAAAAAAAACTATAAATGTTTTCTGCTTATTAATTATAGTGAAAATGAAAATAGGGTAGGAGATGTCATATGAATGGCACTGGAGGATGTGAAGGAGGTAAATGCACCATGTAAGGAATTGGCTCTATGATTATGCATCTTACATTTGTTTAAATGGATGTGTTCATTTTTATATCAAAGAGTACATCAGCAGTGTAGAAATAATGCCATTTGACTCCATTTTAACTGGCATGGTTCTAGCTTACATAATTCTATAGTTTTGTGAGACACCAGTGCTCTTTGGCAGAGAAGGCTAAAGACCTTGTAAAATACAAATCCCAGGATTCCATAGAATGGAACAGCACAAAGTGGTATCAAAATGCATTATTTCTACAGTGCAAATGGACCCTTAGTGGTGTTGAGAGGAAGTTCTACTACTATAACCACTGTAAGTGATGTTGTGTATAACTATGTGGCTGGTACTTTTCTCTTCTATGGAGTTTTTCAGATTTAATGACAAACAAGTATGCAGTTTACTGCAGGGATGGCATTCTGGATCTAGTCATGAAAGTGTTGCATGTAGGAACTTACCATTCATAACTATTTGATACAGTTAAATAATAACATTTATTACAGTTATTTATTCATTGCATCACATTCTATTTTAATAGAAGTGAAAACATAAATGTAGATAAGAATGGTGTGACAGTGCTTTCAAAAACCCTAATTTTGTTTTTAGTTTCCAAATCAATCACATAATAGGTATAAGCATTCATCAAATGTTAATTGTTCAGCTTCAATAGGATGATAAAACACCCAATAAATTATGAATTGCACATGCTAAATATACTGGTATTTTACAGGCAAATCCTTCTTCTGACCAGCAGGCCAGAAGAACTTTCCAAGTGCACTCAAAAGGGAATCATCCATCCCTAGGAATCTGCAATGTTGGGTGTTGTTGTTTTTTTTGGGGGGGGGAGGGTAGGCATCCATATCAGTCATCTGCTTAATAAGATTGCTCTATCTATATATTTGTGCTGATTACCTATGGCATAAGAGTGCCAGGAATCAGTTTGCTCATGGTGCTATGCAATCTGCCAAGTGCTGGGTGGGAAAGTGTTTTTCCCCTCCCCTTTATGATCCCCATCCTGGTTCACAAAAGCAATTCACATCCTCATGCAACCTATCCTTGTTAAGAGTGGGTGAATGGCTCTGTTAACTTTAGTATGACTTATAGTTTAACTCTCAGTCAAGCAAAAGTGCATCTTATTCTATTTTTGAAGTGAGGGGAAAAGGATAAAATGCTCTTTCGGGGAATGATCACGACTGCAACTAATCAGAATTTTTTCTTCTTCTGTTGATGACTGTTAACACCTGTAAATCCAAGCAATTTCCTGATCAGCTCATTTTCTGGTTTTTAAAAATCCCTTCTTGCTGCTTTTGATTAGTGTTTAGATATGGTTGATCTCTCACTGTGCAATTGGAGCTTAAGACACTTATAGAAATACATATATTCTGGAAAAATCACACTCAGGGTAGGGGAAAAATATATACCCATCCTTTACATATTTTAGTTCTACATGCACATCATTATCCTCACCCGAAAAAAACTAGCAAAGGAAATGATGTGTATGTCTAAAAGCTTTTTTCTTTCTCCAAGGCAAAACTTTACTTAATTGACATTGGCATTCAACCTGACTAGGTGTATATGAACTCCTACTTTCCCTCTGTTTGATTATTTAAGGACTCAAGTTGCCAAAAAAGGAGAGAAAAATGAAATTGTGTAACTATGTATTTTTTTGCAAAGTAAAAAAGAAAACTTTTTGAAGTCAAAATAATTTACTTTGTGGTGTTGCTGAGTATATAGTTCTTGGTAGATGGAATTCATGAAGGGGGTAAAATATTGGTACACCAGAGTTACACAGCAGCAGGACAGCTTATTTAGCTTAGGGGGAAAATTAAAAGCAGCAGTTTACTTGAAACCTGTGGTTGAACAAGTGCTTTCCTAGACACTTTATAAAAATGTGTTTTTCCCACTTCCTACTGAATTTTCTACAGGAAGCAAATAACTTTTTATATGTATACCAAGATCTGAAGGCAGAGGTAAAATGCACTAGTACTTTGAATTAATAGCTGAGAACATTGCATTTATAGCAGTGGTTTCCTGTACTGAGTTTTAAATAAATCAAGAGTAAGGATTGTGTGGCCTTCCAGAGGTTGTTAAACTTCTAACTCCTAGCATTCCTCACCAATGGCAATGCTGGGTAAGGCTGTTGGGAATTACAGTCCATCAACATCTGGAAGGCTGCACAATGCACACCTCTGATACCATTAAATGCAACTCTAAATGTTTCTTTTGAATCTTTGACTTTTAGCTCTAACATATATACAAATGCATAAATATTCATATATTCATCATGGATAAAACAATTTTAAGAAGAAGAAAAAAGTTAGGACTCAATTCATTTTCAAGAATCATCATGAAATGGTTCCTATAAGCTTATTGAAAATTTAATACTTGAGGGGGTTGCATCTCCTCCCCATGCTTTTTTTTTAAAATGGAGACATTTTCAAAAGAAGTTGGAGATATAGGAAAGGACCAACTGTTCAGCAGGAAAGAAAAGAAACAAAACTCTGCTGAGCTCACTTAGGGGGGTTGCAGACTGCCAGAAATAGTGCAAATTGAGTCCACTTTTAGGGTTAGGATTAGGGAATCATGGGAACTGTATTTTATTTTGGCACCAGAGCTCTCTGATAGAGAAGGCTCAATGTCTCAGAAAAAAATCCCATGATTCCCTAACACTAACCCTAACCCTAAAAGTGGACTCAATTTGCACTATTTCTGGCAGTCTGCAACCCCACTTGGAGGCGAAACAGATAGGCAGGAAAAAGTGGCTTGAATCTGCCTTCTCCAAAGCCACATTGAAACCCCACCAACCACATCACCATCTCCCAAGGCAGCTGGAGTGTGCATGTCATGACCACATGGCACAGCTTCCAGCTGCATCACTGAATTTTTTTTTAAAAACTGTCCCCACCACCATCCTTGCGCACCTTCGCAGAAGTGAACTACCGGTAACTGTCATCCCATTGCATGACTATCCCTGCACACATTCACATATGCAGTGATTCACTGGGACAAGGCATCAGAGTAAAGGTGTACCCATGCATATGCCAGCAAGATACAATCATGTCTCCCTTTATCCCCCTCTTCACTCTATGCCCCTTCTTTGACTGCCTGTTTTGTGTATGTTGTATTCATTTCCATGAGAGGTTCCATGGTTTCTTTTTTGGGTATTGCCACCCTTACCGTACGACAGCTCTGTACCTTTTAAATGAGCTTCTGTGACAGGGCATTTACATGTACAATTAGGGTTAGGGTTTGGAAAGAGTGCCCCTTTAGAGCCACACTGGTGCATTTAAACATACATGTGAAGGTGCACACTTTCCAGGAAGAAGCAGGAAAAAGCAGCTTCTTTTTGAAGCAGCTTTTCTCCCTTTAAGACGGCTAGAGGCGCTTTCTAGCTGGCTTTGAAGTGTACGTCAACTAAACACCCTGCCTTGAAGATGGCCTGAAACTTGCTTATTTTACCTGTCTGTTTAGCCCCTTAGTTTCTTTGAATAACCTAAATGAACCTTTGGACCTCAGATAACAATTTAAAAATCATGTAAATTTTAAGATATTGCAATTAAATTTTATAGAACATACCTTATGTTAAAATTGTATATTATTTGAGCCAATTGATTATTTTACCTATGTCCCATATTAGGAACAAAGGAAATTACAAATATATTTCCAAATGAATTAAAAAGTTTCTGTAACTTGCACTATAAAACCATGTGTATTCCATGCAGTTTTGTTTTGTTTTTTCACAAAACAGATGGTCACCTTATGTTTATTTTCTGTGATATAACTAATTTTACTAGTTTTTACCTGTAGATACTTAAATTTGTCTTTTAGTTCACGGATACTTTAAACCTAAGTAAGGGTTTAGGAAAGTGATGGGGAGTACAACTCCAAGATTCCCCCATGTAGTTTATAAAAGTAACTTCTCCAGGCTCTGAAATTTTATTTAATCAGCTATATTCATATTAGGCATTGGAGAATAAGAGTGATTCTATTTGTTTATTTCTGTTCATTTGTTTTAAGACTAAGGGGGGAAGCAGACTGGCGGCAAGGGGCTGCCCTGGGAAGGTGCGCCGCACGACTGAGGCATCCCCATGCCTCGATCCTGCAGTGCTCCTTCCCCGTCCCTGAAAGGAGTGCTAAAATAGCACTCCTTTCACAAGTCAGTGAAAGTGTGCCGCAAAAGCTTGTGGTGCACTTTCATTGACTTATCCGCAGCAGCATGTCCCTCTGCCCCTCCTCTTCCCTGCCTCAAGGACGGTTCTATTAGCCGTCTGCCGAGGCCCAAAGAAAAACTTCACTTTATGTACCCCCAAAGCTGACATGTTATAGGGCTTGTAATTATTGTAAAATTCAATGAAAGCAGTAATTAATCAATCTTCTGGTCATGCTGCAGGTACATGTATTGAATAAGCACAAAATAACAATGGCATAAAACTGGCCTTTATGTGAGAGCTTAGTCTTCTACCAGAAGTGTCTGTTTAAAATATGGGTTGAACTATACACTTGTCCCTCCACATACACTTAGGTTAGGGGCACAGAATCCCTGTGAATGTGGAAAAACTGTAAATAACAAAAATACTATGTTTTTTACCTGAGAACACCTCTCTAAGAGTCTCTAGGTCCTCCAGTGCAACTCTGTGGTCAAAATCTGCCAGACATTGACCACAGAATTGCACTGGAGAAGCTACAAATGCCTAGTGGAGTGTTCTCTCTAGGAATCTCTAGATCCTTCAATGTGACTTTTGGTTAAAGTTGACCATAGAATTGAGTTAAAGGACCTAGATATTCCTAGAGAGAACATATTAATAAAATCTGTGAATAATAAAATCCACAGAAGTCAAAGCCACAAATGTGGAGGGATGAGTGTATTTCCAACTATTTAAGAACTACATAAAGTGGTAGTCAACTTCAGAGCACTTATGCCATTTTCACTTTAACTCAGAAAGTGGTAACCATCAGTAATTTATTTTCAAAATCATTCCCTTTAAGCCTCAGTGGTGTTCATCTGCACTATATTGGACGTTATCACACGTGGGTCTCAAAGCGGCAAGAAAGCGGTATGGAATCAATCCAGAACTATACCGGTATAGACCCCACAAGATGGAAATTGCTATCAGACACAACTAGCATCATTGCGCAATGAACGAAAGCAGCATCATTGCGGTATCATTCTGGTCGCACAAATGTAATTCCCCAGGAAACCGGCATTCAAAAGAATGGGGATGATGCCGCATTGGGACGGGGATGGGACGGGGTTCTCTGCGACGTCGTGTGAACACACGGGAAAAGGAACCGCAATGGGACGGGGATGGGATGGAGTTCCGTGCGACGTCATGCGAACACACAGAAAAAAAAACCGACAATGGGACAGGGATGGGACGGGGTTCTGTCTGCTTTAGACCCCGTGTGATAAGGTCCATTGTGTCAAAACAACCAGAGTATTCAAATTACCCCATATATTTTTGTAACGGGGAGGGCCTTCAAATAAACAACAGAAGTAGCATGCTGGTGGAAATGCTGTTTTGTAATTGCATCGGCACAAAGACGTCTGAACACCACTTTATGGATAACAAATTGGCCACAACTTTATTCATCTGTACAGGGTCTGAAACAATAACTTTTACATCCACAATTTTTTATTTATATCTTGCTTCTTGACACATGTGTATGTGCACATACCATAACACCTGAGGCAATCCCTTCCCTCCCAACCAATCATGGCGTCGGCCTTCTAATTTTGGCCAGTGCAACAGTGGGCCCCTTCCAATGTGTTGGAGGGGGGTCTTTCTCAATCTAGTTGTCTGATTTTGCACTGGAGTTATAGGAGAGTCAGCATGGTGTAGTGGTTTAAGTGGTGGACTACAGCTCTAGGAAAGCAGGTTATAATTTCCTGTTTGGCTATGGAAACCGATTGGGTGACCTTGCACATGTCAGACTGTCTCAACCCCAGGGTCACTGTAGGGTCATCATAAATTGGAAATGATTTGAAGGCACAGAATAGCAATGATGTTAGCAATGCAGTCCCAGAAAACCTGAGTTATGGTTCTCAGAAATCTTACTAGAAATCAGTTTTCTTATTCTGGGTTTGGTGAAACTGCAGTTGCATGTGAGTTTATTACATTATTGCTCCATTCCTCATGAGAATACAAAGTGTGAGGAAATATATTTATTTATACTACTTAACATACTGTTTTTCCAACATATTTTCTTATTTCATATTTTCCCAAACTGGATAGACAAAGTGGTAAAAAAAAAGTGGGATTTCCCATCCTGTCAATTCATATTGACAGAAGACATTGGTTTTCTTATTATGGTGCACCACTACTGGAGTTCCATGGTATTAGTTTCTAGTCATTTCACATTTAAAAAAAAAATCTGCTGTGCAAAGATGCTCCATTTTTAAGTCTTTGGTTCTAGGAATAAAATATGGAAGGCTATTTATTCCTACTATACCTTCCATTACATTTTGTGTAGTCATGGAATTTGTTTCATCTGCAGAGGGTTTTTTTTGGGGGGGGGGATTAGATGTTCTTTGAAGTTCCTTGGAACTTTATGATTCTCTGTTTTAAAATAAATGTCCATTCTGCTGTATATATTGTCACTGAACTGCAGAGATGGCCACTTAGGAGTAGTGATGGCATTTTTGTGTGATATGGGCATTTGCAGGGGGAACTGAACTGAAACAATTTACTCATTTCACACAAACCACTGAGCAGCCATTAGAAAGTTATGATGTGCCATCTCTAAACTTGTGCCAGGATGAAGTGACCTTTAAATGAACTACTCCATACTCCATTACCAATCCCCTGAGCCATTCCAAAAAACTATTTCTTTCTCGTTTTTAATCCAGTAAAAGTTTTCTGGAAACACAACTCACTAATAACTGTAGACCATGAGGTTTATATGCTCTTAGCTTAATAAAAGAGATTATAAAAAATGTTATGCACCACAGTCAGATCAATTAGCACACTTTAGCAAAGATGAAATACACCATACAACTGGACAAATTGTTAGTTAACACACACACACAATTGCAAGATATTTTAAAGGGAAAAATGCAAACAAGGTTTGGTAATGTAATATCTTATGTTCATGATCTGTGGCAAGGGATTGCAAAAAATGGCACTGGAAATTATGTTTATGGAAGTTACCAACTGTTTTAATCAGTTACTGCTGTGCAAGACCCTGCAATCCTCATATAAATTCTCTCTTGTTTGATTTCCTGCTAGAGAGTAATGTCTGTGTGTTGGTATGAGGGAATCAACAACCCTGCATCACTGTTAGATAGCATGAAGACAAAGGCATCCAATTCATTATCAAGACCTAACTTAGGGATAGAAAGAATTTTCAAAATATTTGAAAAATAGTAGGCAAAAATGTATTTTGAGTGTCAAAAAAAAATCCTAATGAGAAAAATCCTGGATTTATTATAGTTTTCACAGTTTGGGACTTATTCTGTGCAAAATTTGCATGTGGTTTTACATAGAAAACAACATATTTGACTTAGAAGATGACATTTTATTTGCAGAAAATTGCTACACAGAAATATTGTTTACTATGAAGAAAAAACTACAATTGGGTACTTATTATATGCAAAATTCATATGTGATTGATATGCATTCATAGTATATATCAGGCAGCAGACATCTTTGGCTAGGCTTGATATTAAGCTGCTCTAATAATGTCAAGAGGAGCCATCAAGAGTAGTGATGTAATTATTTGCTAATTTTTTTCTTGAAGGATACATTGAGTAATGTTAGCAATTTTCTTTCCACTGCAAGAAAGTCTTTGGAAATGATGAAGTTATTGAAGTCTATTTGTTGTTTGAGACTAAATTTGTGAGAAATTGGCACATGGTTGTCTAGCACAGAAAACCACATTTTCTGCATAAATGATGGTTTCTGTGCAAGACAACCACATTAAAATCTTGTATAGAATAAGCCCCAAATTGCTAACAGGTTTCAAAAATTGTGTGGTCTGCAAAATGGAAACAAACATGCTAAAAGTACTTGTTTCTTTCTTCAAGAAGAAAATTAGGTGAAAATTGCATCCCTACTTCTAATGGTCCTCTTGACATTATAAGAGTTGCTTAATACAAAAGTTGGCCAAAGATGTTTTATTACCTGATTAATAGGATTAAATGGTGCCAAACACTCAATTTCTAAGTCAAGCTGTGTGCTTTGTAAAATATCAAAGATATGATGTTCTTCCGTGACACCCATAATCAGCTGACTAAGGTGACCTTTACATTCAGCTTAAGTTAAGCACTTATTGCTGGTCCTGCTTAATACAGTGGGAAGAAAGTAATGGATTTCATATATTTATTGTGGCTCAATGGGAAAGTCAATGTTTTAACAAATATATCATTAAAGATAAAAAAGAAATTCAACACAGTAAGAGACACACAGAACACAACTTCCTCCAACATCAGCCAGATTAATTACAGCATTTAACAGTAAGTAAATCTTTCCATAATTTAGTGTTTGGAACATGTGAACAATACTGTCTCTATTATACCTGAAATAATTGATAAATGGGACCCATATTACAAATTATATCATGTGGTTTGTCTTTATTACTCTCCCCCCCCCCCATCCATGCATATGATCAACTTTTCCATGAGGTCCAGAGACCAGAATCCCTTTTTCCAATGATGAAGATACAAATTCATCTTTCCAATGGCATGCTATAGTAGAGAGAAGTGAACACCATATAGGCAGTAGAGATCAGGTCAACTGTACAGATTGTGTAATTTCTGTATAGGATTATTACTTAATTTTATAACCACATTTATAACCCATAAGAAAATGAATCAATTCAATGGCTTTAAATCTTTCAGGTTTTATTTCTAATATGTTAGAGAATGTGATTAAAAAAAGCACTGACCACTTTGAAGATATTACTGTTACATCAACACATACTGTTCACAGCTTAACATATAAAATATGACCTGCTGATCAAATCCATCTACAGTTGTCATAAGGATATGAAAAGAGTCTGGGAAATGGATTTAAACATAACTATAAGCAAACAAATGTGGACACAAATAAGGAATGAAAGCCTCATACATTCTGTCTCAGTTTATATTAAGAAGGATATGCTTAAACATATGATTATGGTATTATGCCCCATTGCAGTTCAACCAGATTTTAAAAGGTTTAACCTCAAAATGCTGGAGATGTCAGGAAACCCCAGAATGTTACATGCAAATGGGTGGGCTTGTCTCTTGATTAAACATTTGGCAAGCTGTGTTTTACAAACTATTTATTATTACTAATGAGAAGATTGATCCAGCAACAGTTCTCTTAGCATTATTGTTGGGAAACAGTGAATCTATCTTTCATAAAGAGCAAACTGTTTGTTTGTTTTCTGCCTGATGACAAATTTTTTTGGAGGGGAGGTCAAATGAAGATATTCAGATATGCATGGTCATGGGGTTGTTTGCATGGGCATAAAACCCTGCCCTCATCCTAAGTTCAGTTCTGCCTGTTCGCACGACACATGGCAACTTCTGGCAGAATACAGGAGGCTTTCCCCATTAACCCAACTTTGATCTGGAGTTGGCAAAGTGTTTCCTGGAACTCCAGGAAGAGAGTGAAGGTTTGTAGTGTGTGAACAGCTGGATCAGGCCCAAATCAGGCTGAGCCAGCTGTTTGCATGATATGCACCATGTCATCTGTCTTCCCTATGCTGAGCATGGAATCATAATCATAGAGTTGGAAGAAACCTCAAGGGCCATTAAGTCCAACCCAGTGTCATGCAGGAAACACAATCAGAATACCTCAAACAATGGCCATCCATCTTCTGTTTAAAACCTCAAAAGAAGAAGACTCCACCAGAGCCTGAGGAGACATGATCCACTGTCGAATAGCTCTTAATGTCAGGAAGTTTTTTCTAATGTTGAGGTGGAATCTCTTTTCCTACAGCTTGAATCCATTGATCCGTATCCTATTCTCTGGTGCAGCAAAAACAAAAACAAAAAATCTCTCTCCATCCTAAATATGGAACCTTTTCAAATATTGAAACATGGCTATCATATCACCTCTTAACCCTCTCTTCATCATACTGAACTTACCCAGCTCCCTAAGTCACTCCTCAGTGCAGGGAAAAGGATTGTCTGTCTCTAGAGCTGCTGCTTTTTTTTTCCAGGACCTGCAGGAGGTCCATGGACAGGCTGCCCAGTGTACCACCACTTCTCCTGAGGGCAGACTTGTAAATGTGACCAAAGAGAAGAAAAAATAGAGGGACCTCTTCCCCTGATCACATGGCTGGGGTTTTTGGAAGCAGCAAGAGCAGCTCTGGGGACAAGGGATGGGCCAGCTTTGCCAATGTGGCGTTGGCCCAGTTAGTCCATATGAACACTGCTGTGCCACCACAGTGGGTGCGGCCCAATGCATGGCTGCAAAGCCAATCTGGGGGCAGTTCAGGAATATAATGCTCTGAACTGGCCCCAGACCGATGACTAGTGTAGACAGGACCCATGAGGCTAGTGGGGACTGAAAAGCCAGATACCCAACCCTCTGTGCTGTGATACTGGAGCTAGTGGCTTGTTCTCTATATTGCTTTAACAACACCATTGTATGACCAAAAGATGGTGCTGTAGTTGACAAGGTCAGGTGATATAAGTGACCAGTAGGGTTCTACCTCTTTTAAGCAGATAGCGCTAATATATTATTATTATTATTATTATTATTATTATTATTATTATTATTATTATTATTATTATTATATACCTCAGTATGATTAAGTTATCTTTTAGTCAGAAAGTAAATTTTTATTTCACATGCTTAATATGCCTTCGCAATTCTAGAAATAGAACAAGGTTCCCCAACCTGGGGTCTTCTACCTGTCCCTATTGCTGTGATTGATGAGAACTGTTTTACTGAACATCCAAAGGATACTAGATTCTGGAGCTAGGGATGTCACCTAAGACTAAGAGCAACAAACCTATCATTTGATTCAGAACAATGGCTTTGAAGAATTGTGTACAGCTGCACATGAAGCACCATATGTTGCAGGCACTGGAATTCTAGGTTACAGCTTCACTGGTTAATTCACCTGAGCCATATGGGGATGAATGGGGATTCACCTGAACCAATGGGGATTTACAAGATTGTAAAACATATACCAAATTGCTCCACCCTCCTTACACACATACACGACTGTTTCACAGACTCTCAATGCTTTCTTGTGACAAAACTACAGCCAGGCTTGGACAGCCAACTCTGTTTGCATTGCTCTAAACTATCTTGAAATGAGGCTTCATGTTTTTACCCAGCTAATGAGGTCAGAACCTCAGTAAATATCAAGCTTGTGAGTAACATTGCACAGGGTCACGGGGATACATGCCACACAGTCGAGAGAGTTGCAATTATAACTCTTACTAATACTAGTGGGAAAGGCTAAAGCCACATGTTAAACAAAAACTGGAGCACAAAAGAAAAGGCATTGTTATAAATATTTTGCAAAACAGACCAGTAGTAAAATTACAGTGCAGGTCTACTCCACAGTAAGCCTCAATTAGTTCATTTGAAGTTTTCATCCGATAAGTGAGCATAGGCTGTCAGCGTACCACAAAAGAAAGAAAATAATGAACAATTTCTATCTTCATTCTATAGACAATTCAATGCCATTTCTGTAGATAATTCAGTTTCTGATGTTTTCCAGAATGTTTTAGTTTCAGACCACAAAGAAAGAAAGACAGAGACTGGAGCAGGGGTGGGGGAGGATGAAACTTGATTGATACTTTTCTGTTATTTTCACACATGTGAACCAAAGATAGAAAGAAAACAGTCTCTTGGGTAGCTGAGAAAACAATCTTGCTTACAAATGTAATTCAAGATATTGTGAAACATGGACCAAAGACTCCACCTCCACTCCCATGTCTCTCTCCTTTGGTGAGAACCTGTGCCCTGTCCTTCTAAATCTATCTGTCACATCTGTATGGGAAGACAAGATATAGTGGAGTGTTGAGTGTAATGACAAGTTGAACTCAGAGGAAATGGCTAAGTTCTGCTCCATTCTTTTCCAGAACGAACAACAGCATAAGGAGATATCAACACAAATCCCTCCTAACATCTACTTCTAAGCCTGGCCCAGTGCATATTCTGGTGTCTTTCTACACAACTGATAGCTCAAAGTAATAAACAATGGATTTTGCTTTGCATACCTTATCATAGTTCTGCAGTGTAGGTTTGCACTGCTAGGTAACTTAATGTAAATTGTCTGCAGCTGTAGGGACTGTTCTTGTGCATCTGCATGAAAATGGATACAACATACATTCATATGATAATGTCTTTAAAAAGTGGACAGCAGAGCCATCTATGTCACAAAGAGGCACTTTCGCCTATCACACCTGCTCATCATAAGCAGGTTGTTCAGTAAGAAATGTCAGAAACAGGACTTGACAGAAAAGCCCCTGCTATCTCACAACATTTTAATTTGTTAGAAAATACATTTTTGTGCCCCAGCTTTGACAATTCAAACAGGTTTTAAAAAAATAAGTTTTCCACCTTTCCAGATCCCACTGTGAATGCTGTGTTAACATTCAAACTGCTATAGAAGAAAATAAAAAAGAATGTTTGCCCATCCACCCAATCCCCACCAGTCCATTTTATGTTGTGGAACTGGCTACTGGGGAAAAGAATTGGAAATCCATTGCCTTTTCATGCCCATCTTTTTAACAATTGGTGGATTTAGAAGAGAACACAAACTTATTTCATTTCCTTTGCTTTAAAAGTCCTGGAAGATTTTCAGCTACTTTTAACATATGGGTAGGTATTTTTTCCCCTCTCCTCAGATTTCTTCAGATGAACTGATTTGACCTTCCTCTCTGGTAATGAGTTCTATCACTATGTCTTGAAAGAACCAGGGCCCTGCAGCCCCACAGATAAACTCTCACAATTTTGTAGGCAACACCAGAGGGAGGGAAAATGATTTTCTTTACAGCTTGGGACCCTCCTTATAGAACCAGAAGGAGTTAAAGTTGGGTTATAAGGGAATATAAGCAGCAGGCTATTTCTAGAGGAACTGAACTGGAAAGGCCTTTTGTTTCTGTAACAGTTGGCAGAATCTAACAGAGCTGGCAGAGAAACCCAAAAGCAATAGATGAGATTTCTGATAAAGGTACAGCTAATATAGAATTCTGTTTTCCACCAAAAGGGGCTTTTTTATTTTTTTAAAAAATTCTGAGTTTAAGGAGGTCAACTTGCAAAAATTGCATAGACTCACACTTACAGGTTCATTGCATGTTTTAAAACTTTTAAAAGACCTATCCAATTTTCCTACTTTCACATATTTTAAATTCACTGCAAGTGAATACAGAGAACAGGTGCCTTTCAGTTGGGGAGCTAGTAAAAGAAAGGGAATGTGTGACACCTGTCAGCTTTTGTTTGATCATAGATACACACAGTGCCCAGGAGTGATTAATTTTGCTTTCCTTCTAGCAAAACATAAACACAGACTTTTTCCAGTGGGATAGATCTTCTGTTTTGTTTTATTTACATAAGGCAAAACCTTTCATTATGGAGTTTGGAAGTGGCATTTATTTATGTTTGGTCAGTATACCTTTGTAGACATTAAATACAGTGGAGTAGTAAAATCGTGTCCCTTATATAAAATGGCAAAATCAGTGTTTGCTTTCTGGAATTGTAAATAGATAGATAGATAGATAGATAGATAGATAGATACCGTAGATAGAATATCTAAATAAATAGATATTCAAACTGTGGGTAGTTAAGTCAGTGGACAAAGAATCCAAGGATGTGGAGGAGCAACTGTACGCACACATACACATTCAAAGACATAGCTGCAAGAAAGTAAGCTCAAGTCTATGGAATCTCAAAGTTACCAGCTTCTTTCATTTAGTTTCAAAGGTGCTACAAGATCCCTTTGACATAAACATTACCACAGTAATTATGGGATGGAATTGGACTACAGCAGTATCATTAGGTATGTGCTAGTTCAAAACATGTCCTTGAGAAAATTGTCTAAAGATGTTTTGTCTTTGTTACCTCTGGTCCACCATTACTCTCCCTCATAAAAGCCCAAAGTAATGAAGATCTGTTGGAGCTCATATTACTTATCACCCCCTCTTTATGACAAAAATAAACAATTTTTTTTTCAAAGACTGCTATTACTAAATTGTTTTCAATTGGCTTGTTAGGACCATGCCAGCTTTCAGTGAACTGCATCTCTTTGATTCGGATGTATTATTATAGGAGATGAGAAAGCTGGAAAACATTATCTGCTCTATAATGCAAGCTGTATACACAGGCTTTATTAACTGCTAAAAGCCAGTCTTATTGTTGGGGTCTCTGCTCATGAAAGGCTACACTTTGCTCTGCAACCAAGTGATGCTCTCCTGCGACAGAATGTCAAACACTACAAATTACTGGATTAAGCACAGTGAATAATCGCTGGTGAGAAAAAAAAAGGAAAAAAAAGAAAGTTAGTTCAGGGCCAGATGATAGCATGAATTGATTTGGTCCAGGAAACGTATGTCCAGCTCCATCCTCACACTGGGCTGTATATGTCCCAGAGTTATTGTTCAGTTTCAGTTCCCTGTCTGTACAATGGTTGAATAGAGTCACTTACAAGTTATAATGATGTTTTGAGAACAACATATGGATGTTTGGGACTACACCCATAATTAAGTAAAATACTTGGAAGTCCAGCATGAGAAAATATTCAATTTTCATCATTCAAAGGTCAAAAGATGTTACTGCTTTAGTGACACATGTATTTTACAGATGTTACCTCTTAGTAAATGTGTTTTTAGACATATGTTTAGCTTATATGCCTAGCTCACGTTCATGTACTCCTCTCCTAGGAGAAAGGTGTGAAATAAAGAGAGAAAATTAAAAATGAATAAACCCCACCTTCATTTCCATTTATAATCCAATAATTTCAAATTATTTATCTGCAATTCATGGTCAATGTGCTGTATGGCCAGTATTCCAGGAGATAATTTGCATATCTTGAAGGATGTAGACAGTATGACCCTCATATCTGAAGGGGATATATCCCTGGACATATTGTGGAAATGTGAAACCTCAGGTGTTTCTAGGTTCTCCAGTGCAAGTCTATGGTCAACTTTCTCTGCAAGTATACCATGGAATCACACAGGAATGCCTAGAGAGAACATATTTTTTTGGGACACGGGTAAGGGGAAAAGTGGGCAATGGTCCCATGGATATGGGGGTTGCATTGTACTCCTAATTCTGGTAGCAGAGGCATTAAAAACAGTTAATCTCAGTACAGTTATTATATCAGTAATCCTTACTTACCTAGGAAGACTAAGAAACAAGTATCATGGAAGACATTTGATTAGGATCCTCTTTGTTTTGTTTTTCTTTGTTTTTAAATAATGAACAGTTACGACAGGCACCCCTCACATTAGGACCATGGGAATGAGAGGAAAGATTAGTCCTTTGGTATTAAAAATTCTAAGATTTTAATATTTAATTCTAATTCTCCTATTGTCCCTGTGTAAGAAAATATAGAGATAAAATTTGGGTACCTGAAAGTTATCTACAAAGAGGTAAATAGTGGGGGAGGGTTGTTAGAATAATTTAATTGATAAAAATGGAATAAAAAATTACAGCAAGTATGGTACTTAAATAGTCTTCCAGTCATACACTGTAGGTCCCCTAAATTCCAAAATTAGATTTATCTCACAGAAAATTTCATGAAACTACAAATGCCAGGATTCATTAGATTCAGTGTTATAATTGATTAGTGTGGATAAACACCAACTCTCACACATTAGGTATTTCTTACTGATCTCTACATTTCTTTTCAGGCAA
>CM034701.1:153881183-153893315 GCA_020142125.1 Phrynosoma platyrhinos
AAAAAAAGATTCAGCTCCCTGGAGTTGAAGAAGGCCTCTTTTAACAAATTATTAAGGCTCCCTGAAGTTGAAGAAGGCCTCTTTTAACAAAATGTTAAGGTTTTCCTGTCACTCCTTCCCCAAAATAAAGACACATTGGTTTGCTAAACAGAGGGGACAATGGGCCTTACAGAGGTTGCATGCAGATTTGAAAGTGGCTTTACTCAGCTTTAATGCTCAACTTAATTTCAGTGGGAACCGTTTACATACCAAGCATTTCTCTCACCCACAAATCTAAATCCAAGTGGATCCAGAACTGGATTAGTAGATTCTGTGCAACAGGGTTGTCATAGAGAAGGAGCTCCAGAGGAAAAAGATATCTGATTTCCCACTGCACATTCTGAGATGAGTTCTGCTATGGCTGCATCGGCACTGTAGAAATAATCCAGTTTGCCACCACTTTAGCTGGTATGGCTCAATTCTATGGAATTCTGGGAATTGTAGCTTTGTGAGACATTTAGCTTCTCTGCAGAGAGCTCTGGTGCCACAACAAACTATAATTTGTTGTGTATAACAGACAAACCAAGAGTTCCACAGCACTGAGCCATACCAATTAAAGTGAGGTCAAATTGGATTATTTCTGCAGTGCTGATGCAGCCAATGACTGTGAAAATTAACATCTGGAATAGCTTGTAGTCTTCACATGGAAAATCATAGCTGTTTTGTAATATTCATCAGTATTGTGGCATTAGGTGAACCAAATTATAAGAATAGTTACTAGAATGCTACAGTTCTAAATTTGATCCAAGTCAGACATATATCATAGGTGCAAATAATTATAATATCCCTGATGGTTAAAATAGCCTGTGAACAGTATCAGTCTACCCAGACAGAATCTGACAAGATGGATCTGTATTTTGACTCAATATAATGCAAATTCCTATTGCATCTGGGCTTTTTCTATATAACACCAAACTGTGTTGTTTTGTTTGTTTGTTTGTTCGTTCCAATTTCTCATCTAAGAATATATTCTTCCAGTTGCCTTATCATAGATTCTTTGGGCAGGAATCAAACAACATGGAAGATAACCTTTTTGGTTTTGGGGTTTTAAAACCTGAATTTTTAGTTTGGAAGAGTCACAATCTTTGCCATGTTTGCATAATGTGAAATTGGAAGAGGCATATTGATCTTCCAGCATGTGTATATTGTTTATACAGAAAACCAATCAAGGTCAATAAGCAACTAATGAGAACAGATGGTGGCATTCAAAACACAACCAACAAGTCTGAAAGTCCAATAAAATCAATAGGACACTTTGGATTTTACTGACAAAGTATATGTGTGTACACACCCTCTTACCTACCCACCAAATGTACATAATCTTTTCCCCCCAACAATAAAAATGCCCATGTGATAATTAATTTATTGATGTTATATTATAATACATTAGAGCCAGTGAATAGGCTTCACTGTGATAAGTTAGGGAAACTGTCAACATAACCTTAAATCTTGTAACTCTCAAAAGGATCTCCAAATTGTCACTGTAATAGGAATAGCAAAAAAAATATTATTTGTTGTTGTTAATTGCCTTCAAGTTGATCTCGACTCATGGTGATCCTATGGATGAGACATCTCTAAGACCCTCTGTCCTCCACTGTTCTGCTTAATTCCCGCAAACCCATACCCATGACCTCCTTAATAGAGTTCATCCATCTAGCATGTGGCCTTCCTCTCTTCCTACTTCCCTTCACCTTTCTCAGCATTATTTTTTTCCTCACTTTCCATGATGAGTCTGAAGTATGAGAGCCTCAGTTTGGTCATCTTGGCTTCCAGGGAAGTTTCCAGCTTGATATGCTCTAGGACCCACTTATTTGTACTTTTGGCTGTCCATGGGATCCTCAGCACTCTTCTCCAGAACCACATCTCAAATGCATTGATTATTTTCCTATCATCTTTTTTAAATGTCTAGTTCTCACATCCACACATGGTAATAGGGAATACAATGGCTTTTATGATTCTAGCTTTTGTGCTCAGTTGTATATCTTTGCATTTTAGAATATTTAATTGAAGCAGTGAAAGCAAGGCTGCAACAAAATAATCACAATCATAGCACTAGAGTTTGGTCTTACCAGTCTTTTTATTTTAAAAAAATACTGATTTTTTTTTAAAAGTATGATTGCATAAACAGAGAAAAAAGAAAAAGGAGAAAAGGAGAAGGAAGTACAAAGGATATGAGTGTAGGCAAGACATATACATTACTATAAGCCAGCCATATTTTCCCCAAAACACATTTTCTTGTATAAAATACACCTTCATGAGTAGCTAAAGCAGTAAGATATTCTGCCATTATAATGTGGTCACACAGGAAAAAGCATAGCAGAAGAGGCAAATTGAAGCCTTCTTCACTGTCCAAATATCTCTTTTGGTGTCCCAACCCCACATAGGAAAAGTTCCCTGGCAAGTGGCAATATTTTCAGGTTCCAAAGTAGTAGAACTTGCTCCAAAGTCACAATTTAAATATACTTTTGAATTTATGATAACCTTAAATTTTATTCTCTGAAGTGTGAATTTTTTTTGGGGGGGGACACTGTCCTGACTATTTGAAATAGTCCTAAAACATGGTAACATGAGGCATGTATGTCCTTTCTCAGAAAACTTTGCCCAGGAAAAATAGAAGTAATGAGAAGCAATAATAAAAATTAGATTCTTAGGACTTCAGTTTAGGTATAAGGCTGAGTCAGACTTAAATTTGTTGTTTCAGAAAATGGCTTATTTAGCTCAGACCAGTTCAGAGGCAATGAACTTCAAATTGTGTCCTAGACTCAAATCAAGAGCAGTGGCACCACTAGAGCAGGTGCAGTGGTACAGACTGGTGAGGTAGTACATCCGAGGGGGCAAGCGACTGCCTTCTGAATCCCATGTGGCCATGGCCATGTTGGACTCAGAAAGTGATGGGGCTGCTGAGTGGGCTGAGCGGGCCCCCACCTTGCTGCTGCAACACCATTCTATGAACTGCAGCAGCAAGGTGGGGGAGTATTCTTTTGGCTCTGCCCCCAGAAGTTGCACCCCCAGAAGTCCCACCTTCCCACCCCAGTGGGGACGCCACTGGTCAAGACTTCAAAATCTGAAGTTCCATGTTTCCATTGATTATCTTTAGAAATTATTAAATGGCCATACCTTTATATATATATATATATATATATATATATATATATATATATATATATATATATCAATGTGATTATATCTAAAACTGCTTAGGGGTGTCTGATGTTTTCCAGAATGTAAAGGTTTCCCCTTTGATGTGATTGTCTACTCATTTCCAACTGTAGTGGGCAGTGCTTATCTTTGTTACTAAGCTGAGGGACCCAGCGTTGTCAAAGATGATTCCATGGTCATGTGGCCAACATGATTAAATATCAAGGCACACAGAATGCTGTTACCTTCCCACTGAAGTGATACCTGTTTATCTACTTGCATTTTTACATGCTTTTGAACTACTAGGTTGACAGAAGCTAAGAATAGTGATGGGAACTCACTCTGTCATGTGGCACAGATTTTGCAATTGTCAGAATTGGTGTCTTAACCACTAAGCTACCACATCCCTTAGGAGGAGATTGGGCCTGACAAATTCCAGAGAGATAGGCTATCTGTTTCTCTTTTTTCTTTCTCTCTCCTGTCAGCCTTCACATTTGGACTTTTTTTGTTCTTTTAAATAGAACAAAGAGAGAAAAATCTCTACAAATTAATAATAATAATAATAATAATAATAATAATTTCTTGATGACATCAGGGGAAAAGTCAGGGTTAGTTGCCTCTTTTGAGGGAATAACAACTCTCAAGTTTCACATGAAATATACCATATACTCGACTATAAGTCAAATAATCTATGCCCCAAAATTGACCCAAAAATCCTAGGTCGACTTATAAATGGCTTGATACAGTAATGCTGCTTAGAAAGGTCCTGAAAGAAGCACCACCCTGTGTGCCTCGGGAATGAGTTCTGAAAGAGCTGCCAGGCAGGAGTGTGTGTCTGTGTGAAAAAAAGTGATTCCCTTCTCAATCCAATGTTAAAGCCTTCTCTCCACATCCTCTTCCTTCTCAAGATTTCTTTCCCCACCAAACACCTCATTTAACTCCACTTCTCTCCCTTTACAATCAAATTTAAAACCTTCTCCTCCAGTCCCAGGGAAGTGGTGTTTTCCCCTTTACATCCTTTGTTACAAGTTTTACCCTCAACTTATCCATGGGTCATATCAAAATCTAAGATTTTGGCCCTAAAACCTTTCCTCGAATTATATATGAGGTCAACTTGTACACAGGTATATACAGTAGCCTTCCATTTGGACCATAAATTAAAAGGGATGCATTTATCCACTCTTGTGAGCATTTGCTATGGAAATGGTAGACAGATCAGGGTGGGCCTAAGTATAAAACTTTCAAAATTCCATAAGGGTTGGTACAGCAGGAAATGTGAAAATGTACTCCTCAAGTTGGGGGGAACCCATAAAGTACATCAGTTTATGTGGAAACATAGTCCTCAAGAAGAAAATTAGGGAGCAGTGATAAGCCTTTTTTACTTAATTCTTCCCCCTCTCTCCCATGATTTTGGGGAACAACATGTATGAAAATGCCACCCCACATACAGACTTTCCCAGAAAAGATATAAGCAGTGTTTTAAAAGGATAAATGCAGACACTACAGAGTGATGATGACTGAAACATTTATAAGTCTTTTTAAATAGTGGACCTTTGGAACAATATACACATCACAGTCCCATCTTTTCACTCCCTCCAACCAACTCTGAAGCTCTGCCTACAGTTCTATATAGCAACAGGGCGGATTGGTTAAAAGGCGGTTTGTTCCAGAATCTCTATCTAAAAAGATGCTGGAAATAAAGTTTTTATCAAGGTCACAATCTCTTCCTTAAAATGCATTAGATGTAAAGTTGCTGGTAAAACATATCTAAGGATTAGAAGGCTGGTTCATATACCTTCTAAAGAATTCCATTTTCATCTATTCCTGCCATACCCCATCTCACAAACTATGAGGTTTTTAATAGAAATGAAATATTAAAATTTATAATTTCTGGATCTTATATGGAGTTTTAAAGGAACCAGGTTTATTTAAGGAAGTGCTGGAGTCAATCTGAAGTGTCCTAGTCTGGTGTATGCTTCATCTGAATCAATTTATAGCCCTACCTCAGTGTACTAATGTTAAAAAGAGTTTAAAAAAGTTTAAAAGAGTTATGTTCTAGCAATATGAAAGCTTCCATAAGTTTAAGAACTTTTCTGTGAACCTTATGCTTATTTGATCAGGCATTGATGCAGTATTAAAAGTTTTCCTCTATCTCCTATTTGTAATACAAAGTTTATGTTATGATTCCACTAATCATGAAATACATATCATGTCCTTGAACCATAAAGCACATAAAGCATTCTGTGAGACTGAATTTACTTTTCAATTGAACTTTTATGTTACACAGTGATAAAGGCTCCTTTTAATCAAAGTGTTTTTTTTTAAAAAAGTTCTTCAGTTTCTTTACCCACCAAAGCACTACTGTGTCAAAAGATATCAAAAGTAACAGCATATGGCAGATGTTGTTGAGTAAATATCTTTCATTATGTTCCACAACAAGGCAGAAAGATAATTTTAAAGGAACCAATTAGTCCAAATGTTCACTTTCCCCTTAGCCTGCCTTTGCCTATATATATTTGTAAAAAAACAAAAACAAAAAAAAAATCAAACTTATAAATTAAAGAACTTTGTCACATTTTCTGGGGTGTTGGTGCTTTTCATTCCTACTTTTAAACATTTGCCTTTGGGATTAGCTATTTTCTTGTAGGACACAGAGATTTTTCTCTCTTTGCTTTAAACAAACTTATGCAAATTGCATGCAAACGAGACATATGCTCATTCTAAATTGAATCCCAGCAAGGCCATTCATTCAAAAAAGGCAGATGCACTCACCTTGGGAGACTGGTAGGATAGATAAGCAGGATGTAAAAGCTGTAGCAAGGCTAGGTTTAGCATTTTAAAACTGATACATCTTAAATTCAAACAGTAATCTTATATAGAGTGGCCTTGATATTTGCTGGGGTTTGGTTCCAGAACCTTCTGTGGACAGCAAAATCCAAGGATGCTCAATACGTATTACATACAATGACATAGTTGCTAGATGAAACACAATTAAATATTGATGAACAAAATGAATTATTAGAAGAAATAAATAAAAAAAATAGAAGGGGTAAAGGAATAATAGGAAAAAAAATAAGAATGTGTTAATAACCCAATTTAGAATGATAGAGGGATTGACAATGAACTGGGAAAAGGATTTATTGATTGATATAGATAAAATTAAAATTTGGCTACAAGAAATTGTAACAATTAAAAATACAAATGTAAACAACAAATGAAAATAATCGGAAAATGGTATAGGATGCCTCACCAATTAGCATTTACAAATGATAAATTTCAATCAAATGTTGGCATGGATGTGGAGTTAAAGGAATATATATTCATATGTGGTGGAAATGTCTATTTGTTTTTGTTTTTGTTGTTGTTGTTTTGTTGTTGTTATGATATAAGCTCCCAATAAAAGCTCAGAGATGTTTGTTTAGCGGGGAGAAAACCATCCCAATGCTCAGGAAGTTTTGTTGTAGTTGTTGTTGTTATTGTTAATTTTGTGTCTTTGTCTTTTGTCCTTGTGGTAGTGGGGGGGGGATGGGGATGTTATTTGTTTATAGTGTTTGTTAATGTTGATTTGTAATGTTTGTTGTTTGAATTGCAATGATTTCTATATTTTATTTTAATAATAACATTTATTTTAAAAAAAGAAATGTCTATTTGTACAAAAATTTTGGATAGAGGTTAAGAAACAGATAATACAAATAAGTAAAGAAAATTGCTTGACTCTCAATTTAGGGGAATTAGGATTGAATAATAATCAAAAATATGTAATAAAATAATTTCTAAAAGCTGCTCATGCAGTGATTGCTTATGGATGGAGAAAAAAATCAAATTGGAATAAGGCTTACTTATTTAAATATATAAAAGAATATATATTATTCAACTTCCTTAGGGAAAGAAGATTAAAATATATTAGAGAAACCAATAAAGAACCATGGGAAGACAAATGGGAACAGTAATTAAGAATGTGAAAGGTAAAATGGGGTATGAAGAAGTTAATAAGATAATCAATAATATTTTACATATCTCCAAAATTGATTGTTAATTTCTCTATGCTGTTTTCTTACTTGCGGGGATTGAGGAGAAAATTACTGTATGATACATGATCATTTACACGGTGTAAATTCATTTGGACTGCCTTCTGCATAGGAATATATAGTATTGCACCATTATAGAAACAAACTCTTCTTTCATTGATTTCAAAACAACGGTCCCTAGAAATTAAATCAGAAAACTTAAATACCAATCTAGAAGATACTCAGTGAAGTTAATGATAATTACTCTGTTTCCTAAAGGGTAGGTTTCCATAAAAAATGTGTTACATATAAGTTGGGCAGAAACAGAGTAGTACAGTATTTATGGGTAATAATATTGTCCTCCCTCCAAGATTCCTTCCCTCCATGCTGATTCACAAAAGGAAAAGGAAAAGTGTTTTATATAGAAAAGCTTTACTTTTGCCTTCTTTTTCAGCTGAGAAAGTATAACTTGTCCAAGGTCACAAAATGTTTTTTCATGGCTGAGTAGGGATCTGAACCATGGTCTCCCAGATATCTAGGTCTCTGACTAAAATCACTGCTCCACACTGGCTCTCCACCTCATAAGTGCAAGTTAATAAATGCTAAGTACCATCACCTGAGAGTCAACAGACCTCCTCCCTTCCTTTCATGGATGTTGCTAAATTCCTGTGTCATACTAACTTTGGTTGGAAACAAAAACCCCACATGGATGGATGAAGAAGGGAAAGGATGAATGAAGTCCTTACTTTGAGTCATGTTCAGAATCAATTTTTAATAATACTCAGTAATTGTTCTTTTGGAGTCTGTGGTACATAATCTTTCTTTAAAAAACAAAACAACATGTTGGAATTTGACAATTCAGTGACCAAATTAATTCTGCTAAGACAAGCAAAAACACATCACATTTTAAAAGTAACAAGGTCTGGTTAAAAATGGAGAAATAAACACAAACAAGTGGTAAACACTTATATGTGTGTGTGTGTTCTGTTTTATCCTAATTAAAATTGAGAATGTTGTTTACTGCATAATGTTTATTTAATTGGGACTTGTGAGGCTCAAGTAACAATTTTATTTTATTGTTCAGTAGTTTTGCTCAGCTTCATTTTGATCACAGAAAAATAAAGAACTTCTGTGTAAATGATTTAGTGTCCTCTAGGGGATCCTTCTCCCTCCTTCACCATAATAATTTTCCCCTTTAATTGATAGTTGAAACTTTGACATGGTTACAGTTGCTCTCATATGCAAAGTATCATGTCAAATGACAGAGTATAGTTCAGAGAAACAGCAGATGATTTGATTGATTCCAATTGCATTTGCTCTCAGGAGGATGGACCATGATGTCTTAAGGAAAAGCATAATGAGAAATTGTATGAGCTGAATGTTCAAACTAGAAAAGGGTATTCAGGGAGTGCATTTGGTAAAGATCCACTTAGAAGCTTAAGTTTCTCCATATCAACTGGGAAACAAATTTTCTTTACCAAACCTTTAATAACAGGCAACTTGAATAAAAGGTCACATCTTGGGGAAAAACTATTTGTGTATTATTCTCAACAAAAGGAAACATATAATAAGCCTAGATTAACACAGGACACATTAAAGAAAGAAAAGATAATAATATTTAGCTTATTATTAGTTTTTATATCATTTTGGAATAAGGGAATGCAAATCAGATCTTTTAAAAAGGTTTCTGGGACTCTTTGTACAATTTAACCTAAAAAGGGGTTTCAGAACCAAAAACTGGACTTTTGACTTCTTCTGGGGATTTTTGTTTGTTTGTTTGTTTGTTAGTTTGTTTGTCTTTGGTAGACTGTGCAGTCCCTGGAATGTTCCTAAGAACCGAAATTGAGCCCTAGACCACAGGAGTGCACACCTGCTTCTGTGAATGTGATATTTAGAGGAGCCTTAAAAGAAACTTGAAAAATTCTGGATGGTAGAAGGTTTTGCTGCCTGGCATAGAAGTTGGTGAGGACAAGGTGGCTGTATCATGTAACACAAATATCACACAAAATGTTCTGGTTTCTGGTTCATTTCTACACCCTTTCCAGAACATGAACATTGGGTTACCTGAAAGACTTGTTTTGTGTCTTGTAGTCATTTCTGACTCATGACAACCCTAATGGTGTTTTCTGGGGCTGAGAGTGTGTGACCTGTTCAAGGACACCCAGTGGGCTCCATGGATGAGCAGGGAATCGAACCCTGGTCTCCAGAACTGTAGTCCAGCACTCAAACCACTACACCACACTGAAGGACTACCTTCTGCAGACTTAACCATGACATCGGAGAATCTTCAGATATACTTCTCAAGTGTCTGCCACGCAAAAGAATTGTTCAAGCTGGTGGTATGATGGACAGGGATTTTTGACAGTAGCACCATGGTCATAGCATTTGATTTCGGATGAGTTGTATGTGAAATCTTCTGTATAGGGTTTATTCAGCCTTTAAAGAACCATATTTTTCAGTTGCTTTTTCCTATATCATACTGTGGGATTTTAGGTATTAGCATAGTATGAAATGGTTTTAGTTGATTTTATGATATTATATTGGTTTGATATTTTGTTACTATTCTCATTTTCTCTTACATGCATGAAATGTTTTTGATTCAAAGGAACATTTTGCTAGCTGAATAGAAGGAAATATTTACTAACTGCAGTTCACTGAGTGCTCTGAAAATCTGTTGTGGATAGTTGGAGAAGGCTCTTGAACACTTAGGTAGGTGGACCAGAAACATTGTGCAATATTTCCTCTATATTTATAATTCTGACAGGGAGACATATTATGTCTCTTCTAGTGTTTGTTTTCTCTCAGATATGTGGGTGTGTGTATCAATGAGAATGAATAAAAGAGGGCAAGGTGAAAAGCAAAGGGATCCAAGGCATTACCAGACAGCTCTGTCTATCTTTAAACCATACAGTCCAGACACAACTAGAAGACTGTCATTCAGAAAGCCAACTCTTTCTGAAGGTGTCAGCATGGCAGACATTTACTATGCACTTCCCATGAGTAAAAGCATAAGATATTAATGCAAGCATAGCAAAGCTTCTAGCACTGTACACAGACAGATGTATCACTTTCTTTGGAAAAAGGGTACTCCTTGGTCACTGACTTCATAGATGCCTCATTACTCTGAACGACTTAGGGAGCTGGGGATGTTTAGCCTGGAAAAGAGAAGGTTAAGAGGTGATATGATAGCCTTGTTTAAATATTTAAAGGGATGCCATATTGAGGAGGGAACAAGCTTGTTTTCTGCCGCCCCAGAAACTAGGATCCAGAACAATGGGTGCAAGCTCCAGGAAAAGAGATTCCACCTCAACATTAGGAGGAACTTCCTGACAGTAAGGGCTGTTTGACAGTGGAACACACTCCCTCAGAGAGTAGTGGAGTCTCCTTCCTTGGAGGTCTTTAAGCAGAGGCTGGATGGCCATCTGTTGGGGATGCTTTGATTGGGAGTTCCTGCATGGCAGGGGATTGGACTGGATGGCCCTTGTGGTCTCTTCCAACTCTATGATTCTATGATTCATGTTCAAAGCCAGAAAAGAAAGGGGGGGGGGGGAAGGAAAAGAAAACATTATCTTCTGGCTGTGCATTGACAAATGTCTTCTGGTCATCTTTTGAAAAAGCCTCAAACATTTGCTTGAGACATAGGCCATCCTCCAGACATACTGAATACTGAATTATATATACCAGTTGTGAGAGAGTTTGAAAACTGACAACTTTTAAGGGAACACATGAGCTCATCCAATACAACTACCCACAGAGTCACAGAATTAAGCACACCTCCAAACTATTTCCATCAGATGCATTTTCATAATAGAAGACTTCAGACTATGATAAAGAATAAAATGCACCTTTGGGCCACCAGCAGAGACAGGAAGGGATTTGGGCGTCATTAATGCTAGTGGGGTTGACAGAATAAGAAATACATCTTTACATGTAATATTTGCAATTCTGATATGGTAGTTAAAGTCATTCGAAGCATCTTTCACCACTCAGCCACTGCAGGTAGAAGCTTCTATTTGCATTCAAGCAGGATTCTCTCCAAGGAGAGAAAAGCTGACACATTAGATTATTATTACATCATAAGTGGTAAAGGCTACAATCTTGCAAACAGTAAGGGCTGCTTAAATCCAATTGACTGACATAGAATTGAGATGGCTGGAATGTGTATCTACAGGAGTTTTGCAATGGATCTTGAGTGGAGCAGAATTGGAATTACATAAAGTCACTCCCCTTAAAATTGCTATTACTATCACTGTTAGATGGGATTTTTTCCAATCTAAACAGGACAATCCGGAAAGATGAAGAGGTTACTTATTCTCAGTGGGTAAGACATCCCTACACAGCATGGACATTTTTTAAACTTCTTTTTCTACTTGTCAATAATTTCCAACTTTTCTTCTTTTTTTATTTTGATAAATATTTGCTTCATTCCAAAACATAAATTCCATCAGCCATTTTTCTTATTTTGTTACATTACAACTTTATGCCAATAGTACCTTGCAGTTCATTAACGTCTAAGAAAAGATGGCAGAAAAATCCATGGAGGTGTTAGGTAGATGAGTAGACTAAAGTCAAAATTAAACATGTAAAAGAAAGGAAATACAAAAAAAAAAGAGATTCAGAAGATTTCATGCATGAAAGCAAATATTTGAGTAGAAAAAAAATGCACACATACTATACAAATTAGTCCTGTAGAAATGGGTATAAACAAGAGAGTACACACTTTTCTCACTAGGGCAGATTTAATCTTTTTTTTAGTTCAGAGACTCCAATGTAGCAACCCAGATACGCCAGCTGCGCCCGTTTCTGGAAGTAAAGGACCTTGAGACTGTGGTGCACGCGTTGGTAACCTCACGCCTCGACTTCTGTAATGCACTCTACATGGGGCTACCCTTGTGCGTGATTCGGAAATTACAGCTGGTTCAGAACATGGCAGCCAGACTTGTTTCGG
>CM034701.1:153916255-153931636 GCA_020142125.1 Phrynosoma platyrhinos
CTTTGACAAGGTTCCCCATGAAATTCTTGCAAGCAAGTTGGTAAAATGACCCCCTCCTCACAGGAAAATAATTGACTAATCAAAATTAATGGGGGTTAATTAGGCTAAATTAAATTGGGGAAGTGGCATCATTTGTTAAGTGTATGACATCATTAAATTAGTTACATTATATGATGAAATATGATGTCATTTCCAGTTGGGAGGGTCAAAGCTGTTTGTTGTTTAATTACATCCTTTGTCACATGATGTGAAGGACCACTCACTGGTTGGTTACACCTTCATATACACATGTGACAAAGTATTGTGTGTTTAAATGTAAATTGTTTGCAAATAGACCCTGTACAGTAAAATAAAAGTTGTGGCCTGTTTATACCCAAAAAGAGGTGTCTCTTGTCCTTTGTGCTGGTGCAAAAAGCCCTGGTTGGTTTGCAAGGCATGCATGTATATTTGTGTTTAAGTCTCCCTCTTTCCTTGGATGGAGCTGGTTGATTTGCAAGGCGAGAGTGCATGTTTGTTGGGGGGAAGAGTTGTCATTTACATCCTTTGTTGCACGCCCCTAAGTTGTATCTTCGACTTATCCACAAGTCATATCAAAATCCAAAATTTTGGACTCCAAACCTGCCTTCAATTTATAGATGAAGTAAACTTGTACACGAGTATTTATGGCATATTCCACATGCAAAAAGGCTGTATTCTAAACCACCCTATTCACTAGTAAGAACCATGAGCAGTAAGACATTATGAACAGCACACACAATATAGACACTTTGGCTTTCGGCTAGTTTCATTCCAAGCATATCTGATAATTTAACATGATGGTTTTGTTTTGCAGTAAATGTAATTTCAGGTTCATTTTTATTTTACACTTGACTTAAGAAAAGAATTCATAGTTTAAATTATATCCTCTAGGCAGGGAATCTATAAAGTAAGCTAAGTGTGTATATGGCAGTACAATTTTCCTATGATCATCCTTCCTAAACAGATTTACTTCTTCCACATCAGAGACCAATCTTGCTCTGTAATTACTGAACAGGTCTGTTCTTTCATAAAAATATACCATAACTAACTAAAACTAAGATTAGTGATACCCATGTGTGAAGTTGAGAAGAATTGTGCAATTTGACCCCTTATTCAGATGTACTGACCATCTGTTCGTATATATATATATATTTAAAAAATCTGTAGTTCCTTTGCTCTTGACTTATATAGGAACAGTTCATTTTTCACACTATTTTAGGACATTCTAATAACCACTACTCCTTCTACAATTAGCATAAAACTTTTGCATCAGATAATTCAGGCAGGTAAGCAGTTCCTCCTTTCTTACTTTCTCAATCTTCACTTTCTTAAAAGAAACAGAAGAAAAGATCCAAAAGTACTAAAAGGAAACCACTCTATGTATACTCTTGGGTTAAGATAATCATATTGAGAAGTCACTATGGACCTTTGCAAACTGCCAGAAATAGTGCAAATTGAAGCCCACTTTAAAGGTTAGGGTTAGTGCTAGGGAATCATGGGAATTGTTTTTCTTTTTTCTGAGACATTGAGCCTTCTCTGTCAGATAGCTCTTGTGCCACAATAAAATATAGTTCCCATGATTCCCTAACCCTAACCCTTAAAGTGGACTCAATTTGCACTATTTCTAGCAGTCTGCAAAGGCCCTATATGTAGCTGAGTAATGAGAGCCAGTGTTGCATAGGTTTGAGTGCTACTCAATAACTCTGGAGACCAGGGTTTGATTCTTAGTTCAGCCATGAAAACCACTGTGTGACCTTGGGCAAGACACATACTCTTATCTTCAGGGGAAAACAATGGCAAACCTCCTCTGAACAAATCTTGCCAGGAAAACCCTGAATAAGTCAGAAATGACTTGAAGGCATACAACAAGATTATTGTTCAATGGGTCACAAAGAATAAGAAATCAAAAGGGTGAAATCTAATGATTTCTATTGATCCACTACAGTTGGTAGAACCTATTCTCCCCCCATCTTTGGAACACATTTTGGGGAAGTTGACAGTGAATTAACAGAGAAGAGTATGGGAAAATTCTGTTGGATGAGTGGATTTACCTGGAAGTAACCCCAAAGATATGATAATCTTTCTGTTTAGGAACACTTTGTTCTGGATAACTGTAATTCATATAAATCTTTCTAAATACAATTAGTGGAAGACTGCTTGAGTATAATTGGCACAGAACATATGTTCAGTACTGTATTAGAGAATATATGCTATGTACAAGGGTAACTCAAGGTCATACACAACCTTATTGTATATCTCTATTGTCTGCTGTATTATCTGTCTTTAAAAAGTACTCTCTCTGACCTACTGGTTCATACAAGAAATATCATGAACCTGCTATGTTAGCTCAGCTCCTTGTCAGATGAATGCCATTTTAAAACAAGTGCAATTTTATTGTCTGTTTGGCTCTGATCCAAGCTATAAAGGGAAAACTAGAAAAGAAAACTGGTATTCTTGGCTACTCCTATACTGTCCATGTCTTTTGGGCTTCTTACAATATACTTTGCTTGAAACTCCCCTCAGTTTTAAGAATGTATCACAACAATATCAGTATGCCATTTTCAAATTTAATTATATCATTCTGACCTTTTATCTGTGCCAAGGTAAAAAATACTGGGATAATGGACTCAAAATATTTCTTTATCCTGCCCACATGTGCTTCAGATCAAGGATAATAATTAAAATTGAACTTATCACCTCATTACTATACCAAGTTTTACATTTCTATTCCTATTCACACTTTCAGCCTGCTCATGCATACCTATAAAGGTATGTTCCTTGGCACTTCACTTCATGCATCTGAGAAAGTGGAGTTAAGTCTGCACAATCTTATTTTATGCTTTTATTTTCTTTCAGATACAAGACCCCTTTATATGCAGATATGGACTAACAGGGCTTTTTATTTTTATTTATTTTTTTTTCAAATTTACCAATATGAATTAGAAGTACAGTTTTTCTTTCAGTTATTCTGGCTCAACAGCCAGAAGTACAGGTTTTTGTTTTTGTTTTGTTCAATTATTCTGGCTCAACAGCCAGAAGTACAGTTTTTCTTTCAATTACTCTGTTCACAGATGGAACATGTTTTGTTTTAAAGTATACAGCTACATACTTCAGCTACATATTTCAGTCAGCTCTATAAAAATAAGTTTAAGGACATCCACTAGTTGTTCTCCACTTCACCTGTCTGTCTGTATTACCCCCACTAACAAACCCTCTAGCAAAATTTGCTTTGCAACCCAAGAGCAGTTCACATTTCCAGAGGATGATACTTTTTCTCTTTCAGTGTGCCTGATAAAGGTGTTCATCCTCTTTCTCTTTCTTATGTATAAAACACTGAGTAATATTTCTTATAAGTAAATATTGCTGCAGCAGTGATGGAGACTTCAAGATTTAGGTTTCCCCTCTTTGGGCATGAGATCAATGCTACTAATCCTATTTACTAGAAAACATAGGATGCTGTGTAGCCACACCACAACTTTACTTTTGTGCACTAGAAAGCAGACTGCTTGGCAAGGTGAAGACAAGAACAGCATGATAAAGAAGGGCAAAAATAACCAAACATTCTAGAGTAAATGTAGCCATTTCAGTGCTAAAACTGTTTTACAATGCTAAGTGCAAAACTTCAGCTAGTAACAAAACATGTTTGGGAACAGTTCCTGTGAGAATCATTGTGTGAGAGAAATGTCAATACTGATCAGGCAACTGCAAAGAGAGGTTTTCAAGGAAGTGTAAAGCTTTGTTAGGGTCAAAGGTTTTGTTAAATATTCAATATTTGGAGCCACAAATATTACATAGCATCTTTTTATTGATCCCGTCACATCTTTCCTAGAACAGTGATGGAGACAAGATAATCACATCATCTACTTTCTATGCTGAGTGTATTAGTGGCTAACACATGGACGAAAGACCCCAGTGTTAGAAATAACCAGTGTTCCCTTGGGTGTGTTTACTTGTTTATGTGTGTCAGAGTGGATAAACACCATAGGCATCAGTTTTATCCATGTTTTCTAACAAACTAAACACAATTGTTCCCTGTAAGGCTTCCTTAAAGCCATTCTTTTGCAATGTAATTCCCAATCTCATTTTATTGAAAGCTACCTCAAGGTTTCACCTTATTTTCTAAAGAATGAATGGAAGGATTATACTAATTTTATTTCTGCTTCTCACTCTAGCACACCACTTGATAAAATAATATCACTACACTTACTTACCTATACATACACATTCACATACCGACTGAGGGCTTGTATTTAATTTCTATTTCCCATCCTAAGACATCAATTGTTAAACATCACAGTGCACCCACAAAGACTGAAGGCTTCCTTAGGGGTTGATTGCTGCATGCAACCATGAAAAACAGAAAAACAGTATTCACAGGAAAGCTCATATAGCTTTCTTTCTATAAGCCAGAGCTGGGAAAGTGTGGGCTGTACACAGCTTCTCCCTTCCCCATTTTCTCAGACCCTGAAACTTCCTGGCAACCCCACAAATCCTCCTAAACCTTTATTGATGCATCTTTATCTGTTCCTCCCCTTCATCAAAATGAAATCTAATAAATTTGCAATGCAGTGATTTTACTTTCCCCAGAATCTCCAACACCATCATCATCTTTCTTGAGAGGAAAACTGGCCTAAAATTATGGCCAGAAGTGACTTGGCATCACTTTCAGGGCAGGTCAGGGCCATGGGGAGAGGTGCAAGGTGAGAATTGGTCTCTGGCTCTTGTACAGGTGCCTATCCTAATAGAGCTGCAAAACAAAGTGCTCCTAAGCAGAAGATCTGTGGGAGACTTCCCTTGAACTTAAAGAGCTCTCAGAACAAATAAATGCCATCCATGGAGGTAAGTCACTTCACTGCCCAAAGGATCCCAGCAGAAGAAACTACATACAACCTGTGGCCCAATACCACTTCAGGATTGTGGATGAAGCACCACCCTGCCCTGATGGTGCACCAGTGTTCCCTGGTCCATGATTCTTTAAATAGGAAAGGGGGATCCCTGTCCTTATCTCTCTCTCTCTCTCTCTCTCTCTCTCTCTCTCACACACACACACACACACACACACACTATGTGGTGATCTTCCAAGATTCTACTTGTTTAACAATATTTTCATGAGCAGGTATCATATCACAGAGGCCTAAATTCAATTGCTAGTCTCGATTGAATCAATGGGATTTGCATAAATGCTGACCTGCCATTCAGCAATTGATTAAATGGACTGTTCTAGTTGTGATTACCAATTGGATTTAGGCCTCAGTTCTCCTTATAAATGCTTCTACACAACATGACAAATTGTCATTTTATAGACAGCATAGCTATGTCCCCATGATTCTTCTGTGAAAATAATTAGTACCTGTTTGCCTATTCGGCTCTAATCCTCATTTATTGCCATGTCAGCAAAGGTTCCTGTATTTGTACTCCTTTCTCCAAGTTTTGTTTGTTTGTTTTTTAATTAAATATTTATTATTAAAAAACATGGAAACAATTCACAGTAAACAACACTAACAATAACAATCAAAATAGCATGCATTATTTCATGTCAAAACACCACCACCCTTTCAACCCCTCCTCCCCTACCCCCAATCCCTATCTCAACCTACAGAACACAACATCCTAACTTGCCATTCATTCAGGACATTCAGTACAGTCAATATATATATATATATATATATATATATATATATATATATATATATATATATATATATATATATATATATATATATATATATACTTCCTAAGTTTCGGCTGATCAATTACCAACACTTTGTTTTCCTACTACATTCCTGATGCTACATTATTTCTATATTATTAATTAGCTTTAAACCTCGAACTCCATTAAATAAAGTTTATGAAGTGATATGTACCATGAATTAAATTACAAATGACATTTCACATTTGTACTTCCAGAAATCATCTGGTTTTTTAAACACAAATTCTCACCTACATAATCATTCATATTCTTATACTTACAATTTATTCTAAATCTCAGACCATGCCATTCTAACAATTTTACAGCTAACCCATGGTTTGTACTATTTTTTTTAAAAAAGATATGAATGGCTCTCAAATTTTATTTTGTCTTTCCCATGAGTACCTGCACAGTACCAGCATCAATTTATCTGAAACTACACAATCTAACAATTTATATATCCATTCTCTTACATCTGGACCTTCCTTACATCTCCATTTTACGGCGTAAAGAATTCTGGCTGTAGTGGTAATATAAAATAATAATTTTCTGTAATTTTGCTCAAGTATCTCATCAGAAAACATTCCCAAGAGATACATTTTAGGATCTTTGGGGTGTATATTCCAATTGCAAACATCTTTTCACTGTGCATCCATATTCCACCCCAATGAACCTGCCTTTCGGATCGTTTAACACTTCTTTAGGCTCATACTTACCTTTTACATATAAAAACACACCAAGTTTATGTTTATTTGCTGCTGCTACAAATTCCTGCCCTAATTTATTATTTCTCAAAAGGTGCACTTCATCATCTCTAATCTTGGTCTCTTGTAAACAAACAAGTTCACATTGAGCCTTTGTTAGATAATGAAAAAAAAAAAATGCTTTCTTTTAACTGGTCCATTTATGCCTTTTACATTCCATGAAAGGAATTTGTTAAATTTCAGCATTTGCAACAATGGGTTCTTCTTCGTCCTCAGATGGCGCTTCTGACTCCTTCTCTTCCTCTGTATCCACTACATCAGATTCTACCTCAGGCCCATCTAACTTTCTCTTTGCAATATCTGACAAAGGTTCATTTCCTTCCAACTCCATCATATTACTTTTTTTTTGTATATCGTCTTCTTTGTGTTTCCCATATCTTTCCGTTTTACTATAGTTGAGCCTTCTCTATGCCTCTGCTTACCCTCATCCAACTCCTTTTTCTTATACTTCTGTCTTTCTCTAGTTCTCTCCTCACCATCTGAATCTGTCTTTCACCTTTCTCCAAGTTTTGCTATGCACATAACACTTTGGTGGTAACACAGAGCAGGTCACACAGAAATTACTGTTCATTATACTTGTGTCTAAACAGACCCCAGTGAAGCTCATGTGGCAGTTCACATGACTATTTGTTCTGGATATCTACTGAAGTGTAGTGGAACTAGTAGCCTGGGACAACTCTGTCCAACTGTATATTCTTATTTCTGCTTAAAGCAATGAAATTATTGGGCAACTGAGTAACTATAATAATAAAAGCAGATGTATGACTGTTTAATTGTTAGAGACCCAACTCATCAAACCTAGACACCTGGATTTTGGCATGCAAACAGACCATAGGGATATATTCTCTCTCCTCCCCCTTTCTCTGTTTTTCTGTGTGGCAATTTAAATCATACATTTGAAGTCTGCAGTGCCATAGTTAATCACTGGATGGCAGACACTTCTAACCAACACATAGCTTTACAGTGATAGTTTGAAACTAGGCAGGTGTAGTTTGATAAATGAAGGACTCATCTATTAGGTAGCCCTTCTCACTGCCAAGAAGCAACTCAACATATCCTTCAAAGGAATATACTACAGCAGAGTTGTGACTAAGTGTCTCAGAGGTCATGACTTCACTTACATGGAGGTGGGCTGAAAGTGTCAGCTTTAAGAATTTAAAAAACTTTGCTTGAAGTTCAAGTAAAGGGTAGTCAATTCAAAGTTGGGTAATTTGGCTATTAATAAATAAGACCATGACTACAACCCTTTCCTGAATTAAACTGCACATTATAAGATATATTCATTATCCGGTTTTCTATACATATATGCCATTTTGTATTTTTTTTTTTAAAAAAAATCTTCAATGAGAAAATATTTACTGAGAACAACAGATGTGAATGGCAGATAAAGGAAGAAATTTGTTATGAAACATGGTCATTTTTAGTTAGAAGGTGTCACAGCCAAGTTGCAATTTATTTAGTGCCCAGCCTACAAACATGTGTTCTTCTAAAGAACATTACAGATTCTAATCAACAGATGGCAGAACATGATAATTTGTAGTTTTTAATTTTCTGACCATTTTAGTGCTTTAGGCCATTATGTTTAATTCACTGCAAACATTTCCCAAAACTGCAGTCATTGTAACTGAGTCCAGAGTAAAAATGTCTGTGCTTTAAAAAGAAAGAAAAGAAAAGAAGTAAATATAATGTGAGAGATGTAAAAAGATTCTATTAATATAAAGTTAAGATAAGAGAAGAAATGTAGGAAGATTGAAAGCTTTATCATGTGTAGATAGCATTTCTGTCTCTCAATGTCTCAATAAAAATTGCAGAACAAATATATGGAGAAAAAAATACTATCAGAAAAAACAATATGAATTTCTTTCAATTCTCCAAACCTCATTTTACTGTGAGGTTAAGTGATATCAATATATCTTACACAGAAAAATTATAGTAAAACTCTGTAAACAAGGGTCATAACAAAAGGTTTGGAATATGTCCTTACAATCAAATCCAAAACTGAATTCCTCTCCTGGAAAAGTCTACATAAATAGTTTCAGTTATGTATTGCAAGCCAGCATGGTGTAGTGGTTTGAATCCTAGAGGAGTTTAGGAGACCAGGATTTGAATCCTAATTAGCCATGGAAACATTTGGACAAGTCACACCCTCTTAGCCTGAGAGGAAAGTGATGACAAATTTTGCCAAGAACAAATCTTGCCCAGAAACTACTGTGATAGGTTCACCTGAGGGTCACCATAAGTGGAAATGATTTGAAGGCACATAACATGTTGCAAAAGAGTCTAATGAAAACTGTATTTCAGTGAGTGCCTGGTATCTGCTGGGGTTTGGTTTCAAGATCTCTCATGGATACTAAAATCTGTGGATGCTCATGTCTATTTAAATACAATGGCAGAAGAAAATGGTGTTTCTTATATTAAGTGGCGAAATCAAACTTTTTTGTTTGCTTTTTTGGAATGTGTGTGTGTGTGTTTGGACTATATATACAGACCATTATATTTCATCAAGAACAGTATGTGTGTGTGTGTGTGTGTGTGTGTGTGTGTGTTTTCACTCAGTCATATGGAATAATAGCAGTTCAAGAAAAGAATATATATACACGAGACTGCACCATAATATTTTCAAGCTGTGGATGGATGAATCTGTGGATAAAAAAAATCATGGATATGGTTGGGTGTTTGTACTGTCCTTGATGAAATATAATAGTCTATATGCAAGAGAAGTACTGGAGATATGTTGAGAGCATTGTAGGAATTTTTCAGAATTTCTCCTAAACTGAATATTCTGCATGGATTTTGATACTGTTTCAAAGTAGAATGGCCACATTAAGGATCATCCACTGTTCATGTTTCATCATATTATTTTAATTACTGACAATATTTATTTACTACTCAATAAAAAGTTATATGGGCATTTTACAGTGAAAATTACAATCATGAAACATAAAATCATGACCCATGATTACAAACACTAAGATTCTACATGCTAGAATTTAGAATGAAAGCAATAAGTCAATAACAACAAAGTAAAATCAGTCATATGGAATAATAGCAGTTCAGGAAAATACCATACCAAACTATATGTTCCGACTCTGGAATCAGTTTTAGAAATTTTGCTAGTTAAACCAGAATTCAGAAAGAATGGAATATGGAAAATATGCCATTAGAAGAGGAGTGAACAAGGGAAATCTGCTGAACCCTAGACAAGCTTACATATATTAGAGTGAACATGATTTAAGCACATGCACAGCTTCCTGAGTTATAGATGCCTTTCAAAGCAGCAAAAATGATTTCTCCATCACATCCTGCATAGTTTACCTGGATTCAAGTATCCTGTTGCCCTTTAGATGTTAATCATCTTGGCTAGAGCTGAATTGATTTGCACATTTGGAAGAGAGAAGTTTGCCTAACTTTACACAGTTTGGAAAGAGATCTCCAAAGTTCCAGATTAAAAGAGGCCCTTCCCTTTGTTGAGATGTGCCTTCATGTTGACTTCAACTTGAAGACACATTCAAATGTCACTGTCATAGCAGTTTTTTGGTAAGTCTGAGTGTGTGACTTGCCTAAAGTCATCCAGCGGCTTTCTATGGCAGGGTTCCACCAGAGTCCTAGACCAACATTCAAACGACTATACCATGCCAGCTCCCTAATGGCTATCACCTGCTACCTAACCCTGTTAACTAGGGATATTTGGAAATGATCTTAAAAATTATGATGCATAAGAGGTATCCATCTTCAGTCTAAATATTATAAATTGTGTTTCATCCCTTTGAAAGCATGACAGATCTGGTACTGGTGTTCTAGACTCTGACTATCCAAGCTTTCCTATGATTAGCAAAAAATATGCATATTATATTGTATTGTATTGTATTGTATTGTATTGTATTGAGAATATATATATTCTACAGAGACAGAGAGTTGACATTGACAGAATCAACCCTAGTGCTAACCAACATATGTCAACAGATATGGAAAACAAAATGATGGCCAACAGATTGGAAGCAATTAACATTCATCTCCAACCATAAAAAGGGAGACACAAGAGACTGCACCAACTATAGGACCATAGCATTGATCTCCCATGCAAGCAAAATCATGTTCAAAATTCTGCAATATAGACTCAAACCGTACATGGAGAGAGAAGATCCACAGGTTTATGCAGGGTTCAGGAATGGAAGGGGCACTAAGGAGCACATTTCAAACATATGATGGCTAATGGAGCATACCAGGGAATTCAAAAAGAAAATCAGCAAGTGCTTTATAGACTATAGCAAAGCCTTTGACTGCACAGATCATGAGAGACTATGGAATGCCCTTAAAGACATGGGAGTGCCAACACATCTGATAGTCCTGATGAGGAATCTGTACTAGGACAAGAGGCTGCTGTCAGAACAGAACACAGAAAACAGAATGGTTCCCAGTTGGCAAAGGGGTCAGACAAGGCTGTATCCTTTCATCCTATCTGTTCAACTTGTATGCAGAACATATTATAGAGAAGTGGGGTTGGACACAGAAGAAGGAGGAGTGAAAATAGGAGGAAGGAATGTCAACAATCTAAGATATGCAGATGACAATATAGTGCTAGCAGAAAACCTCACAGACTTGAAACACCTACTAAGGAAGATCAAAGAATAAAGTGCAAAGGCAGGCTTAATGCTGAACATAATAAACAAAGCAAAAATAATGACCACCGAGGACAAGTTCAACCTAGACAACAAAGAAATAAAAATAGTGAAAGAATCTCTATACCGGGGATCAAACATTGATGGAAATGGGGACTGCCGTCAGGAGATCAGAAGAAGATTAAAAATAGGAGAGTGGCTATGAATGAACTAGAAAAGATTCTAAAATGCAAAGATATACAATTCAGCACAAAAGTTAGAATCATACAAGCCATTATATTCCCTATTGCCATGTAGGGATGTGAGAGCTGGACAATTAAGAAAGGTGATAGGAATGCATTTGAGAGGTGGTGCTGGAGAAGAGTGCTGAGGATCCCATGGACAGCCAAAAGGACAAACAAATGGCTCCTAGATCAAGCCAGAAACCTCTCTGGAAGCTAAGAGGTTTCTGGCTTGTATGTCGTATTTCGGACACATCATGAGAAGGGAAGACTCATTGGAAAAGACAATAATGCTGGGGAAGGTGGAGGGAAGTAGGAAGAGAGGAAGGACACTTGCCAGATGGATGGACTCTATCAAGGAGGTCATGGGCATCGATTTGCAAGAATTAAGAATTAAGCAATAGAGGACAGAGGGTCTTGGAGATATCCATTCTGTTATCATGAGTCAAGATCAACTCGAGGGCAGTTAACAACAACAAATATATATTCAAAGGAATTGAGAAAATGCATTGTAATGAACTAGAAAGGTATTTTGCTTTCAATCAAATGGAAAGAAATTTTCAAAGCCTGAGGAAACCCCATTAGCAATACTATTGCTTCACACTATCTGCGAATAGAAATGTTTGCTTTATTGTACAAATGACAGAGATGACTTTGAACACAGGTATATGATTTGGGCAATTGAAAGGTGCCCATTTTAAAGATCTTGCAGTGTGCATAGATGCATTTTGCAGATCTTTAACACTTCAGGGAGTGAGTTTGCAAAGACTGAAATAGGTATTTCAGTGTGATAAGTGTCGCTTTGCATTTGCTTTCAAAACAAAACTAAATGCATATAAATTCATATTGGCTTGCTATCTCTATTGCAAAAGCATTCCTGCTGTATTACTAAAGGCAGCTGGGTGGCATGGTAAATGTGTCATTTGCTATTTAACTTCTCTGTGACCTGGATTTAAATTCACAGTAGTGCAGAATGAGACTTCAGTTCTCTCAGAAGGCTATTAAGCTCTACAACACAGAAAGGCTTTTGAGGAATAGAAAATTAACAGAAACACTTCCCCTCCACTGACCATTTTGTATACACAAATACCGATGTTTGTGTATATAACTAGACACACACACAGACACACATACAAACATGCTCATACACTTGAAAGCTTTATGCATGGAGGAAATTATTTTCTGTTAAAAGGATTCTTTCACTATAGAGGAAAGCAAACTGTCCTGAATAAATCTTCTGTTCCTTCTGAGATTCTCTGCAAAACTGTCTAAGCAGTAAGCAAGCAATGCAATCCAGTATTTGTTCAAATACAGAGTTTCTATTCAGCATTCTTTTCAGATCCAATGTTTTGTTTCTCATTTGAGAAAGGATAGAAAAAATGCAAAAAATATATAATAAAATGTCAGCTTTTATGATTCCTAAATCTGTCCAAAAACAATATAGGTACATAGAAAATCTTAACAAAACTACATAGTTTGTGAGCATTGTATAGTGGTTTGACAGTTGGACTATGACTCTGGAGACCAAGGTTAAATTCCCAACTCAGCCATGAAACTCCCTTGAGGAAGTCACATGCTCTTAGCTTTAGGGGAAGGCAATGGCAAATCTCTTCTGAACAAATCTTGCACAGAAAACCCCAGGACAGGCTGGTTCATGTTTGAGTTGTCTTTAAGTCAGAAATGATTTGACGTCATACAACAGGGGTAGGCAACCTTTCCCCTTTAAGGGCCGAGGGACTTCAGCTCCCAGAATCCCAGGAACTATTGGCCAAAATGGGACTATTGGCCAACATGGCTGAGGCTTCTGGGAGCTGAAGTCCCTCGGCCCTTAAAGGCAAAAGGTTGCCTACCCCTGTCATACGACAACAGTGAATATGCATCTGAGGAAGTAGACTGAAGTCTACAAAAGCTCATGCTGCCAACTTCTTTATTTCAGTTAGTCTCAAAGGTGCTTCAATATCTTTCTACCAACTGATTCTACAGACTAACACAGCTATATTGTTCAACTCAACAACAGTGAAGTATTTTAGAGAGACAGTGTGGTATAGTGGTTTGAACAATTGATTGTGACTCTGGAGACTGGGGTTTGACTCCTCACTTAGCCATGGAAACCCACTGGGTGACCTTAGACAAGTCACAAACTCTCTGCCTCAGAGGAAAGCAAAGGCAAACCCCCTCTGAAGAAATCTTGCCAAAGAACCTCAGCCTTAGGGTTGTAGACAAAGGCACATAACAAACAAGAACATTCTGGGTGGAGATACAAGCTACAGACACAAGAAAACCACAAGAAAAGGTGAGCTGCCTCCCTTGGAAGGCTCCAGGGGAATCACTTTGCCTTTTAAATAATGTGCATCTCCCCTGCACTATTTAATGTTCCTCCTGAAAATCCAAAGTGGATTTGTTTGGGTATTTGGGGAAATTCATGAGGCCCCCAAAAGAACAAAGGGCCAAAACTGCCCTTCCCCCAAAACCCACCACACCACATAAAATCCTAGAGTTTAAAAGGCAAAGTGTTTCTTCTGGAGCCTACAGCACACTGTAGCTGAAAGAGATATCAGTCATTCTTTCCAAACGAACTTGGTCTCAAATGAGCAATCATGTAAGTATGTTTTTTGTAATGTTCATGGCCCTTGATTGCCCATGTGAGACCAAGCTATTTCATTCAAACTTCATATTTCAAAATACCTATCTTCAGGAGAAATGTGGATGGCAGTGGCACCACTGTTCCCACTAAAGATGAAGTTCCAGTGGTTGCAAATTTGCAGCCACTTTAACCAGAATCGTTGGGAAAGCAAAGCAAAGCAAAAGCAGCTTCATTTATATACTGCTTCATATCGCGCTATGGAAAGGAGTAATGGGTATCATTTTGGGTGGAGATAGAAGCTGCAGACCTTATTGTAACATATGGCTCTCTAGATATTGTTAGATTGCAAGTCACAGAATCCTCTAGCACAGGGGTAGGCAACCTTTCCCCTTTAAGGGCCGAGGGACTCAGCTCCCAGAAGCCTCAGCCATGTTGGCCAATAGTCCCATGTTGGCCAATAGCTCCTGGGATTCTGGGAGCTGAAGTCCCTTGACCCTTAAAGGGGAAAGGTTGCCTACCCCCACTCTAGCTGTTGTAGCCAATGCTGAGAAATGCTAGGAACTATAGTCTAGTAACATCCAGATCATGGAAGCTGTGCTACTTGAAGGTGTGTGTGCTCACACTACACACAACTATGCTGGATGGCCTTTGGGGGTCCCTTCCAACTCCAAGATTCTGTGTATTCCTGCATGGTAGAAGCATTGGACTGGATGGTCATTGGGGATCCTTTCCACCTCTAGGATTCTGTGTATTCCTGCATGGCAGAAGGAGGTTGGACTGGATAGCTCTTGGGGTTCTCTTCCAAATGTAAGATTCTATGTATTCCTGCATGACAGTAGGGGTTGGACTGGATGGCCCTTGGGGGATCCCCTTCCAACTCTAGGATACTGTATGCGGCTACCCTTGTGCCTAACCTGGAAACTTCAATTAGTGCAGAATATGGCAGCCAGGGTGGTCTCGGTAACATCCAGGAGATATTACATTACACCTGGGAGGAATCTGCTACAACCCATTAAAACAAGGCTGTCTGCAACCTCCCAGCAGGCCTTCTCTGCTATCGATCCAGTACTGTGGAATGGATCCATTTTATTACCACCTTGAACAGCTTTAAAAAAGCTGTTAAGACAGATCTTTTCTGGAAGCCTTTCCTGAATAGTTTTCCTGGCCCCTTGACCTAGATTAATCCTTCTTCCCCCTTTTGTGCTGCTGTTATTATGATTATTATGTTATTTGTGATTTATGTTATTCAGTTTGTTTTATATCATTCTTTGTTTAATATATTTTTAAGAGGTGGGAGGGTTTTGTGGTTTTGTATGTATTTTATCTTGGTTTTAATACTGTGAGCTGCCCCAACTGCATCGCAGAGGGGTGGGATAAAAACCATTTATTATTGTTGTTGTTGTTGCTGTTGCATCATTGTATGGATTTGGACTAAATGGACCTTGGGGGTCCCTTCCAACTCTAGGATTCTATGTATTCCTGCATG
>CM034701.1:153945926-153974237 GCA_020142125.1 Phrynosoma platyrhinos
TTGTTTTCTTTATGTTCAACATTAAGCCTGCCTTAGCACTTTCTTTGAACTTCCTTAGTAGGTATTCCAGTTTTGTGAGGTTTTCTGCTAATACTATGGTGTCATCTGCATATTTTAGATGTTTATATTCCTTCCTCCTATTTTCACTCTTCCTTCTTCTGCTTCCGGGTCTGCTTTTCTTATAATATGTTCTGGATACAAGTTGAACAGATAGGGTGAAAAGATGCAGCCTTGTCCGATTCCCTTGCCAATTGGGAATCATTCTGTTTTCTGTGTTCTGTTCTGACAGTAGTCTCTTGTCCTGAGTACAGACTCCTCCTCATCAGGATTATCAGATGTGTTGGCACTCCCATGTCTTTAAGGGCATTCCATAGCCTTTCATGATCTACGCAGTCAAAGGCTTTGCTATAGTCTATAAAGCACATGCTGATTTTCTATTGGAATTCCCTGGTATGCTCCATTAGCCATCATATGTTTGCAATGTGGTCCCTCATGCCTCTTCCTTTCCTAAATCCTGTTTGGACCTCAGGGATTTCTCTCTCCATGTATGGTTGGAGTCTATGTTGCAGAATTTTGAGCATGATTTGCTTGCGTGGGAGATCAGTGCTATGGTTCTATAGTTGCTAATGTCTCTTGTGTCTCCCTTTTTGTGGATGGGGATGTATAATAATAAATAATAATAAAATTTATTTATATCCCACCTCTCTGTAAAAACAACCGAGGAGGCTTACAAGATAAACAATCCCTTCCCCCAATGCCCCCCCAACAATGCAATTAAACAAACAAAATATAAAAACATACTTAAAAATTACAAATAATAAATAAATTAAAATGGCTAAATGAAAATCAGGGAGAGGCTTAACTGTTTTCGGTGGCTGGTTACCTTCTCAGGAAAGGCCTGCTGGAAGAGATCTGTCTTAATAGTTTTTTTTTTTTTTAAGCTGTTTAGAATGGTCAAATGATGGATCTCATCCAGCAGGCCATTCCAAAGTCTGGGAGCGATATCTGAAAATGTCCTCTGGGCAGTTGCAGATAATCTAGTTTTTATAGGTTGCAATAAATTCTTCCCAGAGGACCTTAGTGCATGGGGTGGATTATATGGAAGGAGGCAGTTCCAAAGATAGGTTGGACCCAAGCCATTTAAGGCTTTAAAGGTAAGGACACCCCCTGATGAGTCGGGAGGAGTTTCTTGTTGCTTCGGCCATATAAGGACATGGGATGCCTGATTTGCCAAGCATGCAGGGATTTCTGTGTAGTTCCTGCAAGCTTGCCAATCAAGTGTTTGTATGACGCTAGGAAATCTTGCGGTGCTCATACACTCATGAGATTTCCTGTGAGAGTTTGTTCTATATAGCTCTGCACTGCCACGTGGCGGCAGCTATTTTAGAGTTGAAATTGAGCGACCCAACCCACTCACCCTAATTAAAATAAAAAAAATATTGTTAGATTACTGTCAGGCTTAGGCTGGTTGCCTTTGAGGGCCAGGAAGGATTTTTTTCCCAGGCCTGTCACCCTGGGTTTTTTGCCCTCACTGAGATTAATGTATATTAGACTGTTGGTATGGGTCATAGGTTGAAAACTTGTTTTGGTTTGTTTATATCACTGCTAGCTTTGTCACAACTTAAGAGCTTAGGATCTAAATTTGAGAATTTGGGTGTAGCTAAGTGCATGACGTCATTAAGTAATGATGTCATATGACGTAATATGATGTCATTTCCAGTGGGAGGGGTTTGTAATTTAGTGGTTGATATTTATTTACATACTTTGTCACATGTTGTGAAGGACCACCTACCTGGATTGGTTACACCTTCACATACACATGTGACAAAGTGTTGGGTGTTTAATTGTAAATCTTTGTAAATAGACCCTGTACAGCAAAATAAAAGTTGTGGCCTGTTTAAACCCAAAAAGAGATGTATCGTGTCCTTTGTGCCGGTGCAATAACCAACACCTTATACTGTGCCCAGAAACTGATAGGCAGCCAGGAAAGTGATCTTAGGATAGGTGTTATATGGTCTGTCCTGGTTTTACCTGAGACCAGCCTGGCTGCCATATTCTGTACCAATTGAAGTTTCTGAACTAGGCACAAAAGTAGCCCCATGTATATTGATTGCTTCCAATCTGTTGGTCATTGTTTTGTTTCCATATCTGTTGATATATGTTGGTTAGCACTAGAGTTGACTATCTCAGTGTGGATTGCAGCAGTTCAATTGGAATACCATCTGTTCCTGCTGATTTGTTTTGGTTTTGTTTTGGTTTTGCTATTTCTCTTATTACAATTTTTTCCTCACTTTTTAGAATTTGATCTTCATCTTCATATGACTCTTCATTCCATGTGTCCTTAATTTTGTCATCTCTTTTGTATAATTCTTCTGTGTATTGCATTCAACATCTTTTCATTCCTTCCTGGTCTTGAATTATGTTATTTTTATTGTCATAGATCATCCCAGACCTTGGTTCGAATTATCCAGATTTTCCAGATCTTGTGAAATAATATCTTGTTCTTCTCTTCTTGTTGTTGTCTTCTATTTATCTGCATTGGTTGTTGTAGTAATTTTCTTTATCTTTTCTCACAAGCCATTGTACTGTTACATTCATAATTCTTAGTTTGTTCCTATCTCCCTTTTGTTTTTGTTCTCTTCTTTCCATTATTGCTTGTACTGTTTTTTTCTGTCATCCATGTTTTTTCTCTTTCATTTTGTTTATTGGAAGTGTCTGTCTGCATTCTCCTTTTATTAGGTCCTTAGCTTCAGACCATAGTTCCTCTGGTTCTCGATCTATTATGCTTAATAATGCAAATCTGTTTCTTATGTTGTCAGTAAATCCTGTTGAGTTATTATTTAGATCATATTTTGGTATAATCACTGGTTTTGTTTTCTTCTTGAGGCTTACTCTTATTTTTGAAATGAGTAGTTTGTGATCTGTGCCACAGTCGGCGCCTGGTCTAGTCTTAGCCACCAGTATACAGTTTCACCATCTTTTGCTTCCAGTTATATAGTCTATTTGATTTTTTGTTGACCATCTGGTGATGTCTATGTGTATAGCCTTTCTTCTGGTTGTATGAAGAATGTATTTGCAATGAATAGGTTATTGGCTTCACAAAAATCTATCAGATACTCACCTGCTTTGTTTCTTTTGCCTAATCTAAATGTGCCTCCTGTTTTTTATTCTTCTTTGCTTCCAGCTTTTGTGTTCCAATCTCCAATGATCAGCTTGATTTGCTGTGTTGGTGTGCTGTCAATTTTTCCTGTACTCCTTCATAGAATCTATCAATGTCTTCCTGTTCTACCTCAGTGGTTGGTGCATATACTTGTATTATGGTGATATTCATAGCTTTACCATGGAGTCTTGCTGAAATGATTTAGTCTGATTTTTGCATTGTATCCTCTGACTGCTTTTGCCACATCTTTTCTTAGTATGAAAGCCATCCCATTTCTTGTCTTGTGATTCCCCGAGTAGAGCACTGTGTAGTTGTCTGATTCAAAGTGGCCTATTCCTGTCCGTTTTAACTCACTCACCCCAGTACTGTTATGTTTATGCATTTCATTTCCATTTTTACTATGTCTAGCTTCCCTTGGCACATGCTCCTCACATTCCATGTCTCTATCTTATGTGTAATGCTGCTTTGGATGCTATTTGCCTTTCTAAGGGTATCTGCTATATGTCTTTTCATCTTTCTTATGCCCTTGCAAATCTTTATCTCTCCCTCTTTCTCTTTCTGTTAATGTTCTGATCCTGCCTGCATCTCACTTGGAGTGTCTCATTGTATGGTTTAGTAGGTGATGGACTTACACAAGGAAGGCCACCTAAACCTCCCAGTGCTCAGTGCTAACCAATGTTCCAATCCCAACCCTCCCCCTCCCTTTATAGTAGGTCCAACCTCAGTGTACCTGGTTGCTGTGTTAGCCCAACCTGATGGAAATTAAATTGAATATATATATATATATATATATATATATATATATATATGTAAAGTAAGGGCCTGGATCCTTGCCCACACTAGTGTAAATACAATATTCCTAATGGGAATTAGACATGGTTAATTTCTTTGGCATCACTGATTCTAAGCCTTTTAGTATTGCTCGTGCTTATTTTCTACCCTGAGGATGAGATACAAAGGTGGCTAAATGTCCTGTTTTGTGGGTGACCACTTCCCTTTATGAAACAATACAAAGACCATTTAGGGTGACACAAAGAGTCAAATGTAAGACAAGAAGAAGTGCACTTCAAATGTCACAAGGCAAGTCTTGAGCTTAGTGAAAATCAGCACTTGGCCTGTAGCCCAGACCATAATCTCTAAATAATTCTGGCTCTTGTGTGTTTCCCAATGAGCTACAGACAGAAAAGGGAAGGTTGAAATTTAGCACTATGTGCAGAATGAGAGTTTACTTTTGTTTCTTTGTTATAGAGAAACCATTCACCACAGTCTTAATAAAGCATAAGCAAAATTGTTACAACATCCTTCTTGTAGCTGATAGACCTTCATATTTCATTGCAGTAGAAATTAATTACAGTTGTTGGTGTTTGCCTTTGAAATACACACAAACAAGGTAACTATCCTTGCCAGAATAAACAGGCAAGGTACAGGTTGTGGAGCCAGGGATTAAAATCCACAGATGTATTTAAACGTAAAGTATAAACAGAGAACCTTACATCAGCAGGGAGATGGGGTGTAGCCACACTGCAGAATTAAAGTTGTTTGACATCACATTAACTGTTATGACTCTATCCTGGGGAATCTTGAATTTTGTAGTTTGCTGAGGTATTCATCCTGGTCTATTAAAGAGCACTGGTGCCTCATCAAATTACAAATCCCAGGATTCTGTAGGATACAGTCATGAAAGTTAAAGTGGTGTCAAATGGCTTTAATTCTGTAGTGTAGCTACACCATTGATGATGATGTCACAACAAGCTCATTATAGGCTACATGATGTCTGGGATGTGGTCACATCATTGACATAATTTGGACTCCAACTTCATACAGTGGAGCCACATATTCCAACCCAAGTATCCACCACGAAATACTCCTGCAGGTGATGCCTAGCCTGTCTAACTATAACTGTATCCACTATCTAACATTGGGGATGATAGGCCACCAAGCTCTGTTTTGTTATCTCTTAGTGGCTAACAGGTGAGAAGGTTAGAGAATAGCCAGTTAAATCTCTAATAATTAATAAGAAAATAATAATAAACATTCCCATTTTAGGAACTAACCTTTTCAATTGCTAAGGAGTAGAAGTCATTTCCATCCATAGCAAGAACTGAGTCTTTCAGAAGTGTTATCTCATGCACCCTTGACATTTGGATTGCCTCACAGAATAATTTTCTTCCTTCTATCCACGTGTGTGTGTAGGAACAGACGAGCTCCTAAAGTTCTTATTTTACTTACCTATAAACATAGTACCACTCCATCTGCTCTGAGCCTGTCAAAAAGGAATTTGCTGTTGCTCATTTGTCTCTCTGATGGAAGTGGATTCAAAAACAACAACAACAACCCTTCTACCCCCTCCCACCAGCAAAATGGTAGAAGTTGCAAGCATTCATATTTGATGATCAACCATGAAATAATGAAACCAGACACATATATGGGAAAACAAGGGACCATTTATTTGACCTATTCAAATACTAAAAAACTTGATTTTAGTGAAACTACAAGAAGGGGAAGCATCCTGGTGCAGGTCCAGTTGGAGAACCAGGTATCACCACATGACCAAAGCTCCTCCAGCATACCCTTGGGTGAAACACCAGGCCCCAAGGTAAATCGAGGTAGATGTTGAATTGAACCCTCAAGTCCAGCCTATTGGAAGGCAAACATAGGGCACTCTCTCCCAAAATCCCACAATTTTGTAAGAGAGAGCAAACCCCCATGTTGGCGACAAAGGCAGGCTCTTTCCAAATCCCTTGACCTGTAAACGTTGTCCCAGAACTCTACCTTTCACCCAAAGGGGGTGCCAGTGGTGAACACCAAACAAATCATATTTTCCCCCATTGCTGTCCCTTAGTGACAATGACAGCATCCTATTTAACAGCTCACCAAGCCAATATTCCAAGTCTCAATATGGTCCATATGGGATAAGCATAAAACCCCATGTAATGGTGATAAAAATTCCTACCCAGCCACAAAATAACCAGCTAAGCTCACTCTGGATATCATGTTTCAAAGAGAAGGAATGGCTGTATAGGAGGAAACCAGCATAAAACCAGCATAAAAAGCCACTGTTCTCCAACACTATCGCATGCCCTTGGCTTGGCTAATCAGCCAAACCCTAATTATCCTGGTCTCTAATCATGAAGACCATTAAAGGTGTACCTTCCCTTAAAGCAGTGGTGCCGCTTAGGTCATGTCTGCATATAATTGCTAACATAAATATAATGGATACAGGTGGAGTCTTCCTTATTCAAAATGCTTGGGACCAGAAGCATTCTGGAATTTGGAATATCTGTATTTGCATATACATACAAAATGAGCTATCTTGGAGATGGGACCCAGGTCTAAACATAAAATTTATTTATGTTTCATATACTCCATATACACATAGCCTGAAGGTAATTTTATACAATTAAAAATAATTTTGTCAATGAAACAAAGTTTCTATACACTGAATCATTTGAAAACAAAAGTGTCACTATTTCTGCCACCCATGAAAAGTTACAGAGTATTTTGGATTTCAGAATTCCAAATATGAGAGACTCACCCTGTAATATTATATGGAGCTAATTTGGATATTATAGGAACATTGAATGATACAGAATATTTATTTATATAAACAGAAGAAAGAAAAAGTACAGATGCCAGAATATTTTTGTAAAAAGAAGGTCTATCATATTTTTATATGGAAAATAGAAGTGCAAGAAATAAGGGAAATAAAAGAAAGCTGTAACATAAGAACAAGTGGCACCGATATGTCAAATGTAAAAGCTCAAAAACTCTGAACAGCTTGTTTTTTTAAAAATAAAGTTAACTCACTTTTTTGCTAAGCAGCTTTTCCTGAGCTGTTGCAGTTAGTGCTGTGGAGTAATAGTAACTGAATTAGGAAAGATCTCTGGGGATATTTGAAAGGGTGATCAGGTTCCAGAGCAGAGTAAGAATAAATCCTAATTCTCATCCAAAGAGAGAGAATGGGATAATCATGAGAATACTAGGGGGATAAGACTGCTGAATAGCAGCCAGAGAATCTTTACCAAAGTCATTCTAAGCAGGATTGAGAAAGCAGTGAAACTAATAATATGGGGATTAGTATAGTTTCTTGAGGAAATGGTGTTTATCTTGTCTGATCATGAATATTTCATACTGAGAGGTGTGGGGCCCTTTGGCAATCTATTGACAGATCCATTGACAATCAAAACACAATTCAACATCCAAGACCAAGTTAAAACATTTAAGAAGCTGCTCCTTTGCTATATGGGTTTTATTGAATTGCTTGAGAAAAGAAGCAAGTTTTCAAACATTAGCATGGCAAAGAGACAATAGATGTTTTATTTTTTCTACAAGAGGAAGAAGAATGTGTGATTTGGAGAAAACAGCTCTTTGCAATGAAAAGATGATCCTGGCACCAATATGATACAGTCAAAATCTTCTTTAGAGAATGAAGTACAAACATTTTTGAGGAAAGAGGAGAAAATACTACAGATACCAAGGACCTGTTTAGAATATGAAGCCCTTCACCATCTAAAATGTATTTTCTGTGTTTGTCCCTCTGGCTATCATATCATACAAATCTACATTATTATTTATTATTTAGAGTATTATTTATTATTTAGAGTATTATTTATTATTTAGTGCTCTTCACAAAGGCTCTCAGAATGGATTGCTCGAACATTGTCACCCATAGCCTTATCTCATGAGAAAATTAAGCCAAAACGGAGTTGGAGTTACCACATGATGTCATAACACTTAATTTCTCTTCTCGTGGGAGATGGTCATCAAAGTGAATCTTTTGTTAAGCAGTTCTTTCCAGCTAGGAAAAAATATCACTTTGATTACCATCTCCCATGGGAAGAGAACTTAGAACATCATGTGGTAAGACACAGAGAAAGCTGCTACTCTCTGGCTTCATTTCAGTTTTGTTTTCTCATGCAATAAGGCTCCCAAATTATTGTGTTATCTAATGGGATCAAAATGGAAAATCTGGCAAGGATTTGGACCAAATATGTCAACTACTTTAGGTCATCCTGAAGAAACACAATAAATTTCCCCCTTTTTCTTTCTTTCTTTTATTTTTTATTTATTATTTTTTTTCTTCTTCTTTTAGAATGGCCATTTATTAACCAATTTTAACCAAACTTGATATTCACACTTAGGCTGATATCCTGAATATTTTCAAGAAACTCAGGGCCATTCAGCAAACATCAGTGTTTTCAGTCCATTTGACACAGAACTCGGCATAAACATCTGGTTAAAGGATGTTAGGTGCTATCTCTTAAGGCTTTATTTTATTTAAATCATAAGTGATATCATAAACATTAATCTGATCAATGTCCTGTCATTTTACTGATATATTGTAAAATACATAAATTCATATTTGGAAAATAATTTAGATGTAAGGTGAAATGTATATTAAAAAATGACTGAAAGCCTTACCATCTAGAAAACAAACCCTGAAAGAACTTTTAGAGTAAATCTCAAAAGATTGAAATTTGGCACTGAAATATACAAATTCTTTGATACACTGGGCCAGCTCTAACATAGGTCAGAGTGTGGGGGTTTCCTCAAGAGAAAAAAAAAAAAACAAGATAGAATAGGTAAAGAACAAACTAAAGTCCTAACACACTGCAGAAATAATCCAGTCTGACATTGCTTTAACTGCCCTGGCAGGGAATTCAGGAAACTGTAGTTTTTTTGAGACATTTAGGGCCTTTGCAGACTGCCAGAAATAGTGTACATTAAATTGAGGCACTGCCCTGGCTCAGTGCTAGGGAGTCATAGGAATTGTATTTTTTTCTGAGACATTGAGCCTTCTCCGTCAGAGAGCTCTGGTGCCACAATAAATTACAGTTCCCATGATTCCCTACCACTGAGCCAGGGCAGTGCCTCAATTTAATGTGCACTATTTCTGGCAGTCTGCAAAAGCCTTTAGTCTTTTTTGTCAGAGAGCTCCCCAGCACAGGATTATTTCTGCAGCATGTTTTGGATCTATGTCCCATTAATGTGGTATATTTTTAAAATTTGGATGCTACTTTTAACACATACTTCTGTTTCACTTGCCATTATCATCATACTATGAATGTTAGGAGCCTCTTACCACTTTACTTTTATCTTACAGACATCATTTATGATATTCCTCTCTTTACTTAAAAACTAGATTTCTGCACCATTTCTTGTACATACCTATAGATCTGGTACCTCACTTTGTTTATGCATTGGGTCTAAGAAAAAAACCTGTAGTGTGCTTTTGAATCCATGGAAATAATTTTTTGTATCCCAAGAGAATGCTAGTGTTTTACAGAACAATGTAGTAGGAGAGAATAAGCAACTACTTTCAATTACATAAGAATATTTGATGTATTTTGTTTAAGAATGCATCACAGATAGCTTTATAAAGATAAAAATTTAATGCTACATATGACATATGCTAGAACTGTAGAATTTGTCAATAACCATGCCCCCCAAAACAACAAGCTTTTACTAGTATTTTTTGTATGTCTTTGTAATTCCTCAGTCCTGTACCAAACACTTTGTCCAATAAACATGCATGGCTTGTTTTTCCCTCTTTGAAAATGAAGAGTAAGAAGAAAAGTATAGACATTAGATCACTATATACAAATGTAGGGAGTATTAAGGGCAGAAACTGGAATCATCTTAAGCCATCTGGATGTGGGTGTAAAACCAATGAGCACACTGCCAAGTCTATGTCAGGGTACATGCATCAGCATGGAAGCCGGAAGATACCCAGCCAACAGCATCAGTGGCATTTTGCATATGATAATACCAGGATGTCCCAAATTAGGATTGAAAACAGCAGCAGTAAATCATGTATTTAAGCGATGCAATAAACTACATAGTCTTCTCTACAGTTCAGTTCACTACCTGCCAGTGAGTATTTGAGAACCAAATAATTTTGATGGTTTCTTAAATACTCTGAGAGGCTATCTTCTCTCTCTCTATTTTTTTCTTCTTCTAGATATCATTTTGTTTTAAGACAACTCATTCACAAGGGCCCCACATGAATTAATTCCATTCCTGTTTGACTACAAATGTCTGTTATATACTAATAATGAATTAATTCTCTGAGTGTTGATCCTAATGGCATGTTTAATTGCTTAAAGGCTTGTAAGAAGCTCTCCAGGACCTAAATATCCTAAAGGCACCAGATCCCATTTCATTTTGAAGCTGAGTATGATCAGCCCTGGTTAGTACTTGGATGTGAGACCACCAACAAATACCAGGTGGTGTAGGTTATATTTCAGGATTTCTTTGACTTAGGGGGAACTTCAAATGGGCAGCTCTGGGTTGCCCTGGGAAGTGGTGGATTGGGACAACATCAACCCCATACTGTGGCCCCGATCCTTCCTTTTGTTGCCCCGAATAACTAATAACTAAATTTACATGCTGCTTCTTTCAGGAAGAAAATTAGTGAAATATTGCATCAGCATGGGTGTTACACAATGAACTTTGTAAATGTGCCATATTTTTTTCGACAGACACTTCACTTTCTCCATATCAATTTATATTCATTATATACTTTTAAAATAAAATATTGCTTTTTTTTCTAGCCACATCTTAATGGGTTCAATTATGTATAAAACCCCATAACCTATTGGCCTACTTAGAACTCTGAGAGGGCTGCTCTTCCCCTGCAGGTCCATCTATTCAGGAGGAAGGACATTTGGTTCACATAATCTATTCATACATGGAAATGTGAGTTCAAGACATATTGATGTATATGGTAAAGAGAGCTCATAGATTACATTGGCCTAGTTTTGATGTTGTTACTGCTGCTGTTTACTAGTGGGTTTTTTTTCCTGCTGAACATATCCTTCTGATAGATAGCTTCTTTAATCTCATGCTGTAGACAAAACAAAGCAGTGAGAAATATATGCACTCCTATTTTAACATTCACTTTACTCTTTTCTTTTCATCTGGAACAGTTTTATTTTATTTTATTTTTGCACAGATAAATGATGCAAAAGGGATGTGGGCCATCTGACTGATAGGGATCACATTCAGAATGAAGACCTGCTGTTTTCAGGCTATCTAGAACAATACTCCAAATCAGATTTGAATGGCTATATTATTTTAAGGACAAGCTCTATGGCTGTTTTTTATTTTTATGTTGGGCCTATCTTTAGAGTTCAATTCACATTTGCATGGGATCATCATACATAATGGGTTAACCTGGGCATAAAATGCTATTTGTAAACACTGAAATTCTGGACCCTGCCAAAAACAATCAGACCAGAATGCACAGAGAAGCCATTGAAATCCACAACACCTGGACAACTTTAACAGAAAGGAATAAACCTTGTAAATAAACAAAGATTGGCTCCCAGTCTTGAAAACACCAAAATCAAGACTCAGCATGTGCAAATGAACTTCATCTAGAGTTTTTTGTGGGTTTTTCACTCAGTCAGGGATTTTCCCAGCAGAAAATGGACCACTAATTAAATAGACACTAATCCTTCTTGCATATTCTCCCACCCTGAGGCCTTGCCATTCAACAACAGAACAATACACAGATTAACATGCAAATCACATCCTCTCAACCACACAGTATATATACCCCACTCACTTCCATGCCATCATTCTCTGAAGATGCCAACCACAGATGCAGGTGAAATGTCAGGAAAAAATTCTTCTAGAATACAGCCTCACAGCCCCCAAACCCCACAAAAATCCATGATGGGGGATTACTTTTGTTTGAGAATTCTGACCTACACAATGAGTGAGTTGTAATGCTGTGAATCTGACTTATGAGACTGTAATTTACTAACCGTGTAAAAGCCACTATTTTCTAAGCAGAAAATATTGGGAGGAGGAGTGTCTTGCAATAAACAAACAAGCAAACAAGTGAATTTAGCACCAAATACATTATGAAATGCAGAGTGTCTTCCAAAATTGGACAGTTTCCAGATACTTACAGCTGGAAGGCAAGTGGTAAAATTACTTGTTGCTTCCTTCTAGAATTAACTTAGAAAATAATAACATCATTACATTTGGATATGTTTTCATGTGCAATTCTCCACTTGTTTAAGGTTATACCTGTAAATGGTCCCTAATGAAATTAGAGTGCTCATGTTTAAAGGTTTCCAAGATTTGGATTTGATTTCCTTCTACACGATACCACTGTTGGTATTGATGTTATTATTCTAGCTTGTGACAAACAGGTGAGCTACATTTTGCACCAATTGTAGATTTATACTGTATGGGATTTTATCCCATTTGCACCAATTGTAGATTTATACTGTATGGGATTTTATCTTGTTCACTGCCCGGATTGGTCCGCCACAGGTGCGGTATATAAATAAATTATTATTATTATATATTATTATAGATTTATACAAGTGCAGGTCTTTAATACTGTCCATTTTATGTTAGCATTCTACTTTATCTTTTGGGAGGCTTCACACTTATTTTCTTCAGACAGAATTATATTATCCCTCCCCCCATACAGCAACAGCTGAGTTAAATTAAATAGAGTTATCTTCATCTCTTTCTTCTGCTAGTATAGTCAGGCACTGCATAATATAACCCTCTAATTCAGTGGTTCCCAAACTTTGGTCTTCAAGGTGTTCTGGATTTCAACTCCCAGAAACCCCAGCCAGTTGACCATCTGGCTGGTTGATGTTGGAATTCTGGAGCTGAACGCCAAGACATCTGGAAGACCAAAGTTTTGTGATAACTGCCAGAATCCCCAGCTTGCATGGCCAATAGGGATTCTGGAAGTGGTAATCCAAAAAGCAATGTTTCTACACTCTGGATGTGAGGATAAATGTCATTACATGTGCTGAATAATTCCCAAATTGTATATATTGATGGGAAGGGGAAAACCCAGAAAATGCTTTGATGACCAACCATGAAATATCAAGGCTAGACACAAGCAGGTAGTATGTGACTGTAATTTGTGAATTCAACGTACACAATGGTAACAAATATTCACATTTTCCTAGTATGTACCCACATATGCTTTGAGGTTTTACATCAGATCAGAACTTGAAGGAAATAACAAATAACATAAGAAACATCACAAACAGCAAGTGAAGCTAATGTGGAGTGAGAGACATTTCAAAAAGAAGTTTAAAAAATAGGAGAAACCCCACTAGCATTCTGTGTAGTATTTGTAATGCTGTAAATTAGATCTATGGCCTGATGAATCTTGCAATTCACATTTTTGGTCATGCACCATTGCTACAGACACAAATTCTCCCTGCTTCCCCCCCCCCCCAAAAACACACACACACACACACACACACAACCCACCTTAAAAGTCAGGCAACTAAAAAAGTTCTGTGGTACTGTTGATTGGGGTTTGAAAGGAAGATGCATCCAGCCTTCTCCCACCAGCAAGCCATAGTGTGATGAACAGTGGTGAAAGAACCCTACCACAGTTTATCATAACATAACTTTGAGAATTTCAGTAGTCCTGACAGGGAAAGGGCTCCAATATCCTAGAATGATTTATTTCATCTTGGTTGAATCCTCTGTATAGAGTAGCAGAGTATTTTTGTTGGGAGAACAGGAGTGGCCTGATCAGAAGTGCCTGAGCACTTTGTTGTACCTTTGACATTGTTATAAACTACCTTTTACATTTGCTACCATAAAAGATCTTTTACAGTACTCCAGCTTTGAACTGTACAAATGTTATTTTCAAAACTTGCACACTCTGTGTAAGTTGGTAGAGTGACCAAATGCATCTGAGGAAGTAGATTCAATGCTACAAAAGCTCATGCTGCTAACTTCTTTCTTTAGTTAGTCTCAAAGGTGCTACAAGATCTCTCTACATACTGATTCCACAGAATAACATGCCTATATCTTTGAATTGGGAGAATTGAATTGGTATCACCAACAGCAGAGCCAATCACAGTTGGCTTTCCATATCCATGGATTCTGCATCCATGGTTTCAATTTCCCCCAAAATAATTATTCTAAAAAGCAAACCTTGAGTTTGCCATTTTATATAAGGGACACCATTTCACTGTTCCATTGTATATAATGAGATTTGGCCATCCACAGGTGCTGGTAGTCTTGGAACCAAAGACCAGCACATATTCTGGGCCCACTGCACATCTAATTTGCTGGCCAGCATCCTCCTTTCTAAAAGCTAAGTAGACCCCTGTACAACATCCTCCCTTCCAAAAGCTAAGTAGACTCTTACACTGGTTGGGAGGAGTGAGGCAGTTCAGGTGGGCTTGAGCCTTATCTACCTAAATACCTGTATCATCCATGCTTGTGTAAGAAAAAGGCTCTCATGGTCCCTGAATACAAACAGATAGATAGATCTGGTATTGAAGAAATGTATACTTCTCTATAGTTTTGAAACAAACAGAACTGGTGCCCAGAATATTTTTTTCCATCTCCAGTTGATGCCTTCATTTTTATCCCTGATTCTCTATACTCCACGTACTGATCTTCCATTACTTAGTAAATTACACTACTACTTTTATCAGTTTTACAGACCCAACCAGGTATTTCCCTATAAAAAGTCAACTTGCCATGAAACTGAATAACAATTTTGGACTATACTATAGACTTGTCATTAGGTACTAATTTGCTACCACAAAATAGGTATAATAATACTGAGCACTCTATAAACACACTAGGTCTCAGCCACAGCCCTGCTTCCTGCAAAAAAGGTGAAACTAAGATATTATTTAGGCAAACATATCCTGTTACATTTATGTTATCATTCTAGAGCAGGGGGCCGGGAGGGGGGGAATAGCGTGGGGGGGCCAGGCTGGTCTTAGGTTGCCGACCACTGTTCTAGAGCATCCAACTCTTATAGAATTTTAAATAAACCTGCCAAGCTACCTAATGGATCAAGAAGGCACTCCTCCAGAACAGTGCAGAGAGTCTAGCAGCCAGACTCTTAAAAGGATTGTGGATTGTATTTTTCACTGATTTATCTTTATGCACCCATTCTAACAAATAAACATCAGGTGTGTTGAACATTAACATCATGCATGTATTTAGAGTCATCTGTTGCAGCAAAAAAAGAAAGAAAGAAAAGAAAGAAAAGAAAAGAAAGAAAGAAAGAAAGAAAGAAAGAAAGAAAGAAAGAAAGAAAGAAAGAGAAAAGAATAATACTTGTAAAAAGTCAAATGTTTTCAGTTATGCCTTGGTCTGTGTTTTCATGAGAGACAGGAAGACCATGGCAAAATTATTTGTGCAAGCTAGGAGCTATAGTTCAAATATTCAGTTTCCACCCCGCCCTGCCTCCTACTTGTCATGGCCATGCTGAGCAGGAGGTCTGCTTGCTGGCCTCCCAGGAAGAGGAGGCCAGGTTCTGCATTGCAATGAAGGGGGAAGGAGTAGAATCAGAGCAGTTTAGGAGTATGCTGTCCCTTGATTCCTTCTTTTTGCTTCTGGACCTTGACCCATCTTCTTCCAAAGTGTGAGCTTTTACAATTGCTATGGAACCAGGAAGAAAATGATTCTCTTTTCCTTGGGTTTTTGCCTACCACACACTGTTGTTTGAGGCTCTGATGTATTAGCTATGGGTGGTGTTTTAAATAGCCGGTCACTTGTTAGATAGTTGGGGGAGTAATAAGACTTGGGTATACACCAATGCCATCCTCCTTTTAGTGAAGTAGAGGCTCTGGGAACTGCTCTTCCTGTCATGCAACCATGCAGTGGGGAAAAACCTTTCCTTGGAGCTGGCTGATGGCTAATCCCTCTCTTTAACTCCCATGATTTGTGAGAGCAAATCCTGAGTTGGCCTCCTAGATGTGGACTTGTTGGAGAACAACACAGCTTTAGGGTTGTCCTTGGGGCTCAGCTCTTTTTCCCAAGAGAAGCTGAGGAGGAGGTCTGGGGAATGAAGATATGCCTCAGCTTCTCACACTAGGGAGCTTATCACACTGAAAAATAAAGCAACTTGCCCCTGCCAAGATACAGTCACTACAGGATGAAACTGAGAATTATCAGATGAAAAATGCCGCCAATGCTGCTGGGCGATTGCATCCCAGATCCCAGCTGTGTTCAGCCAACCAATTTGCAAACATGCGAAGCTGAAATTAATTTGCAAATCGGCTGGCTGAGCACAGCTGGGATTCAGTCTCCTTGTGGCATTGGCAGCATTTTTCATATGATAATTCCCGTTTGCATCCTGTAAGTGACTGTATCCTGGCAGTAAGTAGATTTATTTTTGAATGTGATGTGCTCCTAGGTTGTTCCCCACCTTTGCAGATCTCAAGAGGGAATCAATAAATAGGACAGATTAAAATAAAGTGGTCCATCTTGTTTTTGTCTGGTCTCTCTATTACCTGGTTTGGTCAGCAATGGTAAGTTTTCCACACACTGGTGAATAGACATCAGGTGGGTAGGAGACAATTGGTAAGCAATCCCAGACAAATATTCTGTAAAAATGTCCAAACTTTGTGACATATCCAAGTGAATGCTGTCAACTAACATTACTTTAAGCCTGAAGAGTGTGTGAGGGCTGTTGGTAGAAATATATTTCTACACATTTGTATCTAATTTGTCTAGCATTGTCAGAATTCATGTGAATGTCAACATTCAGTGTGTTTACTGTATGTAACATATGTACAGACTGCCAGATAATCCAGTTGTCTTCTTCCTCTGGTATTTACCATTAATCAGCTCTGTTGACTGACAAAAACCTGGACAGCATAGATAGCCAATTAACCAACAATTTTAGGCCTAATCATTTGTTTAATGTTGTCACTACTAATCAGCTGTTTAGCACCCTTAATGGTGAAGAGCTGATTAGCTCTCAGCAACTTTTAATTCTGAGCACCTCACAGCTGGGCAGTGTTTCCAGCATTAATCAGCTATTGAGAACCAGCAGAAGGCACTATATTGGTCTAAATGTTCTATTATTATAACCATAATATAGTGTGATATCCTGAGATATTGCCCTTTGAGGGATGGAGGTTATATGGTTATTCTACATGACCATTGCGGTTAAATAATAGTCTTGATTATATCTTCTACAAAGTGCATGCCTAGCCTGTGTGTGCATGGGAGTTGGTGTAGCACAGTGGCTGAGAAACCAAATCATGAAATAATATATATATATATATATATATATATATATATATATATATATATATATATATATTAACAGAACCAACCTGCTTGGAAAAAGTGGGGGATAGGGGGGACAGGGGAGAACCAGGAGACAGTGACACCACATAACTGCCAATATCACAACTGTCCCAACACTGACATTTTGTGTCTGAGGAGTAGTGTGATTGTGAGCTCATTGATGGGTTTCCCCATTCAATGAAAAGGGATGCATTAACTATGCTTAGGAGACATAACAGTTATGCAGCAGAGGTGGCAGCATATGATAAATATCGCCAAAGTGTCTCCCCCCAGCTTTAATTGTGGTTTAAAGCCAAGTGTAATAAAGTCCTAAGCAGGGATGAAAATGCACTGAAAAACATTTCAATCCCATTTTAGCCTTGTGTTAACACACAATGTACACACACACACCATATCAAATTTTTACTTTCCCCTACCTTCTGGGCTTTAACCTATGTTAGAAAGGACAACATTTTATTCTGTTTTTCTGCCTGTATGTTATCCACTTTCTCAGGCTCAATATGGTTAACCTCTGCATTTGCAATATGATGCTGTGAGGGCTGTTGTGATGGTTCTTGTACAATAATACATTTGATGCCTGTGAGCATTCACATGTGATATATACTGACCATTAAAGACAAATGGATGTAAGATAAGGGTATTAAATTGCTTTAACTGTCCTGGCTCAGTGCTAGGGAATCATGGGAATTGTATTTTTTGCTGAGACATTGAGCCTTCTCCATCAGAGAGCTCTGGTGCCACAATAAACTACTATTCCCATGATTCACTAGCACTGAGTCAGGGAAGTTAAAATGGACTCAATTTGCACTATTTCTGGCAGTCTGCAAAGGCCCTGAGTGATCCAACTTTTCACAACCTGTTTTAGAGGAGGTTATCCTCCTCCTGAGGCTATAATTTCATTTTGGGAGTACTGAAAAATTTGTTTCTCTTGATCACTGTCAACAGTGATCAGGATTGATTTTACTAACTTCAATTCACAAGTAAAATGATACCATTTCTGGTGGAACTGATTCTCGTCTCAGTTATTCATGTTTCCAAATAACTTTCTGATTGGATTCTTATGATGTGCTTTAGGCTGAAGACGTCCTTGAAGGCAGCCGAAAAACCACAATTTGTCCATCATGCAAATGCCCTGGTTTTATCTGGATTCAGTAGATCAACTCATATTACAAAAATCTTTTGTTGATTTCAGTATATCACTGATCTATAGAAGTTGTGTAATAATAATAATAATAATAATAATAATAATAATAATAATAATAATACCCAAGACCTACTTCATTCCTGTAATGTGCACTTTCCCAAATATCCAGGCTTTGTTTTCTCTAAACTTCCTTTCCTTTCCCCAAATCTGTTTGCCAGTTCTGTTCTTCCTAGCTGCACTGCAATGAAACTATTTTATGTTTAAGGGATATAAATAAACCATCTGACAGTGACCACAACCATTCTGAAGCCTGTATTTTACAAAACAGTTCTCCCCATCCTGTTTCTGAAACCATAAGTTTTTTACACAATGAGTATAAAACTAAGAAAATGTTAATATACATCACTTCAGTTTCGTAGGCTTTCTCCCAAAGTGTGTGATACCATCAGCAAAAATCAGAGAATTTCTGCAGAAGTTTCTATTTTTTGTTTGCTTTTCCTCAGTGACAATTTTATGAGAACATCACGAGAGAGGACTAATTTAAGTTAACATGCTGAGGCTTTAGGAAAAGAACTTCCTGAGCATAATATATAAATCCTATCTAATGTAGGCCTCTAAGTAATGTGCAGAGGACCTTTAGTCTGTTGTCCAAGATCATATATATGTCTATCACTAGTTTACAGGTGATCATTTCCAAGAATATGCAAGATGCTACCAAGAAAAACATTTTCCTTCTTATAATGCTGAAATACATCAGAGTACCTGTAATCTATTCCAGTCCTTGATAATCTTGGCTCTTGATAGGGACATTGGTATTCTTCCTTTTTCACCGCTTCTCCAATGTATTGTTGCTACTGGTAATTAGTTTTAGGAAATACACCTTCCTCAGGTGCTCTATCAGTGGAGTGTTTCTTCCTTGCCACCAACAATTTGTTTTAATCTCTTTACTCTCCTGGTATATATGGTGCTCATTTGCAGCCTAGATGGATGGTATGGATGTCTTTGAATATCCATGATCTCCAGGACTTATGTTGGTTTCCCTGTTCAATCTTCCTTCTCCAGCCCAAGTGTGGAGATAGCCATAGGCATTTCTAACCTCACCCTGTAATGAAGCCAACTTTATATATAGAGAAAATAACACTCTTTAAACTGCACAAAGATTTCATTCGTGCTGTGGTTCACAGCAGTCTGAAAGAAAACAGTCGGGAAACAGCAAGAAATTTGTATTGTATTGTATTGTAAGTGTAGTTTACTTATAACCTGCCTTTCTTTCAGTGCATCACTCCCATTTTAACATGGGAGAATAGAAGCATGGGAAAGGGAATTATTATTATTATTATTATTATTATTATTATTATTATTATTATTATTATTATTATTATTATTATTAGTGGTAGTAGTATTCTGCTCTTTTCCCAAAACTGAAATTCAGAGCTGGAAGTAGCGATAGTTCACGTTTGGGTTGAATGGGGGGGGGGGCTATTTGGTATTTGTTAATTTGTTTATTGTGGTGAGCCTCTTTGGTTGTTTCCAAGCCATACCTAAAGGGAACCACAGATGGTTCATACATCCCTGAGAGGAAGATCAGTAGAGAAATCTAGCCCTGTCTGTGATATATCTGGCTAAACACTCACTCCAGATGTGCCACCTGCTGTGAAGTTCTAATGTGTGTCTCCATATCCAGTGTGATTTTCAGCTGGATTTGAAGGAAAGCCCCAAGCTTACCTTTCTTTGAAAGTGGAAGCTTGCCATGAGGTTAGGGACTGTTTCTGCTGTCACCTTCATAAGCCAGGTGAGACAGAAGAGTGCAGAAGCCTCCACAGCAAAAGGATATAAGAAACAATGTGTTAGACTTCAAGGATTTATCTCCATACATATGTTTCTTTCTGGAGAGTCTAGAAGCAAGGCTTGTTTCAGGAAATAGTACACTGCTAATTCGCTGTATCTTAATACAAAATACTGGGTGTATCGCATATGATCATCCAAGTCTCTGAGCAGTCATTGCATCTGCTAGTCTTGTCCTTAATGAGAGTGTATATCTCATTGTGCACTACCCAAATTATTTTAACCCATAAATGTTTAGTAAACTTTTCCTTGCAGGTAATTCATTTTAAAGATAAAGTTAACATGTGAAGATGTCAAATTAATTATGTTTTAAGACACTCTGATAATAAGGAGAAGTTACACAAAGGAAAACACATTTGATTGATTTTTTAAAATTTATTTTGGAACTAACCCTAATTCTTTTATTTGGAAAAAAAGGATAGATAATCTACTTTTTGACGGTGGAACCTACACAATTAATGAAATCAGAGGATGAAGCAGGAAGTATGCAATGAATGACTAGTGCATAACAAATCTATCAACATGTTAAATGTGAAAAAAAAATTGCCAAAATAATGAAATGAATGAAATGAATTATTTGGAAGCTTGTTAAAGGGTAAATGTTGTGGGCAAAGGCAAAGAAAATTCTCAGTATGCAAGCTGTTACTGACATATATGCAACTTGATTTCTTTCAACCATCTGCCTTGGAGTGTTTATAAAATTATATACACAGAGAAAGTAACACCTTTTCAAAGTAGTATCTGAAACTTAATACTATCGGGAGGCAGCTGAAAGGCCTTGCAAAAAAAAAACCTACAGAAAAAGTTACTATCAACAAAAATGTTTCTTTTTATTTGGTTTGATACATTTTAAGGGGTGGGTGGGTATTGGGTCTTTTGGGATTTATATTGTATGTATGTTTAATTGTTGTTAGCTACCCCGATTGTGCACAGAGGGGCAGGGTACAAATAATTTATTATTATTGTTGTTGTTGTTATTGTTGTTGTTGTCGTCTGCTTATCCACATATATCTCTGTTATTCACTTTTGTACTATGTTATCAGTCTGAAAGAGAAGAAAATGAGTGAGCTTTTATTTTTAAATTTCATTTTTATATCCCACCTTGTGGAATTCAAAGTGATGAAAGGTTTCTATTCTCAGACACTGACCAGAATCAGATCTACACAGCTTCAGAAAGGTGGTTGCAGCATCAGTTCTGGGCCCCCACCCTGAGTACCATGGTCAATGTGGTCACCCTGAGGCACTTGTTAAATACTAGAGCAATTGGGTGAGCAACAACTTACTCTGAAACAAAGTTCCATATTGTATGTCCTAAAAACATACAGTGAAGAAAAGCATCAATTAATTTGTCTGGAGCCTTTAAAGATCAGCTCTACAAGTAATAGATTATAAATATTTACCTGTTGAATGGATATGATATTAGGAATTATTCACAGACAGAGTTTTCAGTTTCTTGCAGGACAACTCCAAGTATGAGCAAGTAAAAAACACAGAGTAACTTTTGAATACAAGCTAATACATCCTCAACAGTTAAAAAAAAAAACATTTTACATGCTCTTTTGTTAACTCTAGAAAACAGGACTTTTAAAAATAAAAGCCAATTCATTCTTGACTAGGAGGTTGTTGATCTTATATATGTTTTAATAATGTATATAGTAGGATATAAAGTTATTAACTACTTCATCATTATTATGTGTGTGTATTTTTCAGGTTCATACATATAAATTGGGGGAATTACCATGTTTAGTTGTTCTTTCAGCTTAGCTGCTAATAACTTATCAGCCTTGTTGCTCTTTTATATATTTTTGGTTTGTGAGTCTCAAAGATTTTTCAGGTTCAGAAGCTTCTCTTCTTTGTAACAGTCTTTGTAATGGCTTATTTTCTTTTAAAAAAAACCACCAAAAAACCCAAAACACCAACTCAATTTGTGTTTTTCTTTTAACTTCTCTCTCTAGCTCAACCATGTCCTCTCCCTACTGCTGTCTCTTCTTTGCCAAAGAGAAGATTTCTACATAATAACCTTGGATATATACCATTGCTGCATCCAATGTGCTGGCCCTTCTTGCTTCTTGTACAAGATTAAATGGCAAAAAGTATTAATTATTACTTAGATATTGATTTATATAAAACTACTTTAACAGGAAAAATATATAAAAATAGTATTTTAAATGCTAACATTGAGTAGATGATAGAAAAACAATGGCTAGATCAGATAATGGTCTTTGACCCATTTCTACTAATGCAATTACTAGAATCAATCAAGGTGACAAGAAAAAAAAATCATAAGGGAGGCAGATTAAGAGTTAAGGTGTAGTCCCCTCTATCCGAATTATAAAATTATCAAATAACAACTTCAACTCATTATAGATTTTAAGAACATTGTCTGAAAGAAGAGTACAAACTCTGCAATATGCTTTCTGCTCAAAACAGGGTTAAGAACTCTGCCTAAAAAATTTCAAAATTGGATAAGTGTTGTTGGAGAAAATTGTGATTTTTTTGTAAGATTGTGATTTGGTGATTTTGTAAGATTATGCTTTTAAGCCTATATATACAGTTATTATTAAAAAACTTTATATTACCAATCACATCTCCTGAAAATAAAAAATGAAAAATAGCATTTAAGTGTGTGTCTGTGCATGTATGCATATTTTTATATGTTCTTATATGTTCAATAAAAATATTTACAGCAAATGAAATGATTCATCCATTATCAGTTTGCATCTGTTAATAAACATAAATTGCACCTCCTTTTCCCTTGGTGTCAGAGAAATTCATTGCTTCTAATCCTAAATGTAGCAAAACTTTTTTTTGCTTGTTTGTTTTAATTCAAGTTTTTATATGAACATTATTTCTCTACTTCGTGCCCTTTTAGTCCTGTGGCAGCACCCTTCTATTTACTGGGCTATTAAGACCTTATACTTTTAATCTTAAATAGTGAACTTTATTCATTTTGTAAATTAGCCACAGTAATGCAATATTAAGACCTATCAGAAAGTAGTATTAATGAAGTTATAATTCAGAGGTAAAGATTTCTTTCTTTTAGGGATAAAGTATGGATAAGATAATTGGATTTTTCTGCTTTTACAGAAAGCTTTCTTTGTCCCAAGACACCTTGACAATCAAATATCTGTAGTCTTCTTCTTCAGTCTCAGTGGTTTGTATGAAAAATCTGTGTTATTTTTCCTATTTTGATTGGCTTGTGTTTAATTATGTAGTGATTCCACCTCCATCTTCTCATTCTTTGATTCATATAAATTGAATAAAACCTCTTTTGGGTTATCTTTACTTAATCCTTAATTTTAATGAATCCTTGTTTTAAAAAGGATGTTTCTTTTAGCTAAGTTTTCTGTCAGAAATATTAATTCCCTCTTTTGCTTTTTTTTTTTTTTAAAAAAAGTGAAGTTGGGGAAAGAGCTGGATAAAAAATAAAGAATTTCCCCTTTGATATTTTGTTACTGCTTTAGTCTTTAAATGTATACTCTTCATGTTAGTGTTGTACAAGCATAGTTCACTTTGATGGGAGACTATAAGAAATGATAAAAGCACACTTGTCGCACACTGTTACCAAGTTTACATTTTCCTTTGTCAAGAAGCATGAAGAACTGTCAGATCACACAGGCTGATAGTCAACTGCTTCCAGAAGCATCTGTGTCAAACTTTATGATGTGGTGTTAGGGGTTGTTTCATGTTTTCTTTCTTTTTATTTAATTCTATTTTTTTTAATGGAGTAAACGTGAAGTCTGTTTCCTTCACCACAATGTGAAAGAGCTGGTATCTGTTAACAATTGGTCTGGATATGGACATATCTACATTACCTCTTCAGTCATTATACTTGCCATTGCAAGACTACTTGCCATTGCACCCAAAATACATAAATAAATAAGATGTGTTGAGGATAGAGGGATTTGTCCTGGCACCAAAAAATTTCTTGAAAACTTATGCAATAGAAGTGAGACATTTTGTATGACAAAATAAAAGAGGAATCACAGATAATTAATTGGAGACAGTTGCATTAATGAATGAAATATGTTAGGTGATAATGGACTTCTGAGTTGTTTAACTGCTGCTTCTGGACTTCTTAGTCATACATTCTTGTAATGGATACTCCTGCTGGTTATAGAGCATCCTCCCCCTTGGTTTAAGTTTCCCTTTGATTGCTCAGATCTTGTGGAAGAGGTCTCCTGTTCTTTCCTTTTTGTGGTTACCTTCTATGTATCTGCATTGCAGCAGTTCTCCTTATTCCTGCACACCAGTCATTGAACAGTTGCTTTCAGGACTATGCCCCAATTTCTGTTCCCTTCGACTTTTACTTCTTGTGTGTCCTTAACTGCCTGAAAATTTTCATCTGTCATCCACTGAGATTACTCTTTCTTTTTGGCTATAGATAGTGTCTTTTTGCATTCCTTCCTGACAGTCTCCCTGGCTTCAGTCCAAAGCTCATCAGGTTCCCTGTCAGTTAGAAACTAGCATGGCAAAAGTAACACAGCATGATTCCTATGGAACTTTATCTATTTATCTATCACATCACACAGATTTTGTGACAACATGGCTTTCTACCTTCTAGAAGCCACATAAAATCTCAGTTGCTTCAAAGAGTGTTTTTTTCATATATATTTTATATATTTTATAACATAGAAAGTAAAAAAACATTCAGATAGCACATAATCAGTCACACTCCTCTTTCCCTATAATGGCTTTACTCCATATATTCTCTCCAAATTGTCACTTCAATCAATTTAATATTAAAAATCTGTGTAATTAGAGGACCTTTTACTGCAACAGCATTATGAAAGTTTTGGATGCTGTTGCATTAGATAAACATAATTTGCATTGTACTAGATGCATTCATACTTCATTTGCATCTACATTTGACCCCTTTAGCATTTAACAGTTATCTATCTGGAATTAGTAAAAAAAAAAATACATTACATTTTTATGTATTATATAGCCATGCCTATTTATTGGGCTAAAATTCTTCTCTAATGTTGTTGTTGTTTGCCTTCAAGTCATCTCCAACATAAGCCAAACCTAAGATGAACTTATCATGGGTTTTATGTATATGTTCTATTTTCAAAAGATTCCTTTCAATGCAAAGATTGCTTGTAGACAATAAAGCGGAAGTACTTGAGCTCACTGACTAAAAGGCAAGAAACTTCTAATTAAATACATTAGCCCTAAAACAACACTTCACAAGCTGTTGCCAGCCCACAGTAGTAGGGCTAATACTGTAACCAGTCACTGTACTTTTACCAAAAAACACAAACACAAACATAAAAGGTAACTATCAATCATGTCTGAAAAAAGATAGGAGGAAAACAACATAGAAAGACTACAATGTAATGGTTTGGATATGACATCTTCTAGATTAAAAAGTGAGTACATTAAAGGGTAGCTATTCCAGACAAAATGTATTGCTAGTTTATTGGACACCAAAAAAATCAAGACAAAGTGAATGCTCCAGCCAAACAATCACTTTATATCATTCAGCATCTTAAACTGAAGGTGCTATGGCTTAGGTTTACACTAATATGCTACAAAAACATGGACAGTGCTATAGAAGCATTGTTCTCAGTCTAAAATTTACTGAGCATTCAGAATAATTACTGTGGGCTAGCAACAGCTTTTGAAGTGTTGTTGTTGTTGATGATGATGTTGTTGTTTTAAGGCTAATGTGTTTAATTAGAAGTTTCCTGTTTTTTAATCAGTGGGCTAAAGTATTGCAGCTTTATTGTCCACTAAACAATCAGAGAGAAAAGCAAGTAGAAGGAAATTTCGCACTGAAAGGAATCCTTTGAAAATAAAACATATACATAAAATCCCATGATAAGTTCATCTTAGGTTTGCCATAAGTTGGAGATGACTTGAAGGCAAACAACATTACAGAAGAATTTTAGCCAAATAAATAGGCATGGCTATATAATACATAAAAGTGCTATGTGAAACAGTATGGTTTCCAATTGGCAAGGGGATTAGACAAGTCTGCATTTTATCACCCCATATGTTCAACCTTTATGTCAAAAATATAATTCATACAGCAGGACTAGACATGGAGGAAGGAGGTGTGATAACTGAAGGCAGGAACATCAATTTAAGATATGCAGATAAAACCATATTACTAGCAGAAAAACTAGAAGGCTTGAAACTATTGCTGTACAAAGTCAAGAAAGAAAGTGCAAAGACAGGCTTATAGTTGAATATTAAGAAAACAAAAATAATGGCTACCAATTATTTTCATAACTGTACAGTAGATAATGAAGACATTGAAATAGTTCAGGATTTTTTCATACTTTGGCTCAATAATTAATCAGAATAGAGATTGCAGTCAGCAAATCATAAGCTAGGACTTGGAAGGGCAGCTATGAAGGAGCTACACAAGATCCTGAATTATAAAGATTGATTACTAAATTTAGAATTTCCATGTAACCATATTTTCCATTTCTAAGTATGACTGTGAAGAAAGATGTTAGGAAGAAAATCAGCTCATGTGGTGCTGGAGAAGAGATCTGTGGACACTGGAGTGCTATAAAGACAAATAAATGAGTCCTATAACAAACCAAACATGAACTCTCCCTAGAAGCCAAGTTATCTAAATTGAGAATGTGATTCTTTGGCCATATCATGAGAAGACATAAGTAATCTGAAAAGACATTAATGTTTGGTAGGAAAAAGAATATGGATGCATTTAAGATGGATATACTCAATCAGAGAGGCCATGGCTTTGAGTCTGCAAAACCTGAGCAGGGCTGTTGATATAGTGACTTGGAGGTTTCTCATTTATAGGGTCACCATAATTTGAAGTCAACTTGGTGATGGTTAACAACAAAAGTTTATATGTCAAATGGTCACTGACTTATGTACATTTTAAAAACCCTGAAAATTTTATTAATAAAATAAATAACATGGTATCTATTCATGCTTTAAACTTTAGAAATACTCATGCTCATTGGATCACACTTTAGTAGCCTTCTGATAAGTTTATTTTGTTGTCATTCTCCTGTGAATTGGTGATTGTTTCAGCTGACACACATATTCAGAAACAACAAGTGATGATGACCTTGACCATGTCACTTCACAAAGAAGGTGGAGAATGAAATGTTTTCATGTAATTTGGAAAGAATATTGTCCTTGCCTGAACACAGAATACAAACATGCCTATGAAACACTACCATGCAAACAGGCAGTCCTTCACATGATACCTTTAGTTTGCCAACCTGGAATCCTAAGCATTCCTACTTAGGAGTTAAACCTAAAACTGGAAACAATGATATTCTGGCTTTAAACTGAGCATCCAAAAAAGTCTGTATCATAAGATTTTCTTCCTGTACAGGCACACTGTATTGCTGAACAGCCATTTTTTAAACAGGCACATTATTGTCACTATTACTGATGCTGCTGTTCAATTGCTCTGAGAGCCAGCAAGATGCAGTGATTTGGGTGTTGGACTGTGACTCTGAAAACCAGCAGGTTTGAACCCTTGCTTGGTTATGGAAACCCACTGGGTGGCCTTTGGCAAGTCACATTCTCTCTGCCTCAGAGGAAGGCAAGGACAACCCTCTGTATAAAACTTGCCAAGAAAATCCCATGATAGGTTCACCTTTGGATCAACTTAAGTCAGAAATTATTTAAAGGAACACAACAACAAATTAAATTGTCTGAGCCTTAAAATTAAAGATGACATGCATATTAAGTACCAACTGCATGCTAGGTGTTATACAGTACTTCCCTGATAATAAAGCACTATATAAATGTACTCACCTTTTGTGTCATAATTTCACATGCTATTGGGTGTGCATCACTATCATCTTTTCCTTTTCTTCTAATTACTGTAGCTGCCAATTGTTTCCAACCATCATCAGGGACTACAAATCCTTATTTACTCCTTGTTAATATTCAAAAGAGCTGATGTGCTAGGAAGAGTTGTTGCACAGTGCCAAATGGAAAATGAATAAGATCTAGTTTACGAATGTGGTGCTTCATCCCCTGTTTGTTAGAGTTTCTACTTTTTCCAGCAAAGGAGCCATCACATTTTGTGGAATGAAATAATGTATTTGAAAGAATGAAGGGGAAGGGATGGATGGATAGAATCATAGAATCATAG
>CM034701.1:153992432-154029274 GCA_020142125.1 Phrynosoma platyrhinos
GGGGCAGAGACTGGGCTCAAGTTGGTGTTTAGCCCCAATCTCCCTGCCTCTACTATGGTCCTCTTTGTGCTGCTGCTCAGCTGGGGTTTTTTAACCATACTTTCTTTAAATATACCAACCACACTTTAATATTGTATGTGCCCTGGTTTGACTGATATTTTAAAAAGATGTAAATGTGTTACCTTTCCCCTACCTAAAATGTTCATTCCCTCCTCCAAAATAAGGCAGCAGAAATAATAAAAATGCAATTGCTTTAGCAAATCTCAGTGTGATGAAGCTGTTCATATTCAGCATCAACATCAATTAGTAACATACATTACCATAAACTATCACAAATTTCTATTTATTTCCTTGGTTCCATTTTTTTTATATATTTCTAGATGAACAGACTGTTGGCATCAGTTATTCTCCTAACCCCCCCCCCCAGGGAATTGGAGAAAAAAGTAGAGAGGAGCCAGAATAACAGGTATCAAAGGGGTGCTGAAGTTGAAAGGTGGAGCTTACTTTATTGTTTCAGAATGACCTCCATACAGATGATGCTAGCAGATTTGGTATAGCTCCACCCCTTTCCATCTGTTACTTGGTATGTATGTTTATGCACCAAATCAGGCTAGACATTCAGATTCATAGGCAATGTCATATTCCAATAGACTTGAAACTCAAAAAAGCCTTTGAGGGAAACAAATAGTCTAATAGCCAAGTTACTAGACAAATGATCAGATAAAAGGTGCAGATGATTTCTTTTCTCCTACCTTTACTTAACATTAGACATCAATTCCTTCATAAGTCCTCTGGCTTTGGATCTAGTAAATTATGGCAAGATAATAGCTCACATAGGTTTCTAAAAGGTACTGGGTATTTTAACAAAGCTTTGGGCATTTCTGAGATAAGATGTGACATAAATGATGGTTTACCACTAAACTGAGTGAAATAGAACCCACTGTGTAAGATCCAATATCAGCAACTACTTTCATTCTGAATGATGAAGCCTACAAAACAACAACAACATATAATATTGGCTAAAGATCTCGCCCCCCCCCCCCCCCCCCCAATGGATGGTTAGAAATATGGCAAGCTTCCAATGGGAACACTCATTTTTTATTCACATTTCAGTTTATATTCCTGCTAATTTGAGACATTCTTAATTTGATTTTAATTCATTTTTATAGCTTTTGCAAGTCAATAAATCAAGAACAATCACAATAGAAAAAATGAATATTTCATGCTGTATTCATTATTTAATGATAATAGTGATGATGATGATGATACTATACTTAAGTTCTAGAACATCTAAATTAACTAGGTATTTATTTGTATCTCACCTTTCCCTGCAGAAACATAAGACACTAGATGAAGTTACTCTTTCTCATTTCTTCACAACAAATCTGTGAGGTAAGTTAAACTGGGAGAAAGTCACCCCCCTGACGAGTCAGGAGGGGTTGCTTGTTGCACTGTCCATATAAGGACAAGAGAGACCTGATTGGCCAAGCACGCAGGGACCTTCTGGTTGGCTGCGCACTTGGCCCAATCGCAATGATTGCTTGTGCTTGGGAAGTCTCAAGGTGACTGTATTCTTGCAAGACTTCCCACAAGCATTTGTTCTTTATAGCTCTGCACTGCCACATGGTGGCAGCCATTTTAGAGCTTGAACTGAGCGACCCAGCCCACCCACCCTTGATTAAGAACTATGTTTGGTTACTCTCAGGCTTAGGCTGGTTGCCTTCAGGGGCCGGGAGGGAATTTTTCCCCAGGGTTGTTATCCTGGGTTTTTTGCCCTCCCTGAGACTACTTTATTATCAGATTGTTGGGTATGGGTCATAGGTGTATAATAACTTATTGATATTTTATGTTATTATTCACTTTGTCACAACTTAGGGGTTTGGGTCTATAGTTGGAAATTTGAAGGTATTTGTGATTGGGGTGGGTAATGACCCTCACCCCACAGGAAAATTAATCTGACTAATTAAATTCAATGTGGGGTAAATTTGGCAAACATTAAGTTAAAGGAAGTGACATATGTAGTCAAATACATGATGTCATTAGTTAATTACATCATATGAAGTAATATGATGTCATTTCTGGTGTGGAGGGGTTTCTAAATTGTTGTTGATATTGTTACTGATATTTGTTTACATAATTTGTCACAAGTGGTGAAGAACCACCCATCTGGGTGGGTTACACCTTCACACACACATGTGACAAAAGTGTTGACAGTTTAATTGTTAATCTTGTAAATAGACCCTGTACAGCAAAAAATAAAAGTTGTGGCCTGTTTCAACCCAAAAAGAGGTGTCTTGTGTTCTTTGTGCTAGTGCAAATTGGCTAATGTATATTCACATCCTGTGCTTCAGGAAGGAATTGGTATTTAAATACTTTAGTCTTTCCAGTCATAGCCTGACTCTTTGACCAAAACACTACATTAATATTTTGAATGTATAAAGAATCTAAGGTGTTTCCTGGGATTTTCTATTATAAGACCTGATACACACAATGATACTACTCAAGGAAGAGATAAAATTTGCATCATCATAGTGATGAAGTGAATTGTTAACAAACTATATATTTTTTAAAAAGTAGGGATGGCATATGCTGGGTTTTTTCCTGTGTCAGTGATGATCAGAATTCACCTTACCTTTACTGTCATTTGACAGTTAACTGATTACAATAAGAGAGCATGCATCCTGTTTGCTGTTCATTTTCAGTGAGAGGGCTAGGATTATCCTGGTATTAAATATTTGATAAGAGTTGACACAATGAAGTAGGAAATAAAAATCTTTCATTTAGACCTCATTTCAGCCACATTCTCATCATCCGAATGGTGATTTCCATAGTCTTGTCCCCTCATTTACAAACTGGCAAATAATAAAGGAAAGTTTTGTTGTATTTTGAAAACAAATACCTAAAATGTGAATAAAAACTCTACTCAGAAGACTTCTCCTGCCTGGACTTCATGAGAAAGAGGTCCTGATTCATCTACTGTAGTCTACTGAGGTTCATTTGCTCCCAATGCAGAAAGGATTTTTTTTTCTTTTGTGGCATCCACCATGTGGAATTATCTCCCCATTTTATTTCAATTATTTACCCAAGTATTTTCTGAACCTTAACCTTGTCAATCACCCTGGTAGTTCCAATGAAATGTTTTCTTGCTTTTTGTATTATTTTATCCATTGATTTTATTGTACGTTGTTCTTTTTTTTTTTAGTATTGTAAACTTATTTGAGATTATTTAAAAATAAAAAGTTTTGGAACATTATATTAAACAAACAAATGATAAATGAAAACAAGAGAGTGGGCTTTAGGTGTCTGCAAAGAGATTGGCAGAAGACATCACTGGTCCCATCTCTTCATGATTACTCTTCAAGCTCCATCCCACCCCTTATAATGATACACAAAGGTTTGGTGGATCATACTGAGAAAACTGAGCTGTGATGTGGAATGAGATTAGGCATAGGCATCCAGATTAGGCATAGGCACTTTCTTTTACCTAGGTCTCCATAGAAATAATCTTATTAATAACATGTTCTCTTGCTACACAAAAAAATGCTTTATTTTGATATTCACATTTGAATTAGCACATTTACTTCAGTAAAAAAAAAATGTTGAGGCAAACAGTATTTTCATGGTTTTTATGCTAGTTCATGTCTTTTTATTTCCTTGTCTAGCAGTGTTGGCACCAATTATATATATATATATATATATATATATATATATATATATATATATATATATATATATGACAACTCATGAGATATGATACCAGTACTTTCTTAAAATGTCATATTGTGATGTCATCAGCATGGCATCCCACAGTCAATTAGATTGAACAGCAATGAGGGTATATAAGATGCATAGTAAAATGAATGACGATAAATGGTTTTGGGAATAAAACTGTCACAATGAATATACTGAAAATTTCTGAAAATTTAAAGCAGTTTTAAGCACCCATAAAAACAAATGCAAAATTAGATAAATAGCTTCAACTCTGCCCTAGTATATATAGATATATTTCAGAATTGGGCAAATTCATTAAACACCTACATAAGCAAATATGCAAACCAGAAAATAATATTATATTAATTCAAGCACTGAGCTTTCCCCCTCCCCACACACACACACACACATAAAATGCAAGGCCATTTTGTTTTAGACTTACTTTTAGCAGTCAGCAAGAAAGGAAAAGCTCACTCACATTTTAGCTGTGCTTTGTAACTGGTATAGTAGTATACCGATTTTATTGTGGTATTTCATGGTTTTGATTTATAATACTGATATATTGGAGTAATTTTTGTACACTGCCTTGAGGTGCTGGGAAGACTGTAAAAATGTAATAAATAAATGAATAAATACTGAGGGGGGAGAAGAACTTAAAAAGAAAGAGCACAGGTGATAAGGAGAGTATCGATGAGGAAGTGTGACGATCGCTAGTCTGTCAGTGCTTTTGCTTTGAATATTGCTTGGTTCAGAAGATGGTAGAGCCTTGGTATCAAAGTAGTTTAAACTAAATCCCAGGAGGATGTGGACAATAGCCAAAATACAAGCACAAAATATAGGAATTTGAGCATTACAGAAAGAGAGAAATGATTATGGCAAGGACAGGCAGCAATCACACTCTCCCACAAAGAAAACCCTAGGAAATGGCACTGCCTCATATTGCCTAAGAAAATATTCCATTCTTCAAGAAATGGCACTGTCTTATTCTGCTTGAGAAATTAGTCAATTCCTCAGGAATTAGGAGCATCCAAGGCATTTGAAATGGTGGTAAAGAAAGGTGGCAGGAGGGGAGGGGAGAGGAGATTGCAGAAAGAGAAATGTCCATCATTATATTCAATATAAAGATAAGATCACCACACTGACAATAAATCCAGTCTTTGGATTTATTGAGACTATTGCTACTGTGGTTGTTGTGTGCCTTCAAGTCATTTCCAACTTATCATGGGGTTTTCTTGGCAAGATTTGTACAGAGGAGGTTTGCCATTGTCTTCCCCTGATGCTGAGAGCATTTAACTCACCAAAGATCACCAGTAAGTATTATGGCTGAGCCAAAAATCAAACCATCAAGAGTTGTAGTCCAACACTCAAACCACTAAGCCATGCTTGGCTTGGGGAAATTGCTAGGTAAGATGAATTCATCTCAGCTCTAGACTTCAGCTGCAGTAGTTAAAAAATAGTAGCTCTCCCTAGAGAAACTGGCATATGATAGACAACATGAGACACACTTCTTTACTCAGATCTGGCACTCTCCCTCCACCAGTGACTGCAGATTATATATGTCTTTTGCAGACTAGACACAATGGAGAAAATACTTCCTCCATAACTCAGACATTTGAACAAGTGTACCCCACAGAAAAGGAGGAAATGGCCAAAACATAGTCAATACTAGAGATAGATAAATCAATCAACTTTATCCTTCCCACATTCAATCTGTTTTTTAAAAGAAAAAAATCCCTAAATTTAATATTACTGTTGAATTTTTGAAGAAATATATGAAAGTTGGAAAGTTATTATTACAAATGTGAAGAAACAGAATTCTGAACTCAACTGTGCTAGCCAAAATCAATTGGTATAACTCATGTCATTGTGAAGCAGTTTGTGTTGCATCTGCCTACTCTGAGGCAAGTACAGAGGAGCCCACTGTGGGAAAACAGTGGCAATTTTAATTCAGTACCACAAACATAGTTTCATGTGCAAGGATCAAAGTCATACTCCAAGTTCTAGAAGGACACATCTGTAGGTTTTGCTTTCTCCCATATTCATTTGCTTAGATATATCACTGGTTCTTAATTCAACTATATAAAAAACTGCCACTTTTTGAAAGTTTTTTTTTTAAACAGACCAACAGCAATTATGACATCTTTCTAATCAATATCTGCTACAAAGTGGTCAAAAGGAACAAGATTTCTCCTTGTATAGCAGAAGTGATCTAAAAGCCAAACTACCACTTTGTGCCTTAGCAGACCTTAAATTTATAACATGATTATTTCTTAAAAGTAAATGATTACATACAGAGAAAATTGTGTGTGTGTGCACGCATGCACATCTGTCTTCTGGTTCATTTTTCATAGCAATCTCAAAAATTTAGTAGGAATATCAATTACCAGCAAGTGCTTGAACTGTTTTATAGGCATAAACACTCCGGCATTTTACTTTGACAGTAGCTCTACCACTGATGTGTGGCTGTTCATATTGAAACACACATGGTGGTAAAAATGAGATCTGTTCATCAGTTGATATTAAATCTTAAGAGGGAACAGCCATAGAACTGTTCTAGCACTGATTTTAATTTGATTTCATTAAAGATCAAGCCCCTTTTCTTTGATATTATAAAAAAACATACCAAATTAGTGTGACTAATCCGCTAATATACTACTAAAACATTTATCTGTTGCTTAACTGTGTTGTGCTCCTACATGTTTGCCAGAAATCCATTAACATCACATCACAGATGAATAATAATTAATTTACAAATGATTGCAAAAATAGGTAGGACTATTGTATCTGAACTAATGATACATAAAATCATTTGCAGCCATTAGTCTAGAAGGGTAAGTGCTCTTAGAGCTTTTTTCAATGTTTGATATAGCTCTGTCAATTTAGATTCTACTTGGCACTATATGATGGATTTATGGAAGGTATTGATGTCCTGTCAGGATTTTCATGTTTAGATTGCTATATACAATTGCAAATGTCATAATATGAAATAACAACTGAAGTTATTTTTTAAGGAGGGGAGGCAGAAATCTTAAAGGAAGAAGAAGGGGAGAAAAGCTTTCTCTTGGTTCCTTAAGTGAAAAGGTTTAATATTCTTCAATCTCATTTCCATTTATGTTCCTCATGAGATAAAAATAGTGCGTTTTTTATAAAAGCAAGTATATGGTTAAATCTGCAAAAAGTCTTGCAAATCTTGTAATCTCAGGAGAAGAGGAGGTGGAGGGCATGCCACATGTAGGCATATTTTAATAGGTAGATGTCACCACGTAAGTGCATTTTACCAGATGTCAGGTCATAGCGTTTTTTTTTTTTTTTTTTACTGGACACTTTTAAAAACCAAAAATCCTTCAGCTTAGAATACCTTAATCAGCAGTCCTTTATTTCTTCTGAAGCTTCATTTGACAGGTATAGAGACAGGACTTTGCAATGTCAAGCATATCTACATGAATCCTCAGAAAGGGGGAGAGATATGTGTGAAGGCATGGAGCCTTTGAGTTTCAGGTGCTGATGGAAGGATTCCAGTGACAGTAATTCCTGATTTATATTGGCAGAGCTGAGAGCAGAGCCTAGCCTGGTTGGTGAGATAGCTGAGGGGATGAGAAGCTGATAGCAGAATTCAGAACCTTATACTTCTAGATCATTGAGTTAAATCCAACCAGATGATATGGAGTGGGAAATTTACAAAAAAGCAACAACCTTGAAAATTATCTAAATCCTCTTTAGATGTCTATGAGAAAAGAATTAAAACGCTCAACTTATTTCCTAGGAGAGAAACATTCCGAATTCAAACTGTTTCACAGTGTAGATTCAGATTCTGCCCAGCCCCACCAACTCCATGATTTTGTTACACCTTCAGTGGCATTTTATACACTTATATAAATAAAACAGAAAGGCTTATAACCTAAACTACAATAGGTGCTGAGATATGAAAGTAGGGTGGGATAGAAAGAAAGACAGAGAGAAATATAATCTAACAAGGATATATGAAGAAATGTAATTGCACACACACAAGATTTCTCTCCAGGCTGGGGAAAGAACATTTATGTTAAATGGACACACTGGAAAGGCAAGTGTTCAGGTGAATTTGAAGACATTAAAAAGGTGGGTAATCTAAGTCGGAGTTCCTGGCACAAATGGAAAAGATCATTAGGACAAGAAGAATTTCTTGCCAGCTGATGGTAGTAGGAAGAGAAGACAGGCAGAAATTTTACAGCATCAATGTTTGAACTGTTTAATTTAGGGGTGAGAAAGATGTGGCCTGTAGTTTAAATGTACCCCTCATTCTCCTCCCTCCAATACATACTCATTAAATTTGCTGCAATGCAGCTAAATTTTAGCAACACATCAGTAAACATGCTAAAAGGTGCATCCCTTGTTTTACAATAAAATTGCATTCCTTGAATCTATGTGTAACATCTGCCTTAAAGAAGAATAACATTACATTCATAGTAGAATTTTTCAGACAGGCAGCCATGTTAGTCTTTGGTGCAAAACCAAAAAAAGCCTTGTAGTAACTGAAAGACTGACAAGTTTTATTAGGTATAAGTGTTCATTTACAACTTTCTCATTTTCATGGAAAATCATGTATTTTCATGGTCACCATGACATACCCTTCAACATTTTACAGATGACAGCCAGGACACATCAGATTGTGGTCCAGATGCCAGATTTTATTAATGAAAAAGAGCATATGAGCTAGGAGAGGTTACAAGGGTTTGCTTTTGCCTGAGCCTAGTGAGAAGGATAAGAATCCTCCCTACCTCTCCTTTTCTCATTGAGTACAATGGGTCCATGGTATCTACTGGGGTTTGGTTCCAGGACCTCCCATGGATGTCAAAATCCATGGATGCTCAAATCCCATTAAATACAGTGGTATAGTAAAATGGTGCAGGGATGCAGTGGCTCAGCAGTTAAGAGACTGTCTAACGCAGGGGTAGGCAACTTTTCCCCTTTAAGGGCCAAGGGACTTCAGCTCCCAGAATCCCAGGAGCTATTGGCCAACATGAGACTATTAGACAACATGGCTGAGGCTTCTGGGAGCTGAAGTCCCTCGGCCCTTAAAGGGGAAAGGTTGCCTACCCATGGTCTAACGGTTGCAAGATCAGCAGGTCAGCAGGTCAAGGCCCAAGTACTGCATGATGGAGTGAGCTCTTGTCACTAGTCCCAGTTTCTGCAACCTAGCAGTTCAAAAGTATGTAAAAGTGCAGATACCATTTCCGTGGGAAGCTAACAGTGTTCAATGCACATGACCACCAGAGCCATCTTTGACAACACTGGTTCTTCAGCTTATTAACAGAGATTAGCCCCATGCAGTTGGACACAACTAGACAACCTTTTCAAAGGGGAAACCTTTACCTTTACCTTTAAGTAAAATGGTATCCCTTATGTAAAATGGGAAAGTTTGCTTTTGAGAATTTATAATTCATTTTACTATTTTCAAGCTGTGAATGCTTGGATCTATTGATAAAGAATTTGTGGATAAGGAGGTCTGACTGTACAAACTACTTTTGCACTTTGAAACCATTTTGCACCAGTTGAAGCAAAATGAGGATGAAGGGAAAGTGAGAGGGGAAAGAAACTGGGACATTTTAAAAGCAGATAAAAATGTAGGATGACAAAGAATTAATTGGGACTATTATTGACAACCAATAATTGAAGAGTCTGCCATGACAGTAGTACCACCATGCAATGTTCAGTACTAGGAAACATTAAATATTCCACCCACCCTAGAAATTTCCCACCACTATTATGAGATGCTCAATTGCAATGGGCATTTTGACAACCAAGATAAAGAGAAGAACAAAAACTCTGAACACATGCCTTTAGTATGAGTGGCACAGTATACCTGTTCCATCCACCTCCCATTTGCTGGTCTCTGACTTGTTATGAGGTACAGCAATGCTGCAAGATCCTAGATTTTGGTGCAAAGGTCTAACCCTATATGTACTGTCTGATTTTTGTTTTGTTTTGTTTTTGTCTTCAGCACTTTCTGCTAATGCTTGTCCCAGGCTTGTCCCAGGGCATGCTATTAGTCCACAGCCCCTTATATAGTTGCCCTAAAGCATAAATGGCTGTCAGCCATTATCTGTCTTTCCAACCACCACTGCTCCACAATTTACCCATTCCCATTCATCTTCCTATTGTCTTGAGCAAACTATATTGGAACCATTAATAACTATATTTTCTGTAAGTAATGTATTAATAGAGAGGGGGGGTTGCAGACTGCCAGAAATAGTGCAAATTGAGTCCACTTTTAGGGTTAGGGCTAGGGAATCATGGGAACTGTATTTTATTGTGGTACCTGAGCTCTCTGACAGAGAAGGCTCAATGTCTCAAAAAAACCCAAAACAATTCCCATGATTCCCTAGCACTAACCCTAACCCTAACAGTGGACTCAATTTGCACTATTTCTGGCAGTCTGCAACCCCCCTAAGTGTGGCATGCTAGTGGTAAGCGCTAATAGAGTGAGTCTCCCTTATATGGAATTTCAAAATCTTAAATATTCCAAAATCTAAAACTTTTCCATGGGTGGCTGAGATAGTGACACTTTTGTTTTCTGATGGTTCAGTGTACACTTTGTTTCATGCACAAAATTATTTTTTAAATTGTATGAAATGACCTTCAGGGTATGTGTATAAAGTTTATATAAAACAAAAAAAAAAATAATTTTGTGTTTACACATGGGTCCCATCTCCAAATTATCTCATTATGTATGTATATCCAAATATAGGTATTCCAAAATCCCCAAAATCCAAAATCCAAACCACTTCTGGTCCCAGCTATACCAGACAAAGGAGACTCAACCCTTATTAAGAAAAAGTTGCATATATGGCAATTGCTATCCCTGAAAGGAGCTAGTGTACTGCATCAGGCAATGCCTTCAGTTCCAGTGCCAGTCTGATTCCTGAAGTTCAAAGTCCATTAAAAGCTTTCTATGTGCACAGCAAACTCACACAAATCTTTATTTCAGATCCACTGTGTTTATTTTGAGGGCTTACAATTGTGGTTGTAGGATGCCTCAATTCTCATTCCTTTTTATTATGGTGAAGGTTTTATTATTCTGATTAATGGGTGAAACACACGGGAAAAATAAAAGTTTCCAGTTGTCTTGAAGGTGGGGGTTTAGATAATGCCCACCTCAAAAGCAGCTGGAAACTGGACCAAAGTCATGCTCTGGGGCTAAAATTGGAGCAAAAAGAAGCCAGGATAGCCTGACTGAAGGTGGAAAATGTGTATCTTTGCTGCTGCATATAAACACCCAGAACTGCAGAGCTGCGGCAAAGCAAAGAAATGAAAGTGCATCAACTCCAACGGATGTAATTACAATATACACAAACCAGACAGTCCAACAGGAGGCATGGGTGAAAGAAGGGTGAAGAGCGTATGTATGGAGAACCTCAATAATTCTGCTTTGCCAATGTATCATTTGCACATTGATGCACCAGTGTCCTGTACAAGTGGGTCATTGCACATTCAACTTTGTGTCCGATCAAAGGGGCAGCCATGCAATGGGGTGACATCTAGGAATATGTGGGAGGGTACCTGGAGGTCACTGGTGATGTATATGGTGGGAAGGCAAAAAAAAAATTGCTTAGCAGCGCAGCTTGATGCTGCCCCATGTGATTGGGCCATGCACATTTGGCCTGCCTTGAGAGTGGGCTGTGTGGACAGTGGGGTTTCCATCTACTTTTGGGAAAAACAACATTCAGCTGCTTTTTCCTGCTCATCTACTCTGGCCCTATGTATGTCCACAATATCCATATTCATAGACCTCTTCTCCAGCACCACATTTTAAATGAGTTGATTTTCTTCCTACCAGCTTTCTTCAGTTTCCAGCTTTCAGTTGACTCCTATTGCTTCATAGCAAGTGTCCTTCCTCTGTTTAGAATAAGCTATTTGTCACAGTTTAATATATTTTAACTAATCATTCCATTATGTATTGATATGCATTTCAGGATTGTTTATTAAATTAGAAGAGTAAAGTATGCCATAATTTATTTTTTAAACAAGATCACAATATTCTCATTTTATATTGACTTTAATTTGTATTCTTATCTTTGTACTCTTGTTCAAGGACATGTTGACCAAGAAGATGTTGATGCTTAATACTCCATAAAGAAAATGCTAGTTATCCATTCATTTGCCCTTGAATACCTAGAAACAGGGCAGAAGAATGTGCTGAGGATTCTACAAAAGGAGGAAATAGGCAAATAACAGGAAGAGAAAATATGTAGCTGAGTTATTACTCTGGGTGTTGCTTACAATAGTAAATTAGCAAACAGCTTAGGTGATGAAGGTTTCAGTGACCACACCCTTGTTAAATACACTCAGTCAGCTGTTGGGCAGCTTTGGGCAGCTCTTTTTCTTTAGTAGTCTTGCCTGCAACAGTGTAAAATGGGTGAGAATGGATACTCACATGTATCATTTCAGAAAATACTCTTATTCTGACAAAACTTTCATCATTCTTGATATTACAGAGATTGTCTAAACACCTTCTTAGAAATCTCTAGATTTTTTTTTCAATTTTTTAAAAAAATCCTCAGAAATCCTGCAGTTGTTTTGACTAAGGGTCTCTGCAGACCAGCCCAAAGGGCCAGCCTGGAAGCAGAGATGGGGAGAGGCAGCTGTATACCAGCTGCTTCAACCCCAGCCCAATGATGTCCTGACACTGCACGCTGTTATGCATGGTGTGCAGTGTCAGGATGTCCTCCCAGTGCAGTGTCTTGATGTGCATCTCTGGAAGGGTTGCTAAAGAGCTGCACACCAGCTCTTAGTGCACCCTTTTGCCACCCCTGAAAGGAGCAGCATTTTGCTGCTCTTTCAGGGGTGGCAAAAGGGAGGATTGGGGCCATGGCATGCAGTAGCCACAGCCCCAATCTGATGCTAGCAGGGGTGGCCCAGAGCCTGCAGCCTCCCTAAGCAATATACTCTGGATCTGTCCCAAAAGAAGTAAAGACATAGGACATTGGCAGCCTATTGAGTTCTTCCCTTCCCTATCTGCTCTGATGATGCTAAAATACTTTATGTATTTTCATATCTTCTGGCATTCCTACAGGTATTTACCCTATGGACTGCCCTCTAAATCTGGTTAAGTTTAACATTCAGTATCCTTTGTCCTCTGCACCCTGTAAGGAAGAACTCTGAAGTTTTGAGGTTGGCCTTGTGGGGACATACCCCAGGCATTTCAGACACCTGGATGAAGACTGTGCTAAGCTTTGAAGTGGCATTTGTAAACCTCTTTTGTTCTCTGTGTAACAATTCTATATATGTTCAGGTACCAAGTCCAAATATCAATATTTGTCTGCAGAACATACTTTTATTTTGAAACTACATTATCAGGTATTATAGATGTCAACAACAACAACATAAATATTTCTAAGAGCTAATGTGAACTGCATGGCTTATACAAGGCTATCTTTATCTTAGCACTGGCCCTGCTTTGTAGTAATTAGAATAAATGGGTTTTTCTTGTGGTGTTTATGATGTTTCCATAAATAGGTGCATTTTTTTAAAAAAACTCATATTCAGAAAACATTAAATATCACAATTGCAAATGCATTTCCTAAACTATAAAATTAATGGTAATGTGTTTGCTCTCCATTTTAATAAGAGGCTCTTATTTTTCTTAAGTATTATTAAGATCCCCACAAAAAATGTTATTTCTGGGGCAATATATTCCTACTAATTGCAAAAGCATCAACCAAGTGTTAATAGAATTGTTTAATGGAAAAATGAAACATTAAAGTATTTTGTAACAAGTACTTTTGTGATACTCCTGGCAAGGTTATAAATGATTGCTTTTTTTTTTTTTTTTTGTCTAGTGACTTGTTAAAGAAGCTAATGGCATACTAAAAATCCTTCCCTTTCATGTACAAATTAACTGTATCCTTTTGGCTGTTCACAATCACATCAATGTGCCCTGCTTTGCATTTTAAGGCTTATGAAAGGTTTATATGGAACTGATGCATCCTCTCATTTATTGCACACACTGCTGCAATTATCCCCTTTCCACATATTGAAAGCAAAGACTTTCACTGTTGGCTACATGCCACTATCAACATGCACTAATTTGGCAGAAAAATGAAAAGTTTTCTTTAAAAACAACACAAAAATAAGAGGGTAAAAAGAAAAGGAAATCTCAGGATTTCCTTTTCTTTTTTGTCAAATGCTGACAAATTATGTCTGTCTCTCATAACACCTCCAAAGAAAAGGCCATTTTAAAAGATGAACTACATATTACTGCCTTAAATTTACAAGTGACCTTAGCTCATTCTACTAATTGCTGGTGGGGGGGAGGCGTTGCACTAGCTCCTGCAGAATGATAAAATTTGTCATTCTATGCATCATGTTAGCAAGAGACAAGAGGTTTTTTTCCCCACATGAAGTGCTCTAATGTCATGTTAGGCAACCATCTTGTTCAACACAAGCACACTGTGTTTACATAAGTGGTGGATTTCTCCAGGGCTCTAATGGAGCCTTCACAATACACAGTTGCTGCACCTAGAACCAGCCAGAATTAATATCACACACAGGTTGGGATTTTGATGAGAAGGCATTTCTGTTTACCTTTCTTTTCACAGTTTACCATTTATCACCCTGTGCTTTTGCATTTCTACATCAGCCTATGAATTGAGGGAACATTATTCACATCTGAAACCAAGCACTTCAGTTAGGATGGCTTAAGGCCATGTCACATTCACATCTATCAAGCTGCAGTGCTTTTATGATAAACCTGAGCCAGGACAAAATGAGGATGAATGAGGATGAGCTTGGGATTCTTTTGTTTGCTTTTAAAGCAAGTATAGTTTCTTCTTCCCATAAGTCAGTCTTTAGTTCACTGTGAAAGCAGTAGATATAAGGGGTCTTTCAGGTAGTCTGGACTGAAGCCTTACAAGGCATTAACAGTTCATGAGCAACTCTCTGAATTATACCAGGCAATGGGAATTAAGAATATAACAAGAAGGTTTTCGGTTTAAAACTGTGGAAGAGAACAATTTTAAAAGATCCAAGAAGATCAAATTTAGAAATAAATTCTTCTTAAGTTCTATTTGAAGATGCAGAGAGAGGTCTGCAGCTGGGAAGAGCACAGTATTTCACCCACAGTAGTTTTTTCTGTTTCACACGCACTCAACATCTGTTGTCATAATCTTGTGCTTTTAGCATTTAGAGATGATCTGAACAATGGAACTACCAAATATGCTTTCTATGACAGATATCATATTTATTATTTTATTATTTTATTTTTTATTAATTTTAAAATTTTACAAAACATTAAAATTTAAAAAATTACATAAAACAGCAACAATTTTGACAAAACACTCTTAAATAAACAAATAAACAGAGCTTTCAGTATTTTCTTTATCAGCTTAATCCTTACATGTTTAACTTCCTGTTTCTTCTGTCTCCTATTTCCTTCTGTCTTTTAATATCCTGTTTTGTCATAAACTGATTTTTTTTACCAGATCATCTTGCAGTTATCTGATATTATTTTAATTGTAATTCTTCTATAGTTCATTTTTTGTGTATCTATAAAAGGAATTCTAATCCTATTCCTTGTTGCTATTACTATTCTTGCTAACTACCTTTTTATTGTGAAATCTTTTCAGTGTTATGTTTTCTTTGAAAAATGGTTTCTATTCCTATCTCATTCAATCTTGTGATTACATATCCCCATTTAAGTTCCAAATATTGAAGCACTTGCTCCAGTCCACCAAAACATTTTCTGACCTTTCATCTCTTAGTTTTCTGGTCATTTTATCTAATTCTAAAACTTTGTAAAGTTTTAAAGCCATTCTTCCACACAAGGAACAATTCTATTTTCCAACCATCTAGCGTATACCATTCTGGCAGATGTTATCATGTAAAACAGTATACATCCATATTTCTTTTCAAATTGATCTTCTAGATATCATATTGCTTATTCTGATACCTTTAAGATACCTCCTAAGAGACGCTTATGTGCATTAATATATATGGGAAGAGAAACACAGCTGAGAGGTACTCTGTATGGTGGGTGGGTGTTTGTGTGTATGGTGCTCCTTGTATAATAGTTAAGGCAAAGATCACATAATGGGATGCAAGAGCTTCAATTATGTAGACAGCACACAGGTCTCTCACCAGGGATATATGTGATTGCCTAATTTAATATTACATAAGTAACATTAAGACCTCAAGCAAAGTCCTTAAGGCCACTTCACATTTTTAAAGTGTACAACTAAAAAAGAAAAAAAGAAAAATAATGTGCAAATGAGGTAAACATATATTATAGATAGATTAACCAGAGAAACAAGTTTAGCTTATAAGCATAGCTTGGGAAAATTCCTTTTTTGTACCACAACTCCCAGAATACCCAGCTACCAAGGTCATTGTCATGATGGCTGAGAGATTCTGGAGACTGTTATTAGAAAATGAAATCTCCCAAGTTTTAGATGAAACTAGATTAGCTGCTATGTAAGGTGTGGAATAAATCAGAAATGGCACTTTAAAAAAAGCAGGTGGTTTGAGGTCAGAATATAGTCAAATATATTAGCAGCATGAAGATTGTACTTTTTGAACAGTGGGATATTTTTAAACCTGCATTTTATTTTTCATTATTTATGGGAATATTTGCCTAGTCACCAAGATAATTATTCGCCAAGAGCTTTATAGTATTGAGTGACTTAATGATATTATAGCTATGTGACACAGGGTCAACTCATTTTGTATTATCAAGGGAAGGTGTTTGGAATTCTGCATTAAGAAACAAAAATTTCAAACATGTGCCTATGGCTGAAGAAGTTTAAATACAAATATTCTGGGAATCAAAAGCTCCAAGGAAAGAAATATAAAGTTTCTTAGGTTTCCTTTTCCTTTTACCTTCTCATACTTTGTGCTATTTGATGGTATACATGACTAGGTTTAATACTCAATCATTTCCCCCAAATCCAATTTGACTGCCTAACAGGGTTTAATTTACATGATGATACAATTTTTCACACCAGAAAGCATAGTAACCCTTCTTCTTCATAGGTTAATGGTGATCTAGCTTAAAGCCTAAAAGATAATTACAAGGAATGTGCTTCAAGTGACAAAGTACTTTTGACAATCCCAGGCTGTTGATAGCTTTTTAATTATAGCTCTTTCCACCATAGGAAACAGTGAGCCTTCTCCCAAATAGTTTCAAGACATTTCTATTTTATTTTTTATATTTTATTTTTAGTAAATTGCACTGTGTGATAATCAGTGCTTCCAACTGATGTGCACCCCCAGGTTTCCTTTGGTTCCTTCTCCCTTCCTTTTATTTCAAGGGTAAGATTAAACTTAGGCTTATTTTTTCTCTCCACTTGTAAAATGAAATGGAGGGGTGGAAGCATCATGCAAAGAATACAAACATATATTGACTTGCTTCTTGTCTTTGGTACTTAGTTGATATATTGTGACATTTAAAAAATGGAAACTTTGCAAGATATTTAGGAAAGAGCTCTAGTAAAAGAGAAGGTCAGGAACCAAAGAAACCACTGAGGGATGGAGCTGAAGATTATTAACTGTGATCAAAGGTAGGGAAAAGGCTTTGTGGCTTTTAAATACTACAGTTTGTTTAATTTTTCAGTTTGTTATATGAAATACTCTGTGTGTATATTTATGTGTATACTACAAAGCCTTCAGTCCTACCAAAAATCTCCTTCCCTCAATGTACAGCATGGTTGAGAATTGTATGACCCTGCAGATGTTGCTATGTGTCCACAGTTGCAGTCCAAGAAAGATCCTCTTTGATCTGGCTACTAATATCACAATCACAGACATTTTAGTACATTAACATTCACTCTTGTCATCCAATTTCTTGGGACATATTATGTTATGGATGCTTTCATTGGACATTTTATTTATATATGGGATATGTCATACCAATATTATTTGATACATAACCAAATCATATCAATATGGCTTCAGGAAAAAAAGCCCTGTCAAATAACCATAATCCAATTGTATAGTCCCACTACAGAGACAGAAGAAGAAGAAATTGAAATTTTTTATGTGTAAGTCCAGGAGGAAATTGATCACACACCAAAACAAGACTTGTTGTTTGTTATAGGCAATTGGAATGCAAAAGGAGGAAACACAGAAGAATCAAGGATTGTAGGAAATTTTGGCTTAGGATCAAGAAATGAAATAGGAAAGTGACTGATTGAATTTTGTGAGGCCAACAATTTGTTCATTACAAACACATTTTTTCAAGTAACTAAAGAGTTGACTGTTTACATGGACATAGCCTAATGGCCAAAATAAATATATAGACTACATAACCTAAAGCAGAAAATGGAAAAGGTCAATTCTCTCTGAATAAACAAGACCAGGAGTTAACTGTGACGCAGACCATGAACTGCCATTATAAAAAATTAGAGTAAAGATAAAGAACATAAAACAAAATATTGTGCCAAAATATAACCTGAAGAAGATCCCCATAGAATTTAACAATGTAAAAAATAGACTTGTACTATTAAGCCTAATTTATTGGAAGCCAAAAGAACTCTGAACTGAAGGTGGTGACACTGTAGACCAGGGGTAGGCAACCTTTCCTCTTTAACGGCCAAGGGACTTCAGCTCCCAGAATCCCAGGAGCTATTGGCCAACATGGGACTATTGGCCAACATGGCTGAGGCTTCTGGGAGCTGAAGTTCCTCGGCCCTTAAAGGGGAAAGGTTGCCTACCCCTGCTGTAGACAGACAATATCTCTAGTTGCAAAGAATAGGAAGCCTCAACAGATAACAGATAAAACTTTTCAAGTAGTTAAGGTTAGATGAAAGCCAAAGGTGACATAAATAGGGCCTGAACCCTTAATCTAAGTGTCCAGCTACATGTGGACAGGGACAAAGAGAGCAACTATGATATTAAATGCTGAACATTAAAAAAATAATGACCACAGATTATTTCTGTAACTTATAATAGACAATGAAGATGTTGAAATAATTCAAGATTTTCCATGCTTTGGCTTAGTCATTAATCAGAATTTTAGACTGCAATCAAGAAATCAGAAGAAGATAGGGCTTGGAAAGGCAGCTCAGAAGGAACTAGACAAGATCCTGAAGTGTAAAGATATATTATTGTATACTAAAGTTAGGATTCTTCATGTCATCACATTTCCCATTTCTAGACAGTAAAGAAAGCTGATAGGAAGAAAATCAACTCATTTGAAATGTGGTGGTGGAACAGAGTTCTAATGGCTCCATAGAGCACTAAAAAGAGAAATAAATGGATCCCAGAGCAAATTAAACCTGAACTTTCCCTAGAAGTTGACTCAAGTAAGACTCATAGGGTCAAAACAGACAGCTTAGAAATCACACTGGGACTGTGGTGACTGCATGACCTGCTCCCAGGAGTCAATCTAAGTCAACCCCTTTTTAGGAGTCATGTCTTGTCATGATCTGTTGAAAGTATGGCCTGAAACAAACATAAAAAGTTTTAGGTCAACTTTTCCTGGCTCAATGCAGCCTTGGCACAGCTTCTGGCTGCTTTGGGGGCATGTGTCATCTAAATGACATGCCCCCAAAGCAGCCAGAAGCCATCTTATTTGGCCCATCTGTTTCAGCCATACTTTGAACATGTCATGAGAAGACATGACTCAGTAGAAAAGACAATATTGCTTGGCAAGTTGGATGGTTGTAGGAAAAGCGAAAAACTACACTGCAGATGAATAGACTCAATGAAGGAAGCCATAGCCCTGCATTTCTCTTGAAGTGTTAATAATGCTCCAAAAATGCAGATCATAATTATTTTCTCATAGTGAGTGGGGGGATAGTATAATTATTTGTCCTTCCCTATAAGAATGAAAATTAAAAGTTGGCATCCATGAGATACAATCATGTACATGCACAGAAAAGCAAAATGTCGAGGTATATTGCTAATAACTTTCTCTGACCTTCAGTTGTTCTAGAATCAAATCATTGAGAACTGCCAGTATTGCACATTTTTTAAGATCCCAGCCTGTCACATCTTATGTAAGTATTTTCAATTTAGTATTTAAAGAAGTTCAAGTAAAACCAACCTCAAAAGCTCACCAAATACAAAATAGGCAATCTTTTAATTAAGGATGTACTTTACATTCCAATATTCTCTATTAGATGACCTTTGATTTTTATCACAGGATATTTATCCTTGTTAAGCTCTGGTAGGGGAAAAAAGGATTATTGTACTGTAGAATCATTTTGCACCTAGAATATTCAATCGTTCCATAAAATATAATTTTTTCACAATGCAATTTTCATATTGAGGCTACAATAAATGCCAATTGATCCCTTATCCTCTTTATAATTACTTTGGGAGATAAGTCACCATTTCTTGTTTTAGATTTAATAAAAAGGGAACATAACTGGAATTTTGAAAAGGAGCCTTTAACTTAACCACAACTGGACCTAGACATGAATTTTGCCTTACCTAATAGATCTGAAATTTAACAGAATAGAAAAGAAAAGGTCTACTGGTCAAATTTGCTCAGCAAATCCTCACTTTTCATGAAAACTACTTAAAGTATGTGATGTACCAATGATCTGAACATATGCTTATCACCATTTCTACCAAAGCAGTCAGCTGGGACTACCTTCAGCCTTCTGCTTCCATCACCTACAAGTCTCCGATAACCATTATCAGTCTTCACTTATTCTTATCCTCAGCCTGCATTAATGATGTTCTCTCTTCCACCCACACTCAATCCATTTACAGCTATGATCCTCTTGGCAGGTACCCTGCAAGATTTTGGAATACAATATGAATACTTCACATTATAAAAGATTGTGTGTGTGTGTGTGTGTGTGTCTGTCTGTGTGTCTGTCTGTCTATAATACCTGTAGATGGAACTGCTTAACAATTAACTGGGATAAATACACCTGGGCAGAAACTTCAACCAAACTGATATTCCTCATCAGGGTGGCTGCTTCCTTTAAGATGGAGTGCAACCCCTTCTGTACTTTATGTAGGGATGGGATAGTGAAAGCATCAATGTTCAGCATATCATGCATGCACTTTATCATTTTCATATTAATGCTATTATATTTTGATAGTTATGGAAAAATAGTTCATACTCTAATACAGTTTACAACAGGGTAGATGTTGCTAATCCAACTGAGAAATGTATGTCCATCTGCATGTCGTTGGACTGCAAATACCAGTAGCCCTGACTAGCATACTCAGTGGTGAAGAGTCCTGAGAGTTACATTTCAACTACATCTGGAGAACTGAATGATGACCACCTTGTTTGAAATAATGTTCCAAAGACCACTAGAGTCGTAATAAGTAACCAGTTTGTCCTTACCATTAATAATTTATTTTATATTCCATATAGCCCAGAGAGTTCAAGCCAATTCTTATGGTCACAGCACAATATATCTCTACTGCCCTGAGTTAGGTTAGGCTAATAGATGGAGACAAGCTCAAAAGAAGTCCAACTCTTTACTGAGCAAAATATTCCCTACCAATTTAAGCTTGATTTGGAAGCACACATGAAAACTCCCAGTATCTCTTAGCCATGCTGTGATGACAACTTTCCCTACCAATATCCCTGTCTTTAAAAAAATCTCTCTCAAAGATGACTGGAGTTTCTTGTTAGTCACTTAATTATAGAATGGTCAAATCACAGAATTATAGAGTTGGAAGAGACCATCAATTACTGTCCAGACCAACCCTCTACCATGCAGGAACACACAACTCACTGCCATGTAGAAATACACAATCAAAGCACTCCTGACAGATGGACATCCAGCCTCTGTTTAGAAATCTTCAGAGAAGGAGATTGCACCACCTCTGAAACAGTGTGTTCTAATATTTCTTTTTACTTCCTCCTGGTCTTCCAAAGTTTACATAGTTCAGTGGAATTTCAGCTTTCCATATCCACTGGGGAATCTAGAAATACTTCTCTGTTTCTCAGCAATATATTTCACAATGTCTGTTCCCCATTCAACATTCTGCTGCTTAAGATCTCAAATTATACTTTGTCACTTTGTGACAATTCACTTGACACAATTTTACTCCAGGTCCTCTTTAAAAATTCATCTGAAAGTACTCTTGCAAATTCTTGGGCTTCAAATCCTTCTTCTCCTAGGAGCAAACAGCTGTACTCCTCTTGCTCAGCTGCTAAACATTTTCCCCATCTCGTGGCAGGCAGTGGCGTATCTTTGGGAAATCAGTCTGAGTAAGCTCAACAGCCACTTGAATACCAGTTAAGGGAATTAATTAATCGCAAGAGTTAGATTAAGTTTCTGTTCCCAATGTTACTTTCATTTATCCATAGTAACTCCTTGTGTGATTCCCAGAAAAAGAGCTTGAGCTGCCTTAGCTGCATTTAAGTAAAAGAACCCCAAGATTTAATCATTTATTCGAGTGTCAGCTGCAAGTTAAGCTGAAATACACAGCACACTGTTTTGAGTTAGTATGGTGGGCGGAGGCAAATCAACTGCACCCCAATTTGGCAAGAAGAATCACATTGCTTGCCACAGAGTTCTCTCCATGCTTTCAGTGGAGAGCAAGGAGATTAATGTTTGTGGCATTTCAGCCAGCAGAGAATTCAAGTCATATGTAAACTCTGAGAATGCATTCACATTCTTATGTACACTCTGAAGATGGCTTGTTCTGCTGCAGAAATCAGTAGTACAGTACCCCTTCCCCTATTTGCTCAACCAGCAAGTCTTAAGGTTGGGCTGTTATTTTGGATATGAAAAAGGGGAAGCAGCAAATTTGCCACCCCTCTCTACTTCTCAAACAGCAGGGCCTGCAATACATAAATCATTAAGCTGACTCATACTCAAAATATCAGTAAATGTTATGTAAGGCTATGCAATAGTCAATGGTTGTCAACACACATTTCTTCCATTTGTGTGTTTATGTGTATTTGTGTGTTTTTTTTCCTAATAGCCAAGAGCTTCAGTCCTATTGCATATATTGGTAGTGGGGTTCATTTAAAGTTTTTGTAGGAGAGGGAGTAAGTTTCACCTTGCCACACTTTCCAAAGGTTATTTTTTAAAACAACAAGAGAAAAAATTACACATGAAGATCAAGCCATAGGTGTTGAGGTACTCAAATGGGGCACAGAGATCATACAGAAAATCTATTGGTACTGTTGCTGTACCAAGATTATGCATAGAACCTTCTATACAATATCCTAACTATACAATTCAAGAATAATCTCAGAGCCACTGGCAATAATCTTTGAGAACTCCTGGAGAACAGGAGAAGTCCCAGCAGACTGGAGGAGGATAAACATTGTCCCCATCTTCAAAAAGGGGGAAAAAGAGGATCCCAACAACTATCACCCAGTTAGTCTGATATTAATACCAGGAAAGATTCTAGAACAGTTCATTAAACAGAGAGTCTCTGAACATTTAGAAGGGAATGCCATAATCACTAAAAGTCAACATGGGTTTCTCAAAAACAAGTCATGCCAGACTAATCTGATATCTTTTTTGATAAAATTAACAGCTTGCTAGATGAAGGGAATGTGGTAGACATAACATATCTTGATTTCAGTAAGGCTTTTGACAAGGTCCCCACGATATTCTTTCAAACAAGATAGTAAAATGTGGGCTAGAAATACAACTGTTAGGTGGATTGGTAACTAGTTGACTGACTGAACCTAAAGGGTGCTCAGCAATGGCTCCTCTTCATCCTGAAGAGAAGTGACCAGTGGGGTGCCACACAGTTCTGTCCTGAGCCCAGTGCTATTCAACATCTTTATCCATTATTTGGATGAAGGAATAGAGGGCATGCTTCTCAAATTTGCAGACAATACCAAATTAGGAGGAATAGCTAATACCCCAAAAGACAGGATGAAAATTCAGAATGACCTTAATAGATTAGAAAGCTGGGCCAAAGCTAACAAAATAAATTTTAACTCAGAGAAATGTAAGGTACTGCACTTAGGGCAAAAAAATGAAATGCATAGATATAAAATGAGAGATATCTGACTGAATGACACTACGTGTGAAAGGGATCTAGGAGTCCTAGTAGGCCACAAGTTGAACATGAGTCAACAGTGTGATGCCACAGTTAAAAAGGCCAATGCAATTTTAGGCTGCATTAATAGAAGTATAGTATCTTGATCAAGGGAAATAATAGTGCCACTGTATTCTGCTTTGGTCAGGCCCCACCTGGAATATTTTGGGCACCACAATTCAAAAAGGATGTTGAAAAATTGGACAGTGTCCAGAGGAGGGTAACTAAAATAATGAAGGGTCTGGAAACCATGCCCTATGAGGGATGACTTAGGGGGGATGCAGACCAGGGCGTCCAGGACACCCTGGTCCGGAGCGCCGCGGGGCCATGGCAGCCGCACCGTGGCACTCCTGCGGCGACCCTGAAAGGAGCGCCAAATTGGCACTCCTTTTAGAAGGCAGGGAAAGTGCACCCTAAATGCATATTGGCGCACTTTCCCTGACTTTTCCGCCGCAGCGTGTGTGGTCGCTGTGGCGGTAGGTTGCCCTCGGCGCGCCGGCCGTGCGGAGGGCCAGCAGCTCCGAGGGCAACCTTGGGAAGAGGAAGGGGCACCGCTCGTGCGGCTGCCCCTCCTCTTCTAGGCCTCGGAGACGACTCTATTAGTCGTCTGCTGAGGCTCTTAGGGAACTGGTTATGTTTAGCCTGGAGAAGAGATGGTTAAGAGCCCTCTTTATAATAGCCCTCTTTAAATATTTGAAGGGATGTCATATTGAGGAGGGTGCTAGGTTTTTTTTCTGCTGCTCCAGAGAACAGGACCCAGAACAATGGATGCAAGCTGCAGGAAAAGAGATTCCACCTCAACATTAGGAGGCATGTGCTGACAGTGACAGTTGTTCAACAATGGAACACACTCCCTCAGAGTGTGGAGGAATCTCCTTCTTTGGAAGTCTTTAAACTTGGCCATCTGTTGGGGATGCTTTGATTTTGAGTTCCTGCATGGCAGGGGGTTGGACTGGATGGCTCTTTTGGTTTCTTCCAACTCTATGATTCTATGATTCTATGAACCCAGAACTAAGCTTGCCACCCAACTCCAGAAATAATGAGACAGGACACAAGATCAGTATAAAATAGGGCCATTTATTAATTGACCTATTTAATAAATGTTTAATGGAACTGCAACTAATTCAAGTGTGGGAGAAGCTGCAGCTGGTTTCTTTCCCCAGATCACCTCTGTAGCTTATTTGGATGATAACACCTGAGCCCTCAAAGATAACCCAAATGCTGGGTTATTTGTTGACTGGTCCACCTTAGGAAGTCTGCCTAGAAAATCCCTTTCCCATTCTCAGAAGATGAAAGATCGGGTTTATCTTTCAAGCCAAACTAAAGGGCAATTTCTTTCTGCCACCCCCCAGGTCACAAGGCCTAGAGATGTTTCCAGAAACATCCCTTCCACCCAAATGGTATCCAAGGTGCTTGCCGAAATATAATTCAATTATTTATGCCAAATTCAATTATTTATGTCAAATCCAATTATTCAAGCCAATTCAGTTATTAACGTAAGCTGAATCATAATTGCATCATTTATACCAAACTGATTCCTATTTAGACTCCACTAAAGCCAATTTCCCATATGATGACTGGACATAGTATGGGATAGGCAAAAAACCTGTGGAAAGGGGGGGAAATTCCTACCCGGCTCCTAGACGACCAATAAAAACTTCACACTACAACAGTGGTGGGTTCATGGGTCAATTTCAAAGCAGCCCTGAAGTCCTGGGGGTGGCTGCCACTTATAATAGCTCTGGCTCCATTCCCAACCTGAACCTGCCTCCCATCAGGGGAGGGTGGCAAACAGTCCATCCCCAATCCCATTCCTTCCTCTTGGAAGGGGGGAAAGGATGGCCATTTTAGCTTTTAGAGCTGAACGTCTCAAACCCTCTTGGGTAAATTTGACAGTTCAACTATAACCTACATTTGATTCATTTTAAAATCTCATATTCTTTTTCTGTGAATTTGGAAATTTCTTACTAAAACATAAATCAAACAAAATTTGCACTTTCTCACTCATGCACAAACAAAATTTGCACTTTCTGGATTTAATTTAAGCAAGACTGTGAAATACTTGGGAATTACATTAACAAATAAGAACTCAGACTTGTTTACAAATAATAATTTAAAAATGGGGGGAAATTAAATAGGTGTTTAATAAATGGAAAAATTTAAAAATATCATTTATGAGAAGATTATCAATCATTAAAATGAGTACACTCCCTAAAATGTTATTTTTATTTCAAACTCTTCCCATCATTAGAAATGTGTTATCATTTAAAGAGTAGCAAAAAGACATAACATCATTTATTTGGGTGGGGGAAAAAACCCAGAATTAAATTTAAATATCTAAAAGACTCTACAGAATGGGGAGGATTATCACTACCAAATTTGAAAATCTACTATGAAGCTAGTTGCTTGGTTTGGATTAAAGACTGGGTACAACTACATAATTGAAATTTACTGAAATTAGAAGGAGATGGAACATGTTTTGATTGGCATGCATACTTCTTCTATGACAAAGAGAAGGTCAATTGGGACTTTAAAAATCATTATATCAGAGACTCACTCTTAAAAGTTTGGAAGAAATTTAACGTAATAATAGGTGAGAAGATACCATTATGGGTTTCTCCTCATGAAGCACTATACAGGACAGATCCATGGTTAAATGAAAGATGGTATAAATATAAAGATCTAATAATTCAGAATAAAGACAAATGAAAATTTAAAACCCTAGAAGAACTGAAGGAAGAAGGGAAGAAGTGCAGTTGGTTTATTCACAGGCAGTTAATAGAGAGATTTAGAACAGATTTCAATAATAAAAGAATAACAAAATCAAAATCAGAACTAGAAGAGCTTATCTTGGGTGACAATAATAAAATACTATCAAAATTGTATAGATATTTACTAACAATGGATATGGAAGAAGACGTAATAAAAGACAATATGCTAAAATGGGCCTAAAATTTTGGGTACACAATTGAATTTAAACAATGGGAAACATCATGGGAAAAAAAGGTTAAAATATACTTTATGTCAGGATATTAAAGAAAACTATTATAAGATCTATTTCAGATGGTATCTAACACCAGAAAAAAATAGCTAAATTACATGGTGGTGGTAGCAAGAAGTGTTAGAATGCCATACAGAAAAAGGAATGATTTATCATATGTGGTGGTCATGTCCAAAAGCTAAAAAATTTTTGGAGGCAGATACATGGTAAAATAAAACAAAATACTAAAGATAAAGATACAGTTTAAGTCAGAAGTATTGTTATTGAGCATGTTAGAAGAAACCATAGAAAGTATATATGGGAGCCAGAATGGTATGCGCCAAAATGTGGAGGCAGGAAGAGATAACAAATCTAGAAGACTGGACTATTAAGCTGTTGGACATGTTAGAATCGGACAAGCTAACAAGACAATTGAATAAAGAAGATCCAGAAAAATATATAACAGACTGGAAAAAGATAACAGAATATATAATTCAAAAATGGGGAAATAACATAACAATAAGCTTTGAATAAGAGTTAAAAATGTGGAGATGAATATGTGTAATATGGGTTTGCAGATATGAAAGAAAGGAAGAGGAAAACATATGAGGAGATAGAGACAAATCATACATAAGGTAGAGACAGAAAGAAAAAGCATGAATAAAATGTATGTATAGTATGTTTAGTTGGGAATAAAAAAATAGTGGAAACATATAAAAATATGTGGGATTAAGTTAGTTGGGATACAAAAAGATTTGCGAAATTGAATTTGAAAATTAAAAAAATACAAAAATGAAATCTTATTGATTAATTGGAGTAAATATTAAGAGAAGAATTTAGTATATTGGTTATAAAGATGTATAGGTGATAATGAGTTGTATATAATTTCATTTGTGGATTAATAGACAAATTTAGAAATTTATGAAAGAAATAGATGGGAAAAGGATGAAAGATAACAGACTAATAAAAGTAAACAAGGAAATCTCAGAGGCCAAAGTCAAGGAAGTAATGATTGCTTGCTAGAATACCAGATGTTTGTTGTTATTAGTAGCAAGTTTTTTTTTAAGGGGATGGGAGCGAAAGGGATGAATGTTTGTATATTGCATTTTGTATTGTTATTTGTTTGTGATATGTATACAAAAATAATAAAAATTATTTTTTAAAAAACAGTTAATATGGTTGAAAACAGAAAGACAATCCCAAATTATAATTCCAAATTATAGTTTCCACCTTTTTTCATAAAATGATGTTTGTCAGTCAGTGTACATTAAGAATTCTGGCTGGCATCCTGTTTTGCAGTAACAGATATGTAACTCAGAGGTATGATTCTATAACTACTCTATATTCTGTTGTACTTCATAGTCACAGTTGTGATACTATGATGCAAATGGACTTTAAATTTCATGGACTTTGAAAATCTCTCAGTTGCCACATGGCCAGAAGGAGGAGGAGCCAGCCTGCAAGAAATGCCCTCCATCTTACTAAGATCTCCATTTTTTCCTGTTTGGTTTGTAACATCTTGCCTGATGAAGTAGCCAGTGGAGCTTCGAAAGCTTGCAACACATATATTGTGCATTTTGGTTGGTCAATAAAAGTATCACTGTTTGGTGGATTTTTGTTTGAATAGTGTAAAAATTGTAAATTTCCTTCAAAAATTGTAAATCCCACTTTTAACTCTAGGGAGCCATACCAAGCAACCGAGGTCAGTCCTCCTGGAAATGGGATGCAGCCGTTGCTGGTTGTTAAAATAGATTTTTGGGGGGAGAGAACAAGACAAGACTACATATTTATAACTAAGTTGGCATGCAAGATCTCACTTTGTTTACCCCCTGCATATTCCCAACCTTTATGTAATAAAGACAGGATTAATATGGATTATATCAAATATTAATTTTATTGCATGGATTGTATCCATGATTATGCTTTGTGGATTCGATGGGCAGCTTCATTGTGCAGCTCAAAAAAAAAAAAAATGTTAGGCACTGACTTAGCAACTTCATCAACAAGCATCCCAGCTATTCCTGGTCAAGGAAACAGGTAAACTCAAGTTCAATTATGTATCCTTGGCTGACTACTACTGTACACAAGTACGTCAGAATTGTCAACATACTATGTCTTAATTGACAGCAGTGACATTTGGATGAATGACTTGCTACAAGCAAACCAGTCATGAGACAAGGACTAGCTAATAGAACCCTGTCTTCTGCGAGAAGAGTTTGAGATAATCACCTCACTAATTTATACATTTGTTTATGATGCTGTCTTTGATTAAAGCTTCCTCCTTCTCTTTCCATGTGAAACAATAAGTGTTTTTCATTATCAATGTGCATATTTTAGATTGTTTCACAACAATCAGTGGCTCTGGAAATGTCACTGACCTCAACTGCTACTGGAAACTCAGTGCTATATGATGTGATGAATCAAATCTTTGGGTACTAAAGGGGCATAAACACCTCAAGATTCTCCCATCTAAGTACCATTGCTAGGCTGTCCACAGGGTGATATTGGCTGGGTCCCATATATTTGAATGGGTTTGTATAAGAAAATCCAATGCCCCTCTGGATGTTTTGTATTTCAGGTACCCCAAACCAGCAAAAGCCAGTAAATTGTACAGCCCAATTATAGTTGGGCACTCTTGACAAAAATTGTACACATAATACTCTTTAAAACTGCTCTGTATACTGTTTGCGCTTTGTATCCAAGAATTCTGTATCCACAGATTGAACCATCCATGGCTTTAAAATGTTTGAGATTTTTTTTTTAAAATTAAAAAACAAATAAATGATTTTTTGCCATTTTATATAAAGGAAACTATTTTACCCCATTGCACATAATGGGACTTGATTAGTGTTTAGCAAAGGTTCTGGAACCAAACCCCAGCAGACACCAAGGGCCCATTGTATTTAAACATTCTTTGGCCTTGAGACAGAAAATCCATAGAAATGGCCATATACCATGTACTCACCATACATTCACACACCATAAACATACAATACCATTCACACAGCATTCACAAGTTTACCTCACAAACATGTACATGCATATATGCCAGCATTCTGGGAAAGGAAATTGCAACATGCCTTCTCTCATAGCAATACCACACCAGCAGTGAAAGACTAATCCAAGAAAAAAAATGTCAGCTAGAGATTTAATTCTTCACTGATTTAGTTCTTTAAGGAAGCAGTTTTTTGTTCTTGAAGGGAACAATTTTAGCAACTCCCTTTCTGCTGCAAAATAGTCTTCAAAAACTGTAGTCTTCCAGAATTGTAGATAAGCATTTATTATGAGAAAAAAGTATGTGTTAGTGTGTGCATGCACATGCACACATATAGGAAACAGCATTTTCTGTGCAGGAAAAGGAATTTTCTGCAAAAAAAGATATTTATGTGCAAAAATATTATTTCCCATGTAGATATTTTATTTTATTATATTTTTATATTGCTTTTCTCCCACATGGGGCCCACAGTTGTTTCCTATACAGAAAATGCTGTAGTTCTGGACTTACTCTGCATAAAAATCATAGATAGTATTTTGCAGTGAGAAAATCATTCTCTGCATGCGAAACAACATTTTAAAGACAAAAAAAAAATAACATTTCTCCACAGAAATATTTTCTGCTTAGAAAATGTTATTTTCTGCAGGGAGGGGGATGTGTGATTTTGCACAGAATAAGTCCTGAACTGTAAAGACTATCGTCAACTCAGGATTCTCTTCATCAGGGTTTGATCTTTTTGAAGCATTTCATGCATTTATGGGGAAACATTTTCAAATATTATTTCCCCTCCATTGCCAGCTTCTGTGATTCTTCTCTATGGAGTTTACCACACGGGGGGAAATTGGTAGTTTAAATGGTGTTTAACCTGTCAAAATCATGTAAAAGAGCCATTATCCCAGGAATAACCAGGCAGTAACCAGCCAATACACACACACACACACACACACACACACACACAAATCATTGATGGGAAAATTCCATGAATAATTTGTTACTGTTTATTGCCTGGCTGTTCATGGGATAATGGCACTTTAATCACTTTTCATCGCAACATCATGTGAAAACCACTAGCTCAGTTGCATTGTTATCATGGGATATTGCTGGGATAATGGTGCTTTGAATGCGATGTCATGGGAAAATGTTAATCATGAATGTGTGATTTTGATGGGTTAATCAGTGTTTATACTTCCAATTGTCCCCATGTGATAAATTCCTATGCATGAAGAAAGAAGGTCTCTCAGTTCACATAGAAGTCAGCTTTTCTTGTTCTTTACCTTTGCTGAATGGTTGGAAAAGTGAAGTGCAGGAAAAAATTGCTATTGCCTTAATATGGTCCAAGCATTTATGGTGTTCTAGATACTTTCTACATCCAATAAAAGTAAAACACTTTCATTTGGACTACAGTTGGAAAACTTTACCTATACAGCATCTAAATTTTATTATAGAGGTAACAGTACAGACTGACTTTTTGAGAAATTCCATGCTTATTCCTAAGAGACACTGAGCTTCACATAACACCAGGGCTGATGGATCTCAAGGGAAGTTACTTTTCTGTTGCTAATGGAATTGAAATTTTATTACCTGTCTTTTATTACTCTTTGTCCCTGGTCACCACATAGCCAAGAAGGGGAGTGGGCTCTTCCAGACCATCTTGACTAAAAATAGAAGTAACATATGAGACAAAATGTAGGTCAGTGGCTCTAACATCATTACTTTTCTTCTACTGTATGCTTTTTAACATCATTGCCTAATGAAGAAGCCAGTGAAGCTTCAAAAGCTTGCATGATGTATTTTGAGAATTTTAGTTAACCTAATAAAGGTATCACCATTTTTTGGATCTGGATTTTGTTGCATTTTTTAGGCACTTTGAGATGTCACTTTAGCAGGGAGTTATCTTGTGTTATTCCTTGACTTTTATGTGCAACAGGAACCATGACGATTTGAAGGCATGAGGCAGTGGTTCCCCAGCACACTGAAAATGCATACTGTTTACAAGAATATTAGGAGAAATGAGGACTGTTGCTAATTTCTTCCAGTGTTTTGCTAAGATCTGTCTGTTTTCCATCAATTAGAATACAATCAGAGGAAATAATGTTTCAGAATACCATTTAAAAAAAAAAAAAGAAAGTACAGTTTTTTTTATTATTTAGGCATGGTTATGATTATGGTCACTCCCAGGTTTTTTTGTTTGTTTGTTTGTTTGTTTGTTTGTTTTTTTGGGGGGAGATAGTTTTAAAAATGAGAATTACACCTCTATGAACTTTATGGTTCATGGCTTTCCACTCTGGGCTTTCCACTCTGGGACCACATGGGGAGAGACTTGTGGCCTATGGACTTGTAGACCACATAGTCCCTACCCCTGAACTGAAATATATGTGGCAAGACATTATAAGATTCAGTATAATTTCAGCTCTTTTCCTTCAAGCAACAAACTAAGCAACAATTGGTAGCCTGTTTCAGGATAGAACCAGCTGGAAGTTGTCAATACTGTGAAGGTTATATTCTATGAAAACTCACAGGTTCAGAGCAATAAAAACAACAACAACAACAACAAAAATGTGTTTTTCTCACTACCATTATGGAGAGAGATATGCACAGGTCAATTCCTTGAACATCCATCCAGTTGATAGTATTGATCTAAAAGAGTCAGGAACTACTTAGTTCATCCATTGATGCTGAGATAGTTGCTCCGAAAGTCATTTGCTAACACTGATTGTCTTGAGTGTTTTGTTTTTATTAATGAACAAGATAGCTGAAGAAATAAAATATGCAGACAGACTAATCAACTTTGAAACTGTAAGCCTTATTTGAAGAAGTGTCTAAGCAAATAAAATATTTTTAATAAAATCTCTTTAGTTCTGCCTTATGAATTTAATAATGTAATCTTCAGCATTTGACCAATTATTTTGATTGTGTACAAATTTAGCTAAATTAATGCATTTTTTAGCATTTTAAAGTTACTCCTTTAGTTTATGTACAGCTGAAATGAAAGGTGATTTTTTTAACGTCACTTCCCTAAAAGGTCATGATTTCAAGAGCCAACTTTATGCACATCAACACAGTTTTTTTTCTGCCAACTGTAAAAAAAAGAAGAAGAAGAAGAAGAAGAAGAAGAAGAGCCTCCAATCTGTCACATCTGTCTGACAACTGCTCCAAACAGGGCCTGCATGCATGTTTAAAGCACTAGAACAAGGACAGAAGGAGAAATGTACTACAATCACTATTAACTAACAACAACAACAACAATAGGAGTTGCATTTCAACAACATCTGGAGGGCCACATATTCCCTACTCTGCTGTACAGGCATAAAACCTGTAGTCAGGGTTTAAGCTGGATATAAGCTTGCCTTAGGGTTGCCATAAGTTAGAAATGATTTGAAGGCACACAACAACAACAAGCAGTATAGCCCCACTTCCCAATGACCCTGGTTTTTTCACACTAGTTAACAGGCATGCAAAGCTTGAAGCCAAGCAATCTAGTCCCACTTCCCAGTGACCTTGAGCACACTGGTCCTGGCCTTTTAATTCCATGCGAGCTGAGAGTTCTGCAGGGAGCTTCTACTTGTGTCAACCTAAACAGAAGTAAGTGGAACCTTTTAAATGATATGGAATCCTGACAAAATGTGTTAGGTTAGATTGAAAAATAATGATTGGCCCCAGATCAGCCAGTAAACTTGGGTTTCTCCAGTGCTAGTCCAATAGCACAAACCACATGCCAAGCTGGCTCCCTGCTGGTTTCTGATATGAATGGTTATATTTCCTACATGAGCAAAAGTAGCATTTGTCCATTTTTCTCTCCCTCCCTCCATTAATATATATGTGCTCCATTGGTCTCCTTTTTCTCCCACCCTCTCCGGCAATCCAGAAGGGTTGCTGGTATGTGTTCCACATCTACAAATGAGTCCGGTTAGTGTTGTCCCATTTGGCATGTGGCTGATGGGGCTGCTATAGCCAGTGTCAATAAGTGAAAAGAGCATTTGTTCCCTTCATGAGACAAATATCTCCCTTTTGTAGCCTGAACTGGAATGGAAAATGCAGGTCATTGCTACACTAGATTGTGGCTGAGGATAAGTTGCAGCACAATAAAAGTCAATGAGCCTGACTTACACAAGCCTGACACGAGGTCCATCTCTAAGGGCTCATGATTGACCGAGGCAATCTGAGGTTCTGATAGCATAAACCTACACAGTCCACTAGGATATTTGCTCTCCATTTCATATCTGCCACAAAAAGCTTTAAATTGTTTGCTGAATGTCACTGTTTCAGTTCATCAGCTCACAATGCAAAGACCAAACTCAGTTCTGCAGAGACATACTCTCTTCTCTCCCCAACCTTCCTTACCTCTCCCCTCCTTCGAACAAGCACAAACAGGATGTGCTAACAGGCTGTGAAATGGCTACCCCAGGGTGTTTTTGAAATGAAAATCTTTCACATTAAATCTTTTGAGTTTCAAACCCCAATGCAAATATTTACAGAAATCAATCGTTATTTGTTGCCTCAGAATGGTTACAATCACCTATCTTTTCTCTCTCTTTTCAAGTAGGTCACAAAAGTTATTAAAATAATATACAGTGCACTCCAGTGACAGCTGTCAAAGCAGCTGCATAAAACAAATGTGTTTTTCCCATTTCCTGCCCTGGGGCTAGTGGGTGGGTGGGGGAATAACAATTGAAATTATCTACAAGGGAATAGATAATAACTATCAAAATATCACATTAAAGCTGCTCCTAACTTGTCAGCAAGTGATTACAGATTTACAATTCTGTTAGGGAGCAAAAGAGTGTGATCAGAACTAATTAAGCCAATAAACAAAAGAGATCAGAAAAATGTGAAAAATTCTAGGCAAGTGGGCCATTGTCTAAGCTGTGGCAGGTGTATTCTGCCAAAGCAAGCCTGTCACTGGGTTCCTTACATAGTTGGAGCTGCCTGAAGTTCATCCAGTTTCCATTAGCCAACCCTGCACATGGCCAAGCAACAGCATCATCCTTATTAGCTCTCCTATTTTATTGTATTCTATTTTCCATTTTCAGCCTTGTTATGGATCCATCATGCCACTGCTGTCTGCACACCCTGTCAAATTATCTTGGGTAACAATACTACTGATGCATGTGGATGCATGTGACAAATCATAGTTGAGAAGCAGGAGATTATCTCCACTACCCAAACTTTATGTCAAATGCTTAAGTGACTTTTACTCCAGATCAGTTAACCCCAAATCACCATCATGTTTCCAAATCAATGAGCCAAATGAAAATGTTGATTCATGAAAACACTCTCAAATAGTGTTGTTGTTGTTGTTTGTCTTAAAGTTGTTTCCAACTTATGGTGACACTAAGACAAACATATCACAGGTTTTTCTTGGCAACATTTGTTCAGATAAGGATTGCCATTGCTTTCACCTGAATCTGAGAGAGTGTGACTTGCCTAAAGGCACCCAGTGGGTTTCATGGGAATCAAACCCTCGTCTCCAGAATCATAGTCCAACACTCAAACACATATTTCAGTTTCATCCAATGTATGAAATAACATCATATGTCATACAGCCCCATGAGTTCAATGGGAATTATTCCTAGTAGGCAAATTTAGAATTTTGACCTCAATTTTAAATTATTCTGCACGTGAATATCTATTTCTGTTAATTGCTTGCCTTATATATTTTTTGTCCAAAATCCTGAAAATATGCTACTTGGAATTTGATGGAAGTTGTTAATACATATCTACATGATTCTGCTGCGGATTGATGTCCAACAACAAAATGAGACCTAGGTTTGGGAACCACCATACACCAAATTTCTTACTTGCAGCTCTCAGGACACCCACTCAACCCTGCCCATGGCACAGGAACTATTATCTAAACAAAATAAGCAACTGCTAAATAAGGAACATTCTGCAATTTTCACTTGGTTGTTATGAAAAACAAATACAAAACAAAAACAAGCTCTCTTGTCCCCAAATAAAACATTTAAAAACATCTTCAGAGAGAAAGTTAAATAGATTTGGCAGTTGTCAACTTCTTCTCTGAAATACAGCTACAATGTCATCAAAAATAGTATGTATGGAGCTGAATACCAGCTAGAAATAGCAAAGAAACCCTACTGGAGCAGATCCAAAACCTATGCAATCTGTGTTCCCACACTGGTCAAACACTTCCCTACAGAAAGACCACTAGCAAGTCATTTGGTTTGAAAAACCATATCTCCCTATATAAATATTCTCATGCTCTAAGATCTGCAAGGGGAAATTTTTCTTTTAGGGTGACTCTACACCAGGGGTAGCCAACCTTTCCCCTTTAAGGACTGAGGGACTTCAGCTCCCAGAATCCCAGGAGCTATTGGCCAACATGAGACTATTGGCCAACATGGCTGAGGCTTCTGGGAGCTGAAGTCCCTCGGCCCTTAAAAGGGAAAGGTTGCCTACCCCTGCTCTACACTGTAGAAATAATAATAATAATAATAATAATAATAATAATAATAATAATAATAATACTTTTTTTCTTATTTCCCATCTTTTTCCTGTAGCAATCAAGGAGGCTCACATAATTAAAATTGAATTTAAATAAAACTTATTCTACATAAACTATCATGAAAATAATAACAATTAACTCCTCCCCTTTAAAACTAGATAAATACAATACTAATATTAAAACATAGAATGAAAACTCATTGGTGTTCTGGAACACCAACGAGTGTGTGTAGAGGATATTTCACGAGGAGAGAACACAGATTAGGTGGAATGGTCTATTCAGGGAAGGACTACTGGAAGAGATCTGTCCAAGCTGGTTATTTGATGGATCTCCTCCGGCAAGGCATTCCACAGTCTGGGAGCAGTGGCAGAAAATGTCCTTTGGGAGGTTACCGCTAATCTAGTTTTTTATCGGTTGCAGTAAATTCCTCCCAGAGGATCTGAGGGCATGGGACAGATTATATGGAATCAGGTCATTCCTTAGATAAGCTGGACCCAAGCCATGTAGGGCATTAAAGGTGATTGCCAACACCTTATACTGTGCTCAGAAACTAATAGGCAGCCAGTGGAGAGATTTCAAAATAGGTGTAATATGATTACTCTTAGATTTTCTGGTAATCAACCTGGCTGCCATATTTTGTACTAATTGTAGTTTCTAGACTAGGTAGTCCCATGTAGAGTGCACTACAGAAATCAAGTCATGAGGTTACCAGTGCATGCACTACAGTTTCTAGGTCCCTT
>CM034701.1:154045839-154070717 GCA_020142125.1 Phrynosoma platyrhinos
TACATGCTTCCAGAAAGCTTATCAACAGGGTTTGGAGGAGTTAGTTCACATCTGCTCTTACAGCTGATATTCAGTGCAGGCTGCTTCTAAAATACAGAGGTTCCAGAAAATATTAAAGACTAAGGAGATCAGCACATTACCAAATAATGCAACTGATCCCAATGGAATACAGTTGTGTTTTGGATTATTAGCTGATTTTATAATATTTAAATCACCGTTGTTGCCTCCAGGCAACTACAACCTGGCTGCATTCCAGGTCCCAGCTATGCTTATCCAGACACTTTTCCAAAATGGAAGCTTGCCATTTTGGAAAAGTGGCAGGATAAGCATGGCTGGGACCCAGGATGCAGCCAGGCTGCAGTCGCCCAGTGGCAGTGACAGTGATTTAAATGTGATAAAATCAGTTATTAATCTGAAACGCGACTGTATCTCATGGGGCATCAGTCGTATTATTTGGTAATACGATAATCTCCTTAAGAAGTGTCTAAAAGAAGGGAACAACTGAAGAATTTTCAGTCCTATTCATTGTGCAGATGATAGAAAACACTGGTCTAGAAAAAAATAAGTTACACTTAAGGCTACAGTTGTTGAGCAGGATTACTTGCAGTAAATCACACTGAACTCAACAGGATATATTCATAGGTAAATCTGCTCAGACCCTTACAGCATATTATATTGGTGTCAATGGGACATTAGTTGTAACTTGTTTTCATCCATTTCTATGGGACGTAGGTACTATACAACTAATTTTCTATGGATCTGACATCAAGGAATGTAGATGACAGGAAAGTTAATAATTTCCAGCTCTGAGGCAGTCCTGCCTAGATAGGAGACCAAATGGTAACTATATATGTATAGTGTACTGAAGTTCTTGGAGAAAGAGCTATAAACAAAATTAATATATTAATCAACATTAAACATCATAAGATATTGCCTGACTAAAAGAGAAGTTTACTAAGTAGAGGAAATTCCCATGAATAGCCATGTTAAGACGTGGGGGGGGGGGGCCTCTCCAGAAAGACCTAGACAATGAATCTTCATATAAAGCTTTAAGCATATGGTATCCTCAGCCCATGACACTAGACTATATATTCATTCTAAGTGCGTTCCAAACCGAAAATTCTATAAATCTGTAACAAGCAATTCTGAAATGGAGGGAAATACTGTCCTTCTTATAGAGTTTTATAGTGTTTTTGTTTGGATGATTTAATAGCCTTTTTCAAAATAACATACAAAGCATTTTACAAATTATGGGCATGGGCAAGAAATGACAAAAAGGCAATTGATGTAAGTAAGTATGTTCCATTGGCCACTGTAGTACAAGCCCTGACAAAATGTTCAGCATTTCCACAGGACACAGGCAGAACTGTTTCTGATGCTGTTACATGAAACTATTCAAAAAGAATGGCAGGGACTGCTTTCTAGGAGAGGTAATTTCCATAAGCTCTAAGGAAATACTGGATGTGATCCTATAGTCAGAAATACCCAAGGAGAAGGATGGCCATGACTGAAGCATCTGAAGGTGAAATATTGAAGGAACAAATTCAATATGAAAGAAAAATAGAAGTTGTGTAAAGACACTGTGTTGGCTGCAAAAGAAGGTATGGGGCAAGGTGGGATTTAAAAAGGGCATGCATACAAAAACAAAGAAGAGGTAAATCACCAATGAGGAGTACAAATATGTGGCAGATGTTTTGTCTATGTCACAGCTCAAATAGTGTGAATGTCTATTCAGTGCTAAATCACTTCATCAATTCGACTCAAAAATGATTTATTTTGTAGTGGGAATGAGGCCTTTGTTCCCTTCTCAAAAGGAAATCATGCTAAACCTGCAGCAGTATGTTTAAATCTATGGTGCAGTAAAGGGGCTACAGCACAAATTAGGTTAAGAGATGGTTCAGGAATATCTAGATACTTTCAATGCAAAGGGCAACTGAACCATACATCCATGTACTAAAAGAACATACAAAGGAATTGTCATAGCTGTTATCTATAATTTTTGAGACTTTTTTTAAACATATGAAACTCCAGCAAACTAGAGATGGTAAAATGTTAAATCTATCTTCAGAAAGGAGAAAAAAGAAGGCTGACTTGATGTCAATACCAGGAAAGAGTCTAGAAAAGATTATTAAACAGTCCCTTTTGTGAACACTTCAAAAATAATGTTGTGGCGCACCTTCAAGCCATTTTTGACTTATGAATCTATTACAGGGTTTTCTTGATAAGCTTTGTTCAGAGGAGGTTTGCCTTTGCCTTCTTTTGAGATTGAGAGAATGTGACTTGTCCAAGGTCACACAGTGGATTTCCATGGGCAAGCAGGGATTCAAACCCTTCAAAGTCCTAGTCCAATACTTTAACTAATATAATGCTGGTTCTTGAAAGAATTCTGTAACATTGTTAACAACCAGAATCAGTTTTTAAAAAACAACTCACAGTGGAGTAATCTTACTTCACTCTCATTTTTTAAAAAAAGTATCTTTATTCAGCAAGTATACAAAGCATATAGAGCATTGAAAAGCACCACATTAATAATGTGCTCAGATATCATTCCCAAGAGCATCAAATAGCCTGCCATCATAACACCACCAACATCAAGTATACTTAACTTCATATTCATTAGTAATGTCTTTGTCTCCTCCAGTATTATTGGGCATTTTAAAATAGATTTAAAAATATGGTCAACCAAGGGAGTGCTATAGATATAATATATCCTTATTTGATTGGAAAACAAGACCTGATTTTGATGTGAAATTTCTACTCCTGAAAAGAAAACTATAGGGAGCTGCATGTGGTCTGTTGATGCAGGATTCCCACCTCTTCCTAAGAGAAATGGATTTTTTGCATCTACAGAGGGTCAGATTACCTCTAAAGTTCCTTCCCATTCTGTTATATTATGATGTTAAATGTTCAAAATAGATTGGATTCTGAATAATTTTGAAAGAAATATTGTTGCATACTCTAATCTTTTAAAACAATAACCTTTATGTGTGTTGTATATTTAAATGTGAGAGGTAGCAATAAGAATTCAATATTAATGGATGAAGCAACATTCAGTAAACAGAAACCTGATTAAAATTATCTCACTCTTGCACACATTTGCTATACCAGCCTTAACCTTTCATGAATCAGTGCAGCTGCTTTGCTTCATTGATGGGCCACCTATTTCACCATCTGTGCATAACCTCAGGACAGGATGCAGTTTTGGAATGAAACATGGCCCTACTGAATTAACAGCATACTTTTAATGCACACTACAATATGTCTCTTAGAAGAAGATAATTGTGGCTCACAAATGTGCAGAAATGATTGCTTCAAGGCATCAATGTTAGTATAAGATTAGGCTCTCTCACTGTTTTAGCAACAAAGCATCAAACTATAGCCTTTCACTGATCGGGCTGGACCTTGTCTTCAATGGCCAAGAAGAAACATTGGAAGCAGAACCAAATGGGAAAGGATGTGATATGCCTCTTTTGAATGTGCTCTAATAAATTGGCCATACAGTGCCAAACCAGTCACATTTCAATATGCCTGAATGTGAGGGGGTTTTCTCACATGAAAAAAAAAAAGTTTACTGAAAACTTGAGTGTGCTCAGAATATTACATTGTGGGTCTTTTTCTTCAGCCTGTAACTGTCTGGCCATTACTAGGTAATGAAGTAAACATTCTATATGTTAGCAGATGCAAATGAGCAAAGGAGGGGGAAAATCCTATTTTGCTGTCCTGTGATGATGTTTATTGATGCAACTCCTTTGTCTTCAATTGCATTGCTCCTGATTTACACATCAGATTTGTTTGAGGTTAATTGTGGAAAGAATCAGGTCTTGTGGGAGAAGTAACAACATTATCTTGTCTTCTAAATCTGAATTAGAAACAATAAGAGTCAATCTGCTTAGTCCCTCTGAGATTCAATAGTGAAACACTTCATGGGTCAAATTTTAAACTAAATAGAGCCCTCTAGCTGCTGTTCTTTTCAAACTAAATGTAAGCTTGTTATTCAGTGCTGTAAATCATAGTTGGCCAAACAGTCATGTTCATGAAATTGGGATCCATGCCACATATCTTCCAAAGGGTTAAAAAAATCTAAGATAATAAAATATTAGCACAGAGTGTATATATTTGTCTCTGTGTGTAATAAAAATATAACCTTTCCTCAAAAGAAAAATCTAAACATCCCACCAGTGTTTATGATTTGGCATCTTCAAGTCATATCCCTGATATGAATATTTGTAGGTTTTGTCTGTCTGACAGGAAGAAAAACAATTGTAGAGGTAAGATAAATATTTTCACCTGTATTATTAAATTAACACAGAAAAACAGAAGATGCTTTATTCCAAAGAACTCAGATAGAAAGACACACAAAGGCTATCATCCCAGCCATTTGTTGGAAATTTAAATCCCACTAGTACTGTATTTAAATTAAAGAAAGATGAAATACTTATACCTGGTTTAAAGAATAGGGTTTCCTATTATATGAAGATCAACCTTATGTTTACTCTGAAGGAAGGAAACTCTCTTCGGGTTCTATATTTCACAGGATAGTACGCATGATTCATATATACAACTAGAGAAGTTTTTGGCACTGAAAACACAAAATGCATGGGAACCATTTGACAAAACAACCCATTTTGTGTAAAGTGTTTTCCATGGGGTTCAAGCAATTTTTAACCTTAATAGTACAAGTTCCTGAACTCCATCACTCATGCTGAAACAATAAAAAACATACACCCTCTATTGGCAAATGAGATTTTTGTGTGAATCAGGCTGTAGAAACCTAGCCTTCTAGAAATGCTATCAATATTGTGGAAAACCCAAGTTTAACAGATGTATTGACATTGATTTTAGTTGAGTACTGTCAGCTTTTGTAGCTGTCATTCTTAAATTCTGAAGGAAAACCACTGTAATTTCATCTTGAAAGGCAAAATATCTGCTAGCTTTAGATATGAACTGAAAGGAAAAGCCAGTGTCTCATTTCTTTATTCATTAAATTTGGCAGAAGGAGAGAGCCAGCATGTCTGTGCTGGCTCTATGACAGTATGCCCTTCAAATGTTTTGAGTTTTTCCTTAGCCTCATTTTGACAATTAATCAGGACATTTATAATGAAAGCCTGATGAATTTATCCACTAAACTGACAATTGTCTACTTAAAGAGAAAGTTGCTGAGGACTTGTTTCTAAGTCAACATCCAAACATTGGGCTATCAAGAATATCTGTAATCATGGGATATTTTTAAGGGCATGAGCTGCAATCTGCACACAGCTAAGATATATATGTATGGAGTTAATTCAAGACATTTTGCTGCCTTATTCAGACAGCAAATGGGGCGTCCCACTCCGAACGCCAAGGCATACCGTACCAGAGACTCGCCAAGTTATTCTGGCATATGAGGTAGAAAATCCCACAAGCACCAGTTCCAATCCCAGGAAGTAAAAATAAAATAATAAAAATATAAATAATTTTCTGAGAACCAGTGTGGTGCAGTGGTTTGGCTATTGGGCTATGATTCTGGAGACCAGGGTTTGATTCCCCACTCAGCCATGGAAACTTATTGAGTGACATTGAGTGAGTCACACCATCTCAGCCCCAGAAAACCCTGTGATAGGCTCACTTTAGGGTGGACATAAGTCATAAACAACGTGAAGGCATACAACAACAAATAATTTGCTACACTCATGACACACCCAAAATCTGTTGCCTGAAGCAGCTACTTCATTCTACCTAATAGTAGGGCTGGTTCTGCTTACATGAATCAGAGCTATATAGTCTAAATTTATGTTTGTCCATTTGGTGTAAGCTAGATCTTTCTATAATATGTACAGGTGTGACAGCTAGCTGTCTTCACTTTGGATATAAAATACCTATTTCTCTTTTTACTGTAATCAATAGTAATAGTTTTATTACTATAATTAGTACTCCCACCACCAAATGTAGCATCCTTTTCCACAGTGTGCCTCTGAAGGCTGATGATGGGATACAAGTGTTTTATCAACATGTTCCAATTATTTTCCTAGGAGAGATGAAGTAAACAGCAGCAAGCACTTAAATGTCCTTTCCCTCCTCAGTGAGATTCCAAAGAAAACCTCTATGTGTTCACCCTCCTTGCAGGGAACAATGTATCAGAAATACACATTTCATTAGACTCCCTACTGGATCTCACAAATCCCTATCAATCAGGAATTCCATTTCCAGCAGCATGAACATTTGGGTGGGACCTTGCAAAATACTCTTTAGTTGGTGATAGGTCATAAGGTTTTAAAGAACTAAATAATTAAAACTGAATTCCCTGATTACATTGCTGAATACTGTAACTGCTTGAAAGCAAAAGTACAGAGCTGTTATTCCCTGAATATTTAAGTAACACAATTACCTGGAGCAGTGAATGATACAGTAGGTCAAATCTCCCTTAAAACATCAATTTATTTAAATGCCATTATATTTCTTTCTTTCTTTCTTTCATTTCTTTTATTTCATTTCTTTCTCCCAGGAAGAGATCCAAGATGGCTTAGAAGATTAAAAATATCAAAAACATCACTGTAAAAAAATCTAAAACAAATTAAAATCATCTATTTAAAACAATATAAAGTTAACAAAAAAAAACATACAAAAGTTAAAAACATAACACCCTCCACACCCTATATAAGCCACTTTGTCATGATTTCTTTTTAAAAAGCTTGCCTTAAAACTGTTTTTACTTGCTGGCAAAAAGCAAGGAGGGACAGAGCCAGCCTAGCTTCCCATGGAAGGGCAGTCACCAAAAAGTCTCTCTCTCTCTCTCTCATGTCCTCACCAAGCAAGACTGTGATGGTGGCAGGACGAAGACAAAGATCTTAGGTCTCTGGTAGGTTCATATGAGAATATATGGTTTCTCAAATAGCTGATGAGTCCCCTCTTCAGGCTGGCCTTGCACTTCCAAATCACTCACCTCATCCCATTCACCCTCAATATCCCTCCCTTCATTGGGTGCATGGACCTCACAGTGATCTCTATATGGACCATTGGTTGTGTTATTCTGTGGGTTCACTGTGGTAAGCACGACCAGGCTATCAAAACTTAACATGAACAGTCACACATAGTTAGAAAAAAGAATAAACAAATAGAAGTTTTTAATACACAGTTAGATCACATGTTATCCCGTGTAATATTTAATCATTCACAGCTCCCCAGAAACATATTCAGTTCTTCCCCCCAGCTGACTGCCCTACCTCTATTACAGATTTTTCCTATCTCTAGGCTATCTTTCCCCTCTCAGCCTCTAGTCAGAGACTGGACTCAGTTTTATATCCTTTCTCCTGCACAGGCCTCACTTCACAACTTTCCATGGCTAGCACCAAGCAGACCTGCCCAGCTCCACCTTTCACACATGTATTCACATTGCCCACCCTTCTGAAGGTTTCCTGGAGCTGCTTAATGTTTCCTCTCCCCTTTGTCATCTGGAATATCATAGGTGTCATTTTTGGCTCATGATATTACAGATTTTATATTTCTACCACTGTCTTTAAGGAAAATATACTGTCTTCTCACAGTTCTGAAGTCATAAAAAAGGAAAGGACTTTCACAAAAGATCCCTCATTAAGGAGAAGGACATGAGAGCTTGAGAGGAACATTTGCACTAATTTCCATAGCACCTGGATTCTAGTGTGACATATCCTTTCAAGAATTCATTCGCATTCTGCCCAAATGTATCTTTATCCTAGCAATCAAAAGTAACATTTTTGCCTGTTCAGTCTGTCTATACTCAGCTACTATCAGCTTTCATTAATTTCATTAATTTCCCTATTTACATATTTATTTAATATTTTGTGGCTCTCCCAGCACAGAATCCAGGACTGTTTATAACTGCAGGGATGAACAAATCTGCCAAAACTGACAAGGTTATCCTGTTTCTACCTTGCACTATATGATATTTTCAAGATATAGCTAGCCACAATGTTCAATCACAGGGGATATGAGACAGATCAGCATCCTACGGAGGGGATTAGAAGTGCTTTATTATCCCATATGCACACTGTGGTCCTAATTCAGATAACCAAAATGTGATCTTTTGAAATAGATACAGTGGATTATGGCAAAAAATAATCTGGATCACAACCTCAATGAGAAACAAAGGATAAAAGCCCACCTTCCCTCCTAGCTTGTTTTCTAGGTCCTGTTGATCCTATATTTATTCTAGTCACTGGTGTAAGAAAGAAGGAAAGGGGTATCTGTATCTAAAAATATTTATCTGCTAGTTAGAGTTTAGAGGAGAAAGGAGTGTTTCTCTGCATAACTGAGGCTGGCTGAGGCATAAAATTTCGAGCAAGAGGGGAAAAAAAGATCAATTGAAGGAATGAGTGATTGCTTCTGCACATTCATTGCAAAGATGTGCTTGAAGATTTTCCTACAAGCTTAGCCAAACTAATGTGTCAGTCTTAACCCAACTCCAACTGGTTTGTGTTAGGGATTTCAGACAAAGGCATGATCATGTTGGGAAGGGCTAGGGAAAGAGTGCCTTCTCATGTCTTTAATTTTTTTTTCTCAGATTTTCTAAGAAGCAATATCTTCTGCCTTACCCACTTGGATGAGTGTTATAATCATTTTCTGACACACACATGGCACAATAAAACAGAAAAAAATAATCTGTTAGTAATAACTAACTTCATGAGTTAATGTTCTGGACTAGAGCAACAGTAACAAGTAATGTTTGACAACCAGAGTAATGAATAAAATAACTAGTTACTATATACAAGTTATATTCCAAGGTCTGGGCTAGCTTTTCCCCTCACATTCCTATTTTTTATATGCAGAAAATTATAGATTCAGAATAATATGGTAGAAAACATCAACCAATATCAAATAATATGCATTTGACCTATGTACAGTATATACATTGCTAAGTATAAGCCAGTTATTTCATATTGGCTGTCACACTTAGCTTTTTAAAAGTGCTAAAACCCCTCAACAGTCAAAAGTTCATGAAATACAAGTGAAGAGTAAAGGCTTCAAAGTGTAGTGTTAAAATCATGCAATCACTTCCCATTTCTTAACAGGTGTATGTTTGAGTGTGGAATAGAGTGCCATAAAAATCTTTGCTTTATTTTTTAAAATCCAGATTTAGATAGTCACCATTACAAATGAGCAATGAGATATTAGAGATCTTACTCTTTGAAAGACATAAAATTGTAATTTAATGATTACATGCTACCTTTGATCTCTGGAAGCATCCCTCTGGTATGGTATGAAAGACAGAATAAAGTCCTAAATGCAAGGTCTACTGTCAGCCATTTCAACACTTAATTTACTATACCTCTAGGAGATCAGTAGTGGAATTCTATGGCATATTTTCAGGCTTTAGAAATTTGATTATAAATTACCTTGGATCATATACTTCCCAACAGGCCACACTCTTGACTCTTATCAGCATTCATAGTAATTCTACACTAGGATTATGCCTATGTTTGTTAACTTTCTTTGTTATCTTTTATGTCCAACCCTCATTGTACAGTATTCAAAATTAGAATTATTTATAAAACAAGGCTGTGCAATTCTAATCAGAAATAAGCCATGTTGAATTCAGTAGGGCTTACATCTATATAAGTGTCCACTTTTGATATGCAAAGTGTGGACCTCCAGGCTGGTTTTATGTCCCTGAACATTCCCAGGCAATTGTTTTTTGGGGGAGGACAGAAAGGCGGACTGCCACTCCAGAAGTGGTGATTCACTTTTTGAGTAGGTTTTACCCCTCTCAAATTGTGTGTGTGGGGGGGGAGGGAGGGACATCCAAAAAACCCACTTTTTTTTTTCAAAATCAAAAATGGACTTCAGACAATGCCTATGACCCACACATTTTTTTTTTTGGTGTTTTTGGAAATACCTGTGGTGACTTGGGGAAAAATTGCCACTCCCAGATGCTCCAAAGTTGCTCACCCCATTCTATAGGATTGGGACTTTAAAGACTGTGATCCCAAAGACTCTACAGTAAATTCTCCATTACAGAGTCCAGTGGGTCCTTGTTATCCACTATGGGTTGGTTTATTAATTATTATTATTATTATTATTATTATTATTATTATTATTATTATTATTATTTTATTTGCATGGCCACATAGGATGTGGGCACACTATAGTCCTCCTCACTCTGAGGTGGGGAAAAATTCAGTCCTTTTGACTGTTGTTGTTGTGTGTGAGTGTATGTCTTCTCAGAATCACTGGTGTCAGTGGCACATGATGAAAGGTGATCTTGGAGATCACCCCTGCATGTACTCCTGCATTTGCTCCAGCCAGAGAAAAGCAGGAGTCCAGTCACACTACAGAGATATAACATTATTATTCCATTTTAAATGTCATGGTTCCATTTTATCAAATGCTAGAATTTAAAGTTAGGGAGGGGCACTTAGATTTCTGAGCCAGAATGCCCCATCAAACTAACTCCGTAACCTGCAAATCCAAGGATTCCATAGACAGTTGAAGTGGAATCATAGCACTATATCTGTGTAGTGTAAATGGGGCCCTGGCTTTCAGAGTAGCCTTAAAACCTTTCTCACATGAGTTCTGTGGGGAACTATATGAATGTATGTATTCATGATCATAATTCACATGTGTGGCCATAGGCTTCCCATCTAATATCAGATGTGCCCCTAATAAGGTAGAAAGGTTGACAATGGTCCAAAACACAGTGCAGAAATAATCTGGTTTGAGAGCACTTTAACTGCCTTGGCTCAATGCTAGGGAATTCTGGAAACTGTAGTTTTGTGAGACATTCTACCAACTCTGTCAGAGAGATCTCTGGTGCCACAATAAACTACAGTTCCCATGATTCCTTAGCACTGAGCCAGGACAGTTAAAATGGTCTCAAACTGGATTATTTCTGCAGTGTGTTTTGGACCAATGTCTGCTTTAAACAAATTTAGATAAGTTAGGCAAGGCCACAAAAGTAGTTGTACTTTTATAAGTAGTCTATAGCACAGGTTAGTGCAGTTCTTAAGCTTGCTGAGTAGAAGAAACCAATCTTTCTCACTTTTATTATTTATCAATAATAAATGTTGCCTAGGTGTTCAAAATATGATACTCTTTTTTTCAGTACTATGCTCTGTGCCAAATGCAGTAATGCGCCTTGAGGCGGGCTTGATCACCATCAAAGCACGAGCTTGGATTCTGATAATTAATTTCTGGCTTAAACTTACATTTGCCCCATGCAGGCTGGCTCCTTTGATTCTACTAGATAATTTTCTTTCCTCCTGGAAAATTATGATTAACAGCATCCTGAGCAATTGCGGATTTTCACAAACTACCCTGATACAAATGGGCCACGAAAGGGCAAAATCAGACTAGACAACGAATCTGGGATATAGAACTACAGAATTGTAGGGGCAAAATCAGGAACATCCCAGTTTTAGGAAGCCTGGAAATGACCTTTGCTAGGCCAACTTATTTGACCAAGCTAATAGTACCCAAATTTAGGGCAGCTTTCACTGCAGCCCGCTGCAATGTTTGTTTCCTCTGCAGTTTTGGAAGGAAAATACAAGAAGATCCCTTATGAGAACTGGACATGCTTATGCTCTGATACCTTAGTTGAATCACTCCAGCATATTATACTATATTGCCCTTTCTATCAAGGTGTGTGCTCCTCTTTAATTTATACAATTTTACAAAAATTCCCTGGGCAAACAGCCAATCACTATTTATCATTACTACTCGAGGATATAGATCCACAAATAACTGAGAACATGGCCCAATTTTGTGCTGTAGTCATTGCTACACACAAACAAATTATCAAGGACCATAATTACTCTTAAATGAGGGAAACGAGATGTTAAAAGATCCCTTCCTTTATGTTGGTGTGTAATGTTTCCTGTTTACATGTACATTTGTTTTATTTATTTATTTATTTTAGATTTATCAGTTTTGTAAGTGTGATTTCATTGGCTAATATTTATATAATTTTGTGATATTTTGGTCAAAGACCATAAATAAATTCTGATTCTGATTCTGATACTCTTGATCAAATTACTGAGTGCTTTTACATGTCTGAATGGCAGCAAAACGAGGCTATTAAAAGTTAAGCTTTTCTTTCTTCTTGTTTCTGACTGTTGATGGATTCTAATCCTGTCATGACAAATAGTACATTTGAATGAGGAGAAAGAGTTTGCTATCAAAATAAAGAAAGAAGCCAAATAAAACTTTGATGGTGTCAGAATGGAGCTGAATGACATCTGGAGACATGGTTTTTTGATGGAATACACATCATATGTAGCTATTAAGTTTAACACTTGAGTTCTAGATATTTCAAGGACCATTAGCATAATCATCGCTTGCTAGATGCTTCAAATGGCATTTTATAACAATGCAAGATCAGAATAAACAATGTGATCCATTGAATGAATAAATCATAAGAAGAGAACTGTCCACAGTTGTTCCTATGGAAACTCTTCCAGCCATTTGTTGCCTCAAATTTAAATGTACGTTCAAGTTTGCCCACCAAAACAACTAGCAGTACACTAATCAGATTATTAGTAAGGTACAGGAGCTTGTCATAGCTGGATTTATTGCTATCAGAGATAAATACATCAGAAACAGTGACCAAAGGAATGATGCCCAACTCCCTTGTGAAAACCCAACCATCCCTTGTAAATCTTACCCATTTCAGGGAAGCTACATATTTATTCACTGGCACAACTGTATAAATATAATTTAAGGTTGCAACAAAAGCTCATGTTGAACTAACATCCTGTTAGTCTTAAAGATGATACCACATTTCTTTTTCTTCTCCCCCTCCTTTGCTTTGTTTTATGCTACAAGAAACAAACATGGCTACTTCTTTGAAAATGAATTTATCCTACTTTTTTGGTTCCTCTCACTTTCAATCTGCCTGTGTTCTAAACACCATATCATATTAAAAAACATCCTTTACCTTTTCATCCGTACAGCCTCTTTTTCAAAATGGAAAACAGGTAGGGTGTTGTATGGGGATTAGGAGTAGGTTGGACCATTATGTACCACAGTTCTCATCAAAGCAAAGTCCACCTGGCTAAATTGCTGTGCACCATGGAAACTACCAATAGTGCCAATGGATCCATAGAATCATAGAATTGGAAGAGACCACAAGGACCATCCAGTTCATCCCCCTGCAGTGGAGGAAATCACAATCAAAGTATCCTCAACAGATGACCATCCACCCTCTGTTTAAAAACCTCCAAGGAAGAAGACTCCACCACTCTTCGAGGAAGTGTGTTCCACTGTCGAACAGCCTTTAGTATCAGGAAGTTCCTCCTAATGTTGAGGTGGAATCTCTTTTCCTGTAGCTTGCATCCATTGTTCCGGGTCCTGTTCTCTGGAGCAGCAGAAAACAAGCTAGCTCCCTCCTCAATATGACATCAGTTCCCTAAGTCGTATCTCAAAGGGCATGGTTTCTAGAGCCTTCACCATTTTGGTCACCCTCCTTTGGACACGCTCCAGTTTCTCAACATCTTTTTTTAACTGTAGTGTCCAGAACTGAATACAGTATTCCAGATGGGACCTGACCAAAGCAGAATATAGTGGTACTATTACTTCCCTTGATCTAGATACTATACTTCTATTGATGCAGCTTAAAATTGCATTGGCCTTTTTAGCTGCCACATTACACTGTTGACTCATGTTCAAGCTGTGGTCTACTAGGATTCCTAGATCCCTTTTACACATAGGGCCTCGGCAGATGACTAATAGAGTCATCTCTGAGGCAAGGAAGAGGAGGGGCAGCCGCACGATCGGCGCCCCTTCCTCCTCCCGAGGTTGCCCTCGGAGCTGCCGGCCCTCTGCACGGCCAGCGCTCCGAGGGCAACCTCCCGCCACAGCTTCTGCACACACTGCAGCGGAAAAGTCAGGGAAAGTGCGCCCTACACTTTTAGGGCGCACTTTCACTGACTTCTGAAAGGAGCGCTGATTTAGTGCTCCTTTCAGAGGCGCTGACGGTGCGCCTTGGTGCGGATGCAGCGGTCCCGCAGCGCACCATCCCAGGGCGTCCCGAATGCCCTCATCTGCTTCCCCCCATAGTCTCATTAAGCCAGGTGTCCCCCATTCTTAGTTCTTGACCTCATCACAGAATTTTCATAGATATTAGGAATTGTGCCATTGTTTCTGGATGCTGTCTAAATGCCAAAGGACCAAGATAATTTCTTGTTTGTTATTAGGTCAAGTGAATTCAAGTGGGAGGAAATGGAAGAAGAGAGGAAGACATGGGGGAGAGGGAAGTAGTTCAGCTACCAGATCATAGTGTGCCAATATCAGCCCTTAGTTTGGGATAGAGTCAATCCTAAATGAGCTTAATGTGGACTTATCATTTCATAGGCTGGTAAAATGAGTATCCAGGTTGTTGGGAGCAATTGGCTTACAGACTGTAAACCACTTAGAGAGTGCTGAGTTCACTGGAAAATGGTATAGAAATGTACTTGCTATTGCCATTGTTAACAATGGAGACCAAGGCCTATCTTGTTTGGTAGCTCTATTTTTCACAGCATGAAACCAGAATTCAAAGACACAGCCATGTTAATCTGGATCAGTGTGCAAAGGGACCTTGTAGCACTTTTGAGACTAACTGGGAGAATGAAGTTAGTATCATAAGCTTTTCTAGATGAATGTATCTGATGGAGTAGGCTTAGGGTCTCTGCAGATCAGCTCAAAGGGCCAGCCTGGAGGCAGAGATGGGGAGGAGCAGCCACATGCCAGCTGCCCCAACCCCAGCCTGATGACGTCCTGACACCGCGTGCCATTACACATGGCATGCAGTGTCAGGATGTCCTTCTGGTGCAGCATTTTTACGTGCTGTGCCAGAAGGGGCATTACAGAGCTGCGCATTGGCTCTTAGGGCACCCTTTTGCCATCCCTGAAAGGAGCAGTATTTTGCCTTCCTTTCAGGGGTGGCAAAAGGGAGGATTGAGGCTGCGGCAACTGCGCATCGCAGCCTCAATCCATGGCTAGCCGCCCGTCTGCATAGCCCCTCAGTCCACAAAAGCTTATGCTACCAACTTCTTTCTCTCAGTTTAGTCTCAAAAGTGCTACAAGATCACTTTACATACAGTTGGAAACCAGATAGCTTTGGGAAGTTTACAAGTTCAAGCCAAGTTAAGCCCCAACAATCTCTTTTGTGCCTACTGTTACTTAGCCTGGGGATTCACACATCAAAACAAACAGTTTCTTATGTTTGATATATCTGTGAGTCATCCAGTATAAAATGACAGCAACTAATGGACACATTTTTGGTGGTTCAAATAGGAACGAGTCTTAAAGATAAGACACAACTAGGCATGTGTAAAGACTAAAAGGAATTTAGGGACTGGAAAGTCCAGTCTCAAGTCCGTGTAGCATTGTGGAGCAAATAATTGGACAAAACTGGTGTAAGAAATTAATGGTGCAAATGAGCTGTTGCACTCTATTATATAAATACCTGTACTCTGACATTGTGATACATGCATTATATGGTCTATACAACATAATAGCTCTCCAAAGTAATTTATTTGCAGATAGAGTATGTATTTATGTAAGATATTAAAATTAATTACATGATAGACGAAGCAGGTAAAATAATCCATTATATAAAAAGATGGTTTAATCAAGAAGCATATACAGTATGATTCATTCTCTGTGCAATTATGCTTTTCAAGAGCACACATCTAAGTCTGCATAGAGGGAATTCATACATCTTAACCATGTCCACTATCCAGCAGCTCCCATTATTTTTGATACGGATTTTAAAACTGAATCTGTTAATGGAAGATGTTGAATTCAAACCAAGTTCTTTCAAAAGCTTGGCAGCCCTATGTGCTGGATGTACCAGTCATGAAACATATATGTGTGTGTGTGTGTGTGTGTGTTAACAGATCCATATATATATATATATATATATATATATATATATATATATATATATATATATATATATATATATATATATATATATATCTGTTAACAGATCCAGTTTTAAAATCTGTATAAAAAATAATGGAAGCTGCTGGATGGTGGACATGATTGAGATGTATGAATTTCTTCTAGCCAGACTTCCAGATGTGTGTTCTTGAAAAGCATAATTGCACAGCAAATTAATCATACTGTATATGCTTCTTGATTAAACCATCTTTTATATACAGTATATCACCTTTCTCTCTATGACCAAAATAAACATTAGACAATTCAACAATAAATACTCCTGTTTGGACATTTCATGAAAACTTTTCAAATTTAGCAGAGAGCACAAAATGGTATCATTTTCAAAATAATTGTTGTGATTACTGAGATTCTGGGATAATAGTTTCATTTACATATCAGAGTAGTTTCAGAGTGGCTGAAAATATACCTTGACTATGGAGATGACTAAGGTTTGTTTTAGTCCAGGCAAGACCAGCCCTTCCATTAGGCAGAGAGTGGTAGCTGTTATGAAACATGTAGATTATCTCAAAAAGACAACAGCATTGTGAAGTGGTTTGAGTATTTGACTCCAGCTCTGGAGACCAAGGCTCAATTTTTTAATTTGGCCATGGAAACCCAGTGACCTTGGGCATGCTATACACTTTCAGCCCCAGAAAAACCCATGATAGGATCTGCCTGAGGGTCTGGCTTTAAAGAACACATAGTCACTTTATTACACAAATCCAAAGGTATAGTTTACTACAAAAGTCTACTTAGTACCCAATGATACAAACAACCCTATCTTTAGGCAGAGTGAGGCAGCTTCTTCAGGCAGCAGGTTTGGGGTGTGTCATGATGGGAAGGCAGTAAATTCCTGTCTGCTTTTCCCTGTATTCTATCACCCTATTTCTTCAACTTGTACACAGATAATCTCATAAAAATAGCAGATTTAGATTCAGGAAGAGGAGGAGCAAAGATAAGAGGAAGAAATATCAACAATCTAAGATAGCCAGATGACAACATACTACTAGTTGAAAACATCACAATCTTGGAACAATTACTAAGGATGGTAAAAGAAAAAAAGTGCAGACAGGTTTAATGCTGAACATAAAGAAAACAAAAATAATGACAATGGAGGAACTACATACATTCAACCTAGACAATGAGGAAATTGAAAGAGTTAGAGTTCCCATACCTTGGATCAAACATTGATCAGAATGGAGATTGCAATCAAGAAATCAGAAGATGTCTAGAATGGGAAGGACAGCTATGAAGGAACTAGACAAGATCATAAAGTGTAAAGATATACAACTGAACACTAAAGTTAGAATTTTCCAAGCCATTATATTCCCCATCACCATGTATGAATACTAGAGCTAGACAATGAAGAAAGCAGATAAGACTGAAAGCAACTCATTTGAGATGTGGTGCTGGAGAAGCATGCTGAGGTTACTGTGGACAGTCAAAAAGACAAACAAATGGGCCCTTGAGTAGATGGCAGAAATTTCCCTGGAAGCCAAGATGATCAAATTGAGGCAGTCTTACTTTGGCCACATCATGAGAAGGCAGAACTCACTGGAAAAGACAATAATGCTGGGGAAGGTTGAGGGCAGTAGAAATAGAGGAGGAAGATCATACACCAGATGGATAGACTCAATCAAGGAAGTAATGGGCCTGAGATTACAGACCTAAGCAGAGCAGTAGAGGATAAGGAGTCTTGGAAATGTCTTATCCATGGGGTTGCCTTGAGTTGGGGACAACTCAAGGGCAGTTAACAATAACAAATTGGTTTGTATACCTCAGAAATTGGGAATGGTGCTTGTGGGCTTTTCCTACCTCATGTACCAAAATAATCTGGTTGGTTTGGGACCTTATTCACCTTGATTTGGCTGTACACTAAAGGCTAATAAAGTTTGAATTCATATATTTTTTCAGGAAATGCAAACATGGTAGATTGTCAAACTACCATCAAAATCTGCACTGAGTGAAATCCTCCCCCACTCATCCCATAACAATCATGCTGTGGTGTTCCATAATCTTGCCTTTCATATACTCCAGATGTTCTGCCACTGTTATTTATTTGAAGTGTCTTTATGGCACTCTTCAGTTGAAAGGGGTCCCAGAGTGCTTTACACAAGATTCAGTTTACAGACTTGCAAAACCAACAGAAAAAGGAACATGGATGGGCACAGAGGAAGAAAAGCAAACTCAGGCACTAGTTCTCCAAGGCACACAGTTCTTATAATGACAGGCTTAAACTAAAATGGTCTGGAGGGAGCCAAATGGAGTAAAGTCTCAGCAGAGCTTAAAGTGGGGTGGGGGGGAGGGAGGGGGCTTGTTCTCACCTCTCTCTCTCTTTCTTGGCAACGAGAACCATTATAGAGAGAAAGGGATACAAAATCTGTACAATTTTTCACCTGAATTGGACTTTGGCATTTTAAATTGTAATACTTTAAAACCTAGGTTCTCAGCCAATAATCTGTACAGATTGCATGAATAATTTAGAATCCTTAATCTGATTCCTTAATGGTAATCTCTACCTCATTATTCAGCAACATTCATTGGTCCCTCAATGTAGTGTGATATTTTTTCATTTTATTGCTTCCTCATATTTTAAACTGATAATGCTATATGTTGCAGTTAAATAAGTCAAGACCATGTGGCACCCTGGTCTAGAAAATGATATGGATGTGGCCACTGAGAGGAACTGGAGCAATAGTAACAGGGTTACTACAGTTCAAGTGGCAAGAACATGAGTCAGCATTTGGTAATTTGAGAAGCTTGATGTAACAAGCACAGTGGATGGGACAAGCCAGGTTTGCATCATGGGAAGCCTGATGCAACAGTCCTGATGCAATGGGCACTGGTATGAAACCAGCCAGGGTTCATTTGTGTATGGCTGTCACATGTTACCAAGGGGACCATCTATATATGGGAGAGAGTCAGAATCTCTGTTGTTGATTAGTTGTGGTTGGTGAAGCACTTTGTTACTCTGTATAGCTGTGAATATTTAAGATGGATGTCTGGTACTCTGTGAATCTTTGTAAATATTTGCAACAAAGATTAAAGCCTTCTCTGAAAGAAGCCTCACTGTGAAGCTATTCTTTTCTCTAAGCTGAAGGAGCAGCTGCATGTGGGAGGGATTTTTTCCTGTGCTGTCTGGAGCAGACTCTTCACAGAAGACCAGCTTCTGGGTGTTCCTGCTTACGTGCATCTACTCTGCATGTGTGTATGCTAGATCTCGCTGTCTGCATACCCCAACAAAACAAAGACCTCAAACAAATGGCTCCAAAGGGCTGCCATCAGTCAGGGCATACACAAGACACATGCCCCTGGATCACACAGAGGCCACACTGAGGCTGCTGAATGTGGCCCAAACCCCACCTCAAAAGGAGCAGTTTCTTACTGCTTCTTTTTGCAGCCCATTTGGCACCACAGCAGCAGGAGCCCTTGGGACAGCAGCATCTGGTTGCCATGGTCCCGCAGTGGTCCAGGGGCAATTGTGTTGGGAAAGGCCTCTGGCCACACCTTGAGCCCCGTCTATTTCACCTAGTCTAGAAGGGACATCCATTTTATTTATATAATTCAGCTTATAGAATGGTGGCTTCCATTTGATTGGAGTTGATGATCTCAAGTGAATTCAACTTTGCAAATTATTTGAGGGAACAGGATGAATGGCAAAACTGGTTGAAATAATACAACTTCTGAAATTTTAAGTATGTATGTGTTGTAAGTTGGATAGAAATAGTCTCAACTCAGCTTTGATCTTCTGGAGATAGTCATAGTGAAGTTCAGTGGTTCTCCCATCCAAACGTTTAATGTCCAGCATTTAATTTTATCCAGCAAATCATCAAATGATCTGTCTCAATCAAAATATACTCAGGATGTTTTACAGGTCTAAAAATGGACTACACCAGTGATGCCAGAAGCCTTTGGGCCTGTGAATGAAGGTTGAGTTAGTACATTTCAGTGCTAGTCCCTTTCACTGTTCAAAAGTCACAACTGTAATGCAAATACAGATGACCTTAAACTCTGCCACGTCAGAGTTTTCAAAGCTGTGGAAAATAGCCAGAGTGTACTGCAGAATCTATTTTGAATTTCACATACCACTCTGACATTTTGGTAGATTTAAGTGCTCTTGTGGTCTATGACACATTCATTGTTTCTCTTCAGGATGTGTATAGATGAGTTATCACTTATGAAGCATAATTTACCAGCATGTAACAATTTCCAGAGGAGCAACTATGATGATCTATCACCATAAAAATAACAAAGAGTAGCAGATTCATTATGGTATAAGAGTATTAGAATCCACTTCATCAGATCCATGAACATGAAACCAGACTGTTGTTTTGAACATAGTTAAGCTGATTCTCCACATTATCCTAACAGGTGGGGGTGGGGTGGAAACATACATTAGGTATAAATGTGTACTTGTCAGCATCCTCTTGATGTTCCTATGTACTCATTGACTCCTAATTTCATCACTGAAGTTACCGTACTTTTTACCCATCTACCACATTTTTAATTTTACTATCCAATTACTACAGGCAAGGAGCATTTAAATGGACAAATGTTTTTAGTAGCACTTCCAGATGTAATCAAAACTTACTAGTGATGTATATAACTCTTGTAAAGAGCAGCTGGTAATTGAACTGTAGACAGCTAATCCACATAATCACAATTAGCCACATTAGCAAGGGAGTTCAAATTTCACTGAAATCAAGCCACCTGGTTGTTTTCCCTGGTATCTTTAACACTGCTTTATATTCTCTTGATTGCTCTTGATTGCCCTTGTGAATCTACTGTTTGTGTCTTCTTCCTTGGTCTGATTAATTACCTTTCTATAATATATTACCTTCCATTTTAGCCAAGAGCTGACTGCTCTTACACTTACCCTCCCTGCTGAGCATTAATCGTTTCTCTTCACACAGAAGACACTTAGCACTACTTTGAGATTTCACTCATATACAGGAGTGTCCTTGAGCAATACGTCCTTACTGGACCCCTGCTTCTTCTCTTTACTGTCATTGTCTTGTACAGTCATAGTGCTGAAGAAAATCAAAGACTGAGCAGTCATGATTCATGCCAGTGGAGCCACCATCATGTAATTCTTTGTCCTCCAAAGTCTCCAACCTGGTGAGAAAGAGGGTAGGGGAGTATGTAGTAGTGTCAGCAGCTCCGCTCCCATGCCAATGCCGTTTGGCTCTTCACCACTGTGAAGGCAGAGCTTGGAAGCCTTACTTTTTTTGTTATGTCAGAATCTCCCAGCTAGCAATGTTTACTGGAGGATTTTGTGAGTTGTAGAGCATTGCAGGGATTTGACCAGAGGCTTAGCATGTTGATTACTAAGAGTGGCTCTGCTTGGATCTAGAAGGTGTTTAAAAAAAAAAAAAAAGACAAGAGTGTTGTTCATTTCCATATACTTATTTTCCTGAAATTTTAATTTGTTCTAACAAGTTTGATAGATTTTAAGTTTTCATTTCATGACTGACTAGCACAATTGCCTGGAGATGATGGGAAAGTTTAACTTTTCAAAAAAAGAAAAAAAGAAAAAGAAAAAGAAACAAACCCTGTTACTCTCTTCTGTCCTTGCTTATATTACCCCATTTTTAGAGATGTTTATGTTTCTTTTCCTCTCAACATAATATTATCAAATAATATGGCACTGAAGCATTAACAAAAAAGGAATGAACCTCTTGGTCAGGCTGTCTCTGTCCTAATACTGGCATTTTGTCTTCTGAGAGGAAGTTCATTCTAAGCCTGAATTCTATTCTCAAGGGGGGAATGTGTTGGCATTTTTACCCATGTCTTGAGTTTTCAGATTTTGGCTAGTGAGGTGAAGTTTTCAAGTGGATCCTCTAGACCAGGGGTAGGCAACCTTTCCCCTTTAAGGGCTGAGGGATTTCAGCTCCCAGGAGCTATTGGCCAACATGGGACTATTGGCCAACATGGCTGAGGCTTCTGGGAGCTGAAGTCCCTCGGCCCTTAAAGGGGAAAGGTTGCCTACACCTGCTCTAGAGTATACTGTGAACCAGTTCACACCTAATCATAAATTGAGAGCTATGAGACCAAGCCTGGCTTCCTCCAGTACAAGAAGAAGAAAGCTGAAAACATAATACACTTTTTTAAAAACAGCAACAACTAACTACTGTTTGCCATTAGCTCTGACCAGAGCAAAAAGGGTTAGTTTAAAGAGTCAATCCAAGATCATTGTAGTTTCCAACCCTCAAACTAGCCATAAAAAAAAATTAAAATGCAATAAGTTAAATTATTAAAACATCAGTACTTGAAAAACAATGTGAAACTAATTCAGATCATAAGATAAAAGCAGCACACATTTGCCAGGAGAAGGAGAACAGGAAGGGGGCCAGCCTAGGGCCTTTGCAGACAGCCAGAAATAGTGCACATTAAATTGAGGCACTGCCCTGGCTCAGTGCTAGGGAATCATGGGAACTGTAATGTATTGTGGCACCAGAGCTCTCTGACAGAGAAGGCTCAATGTCTCAGAAAAAAATACAATTCCCATGATTCCCTAGCACTGAGCCAGGGCAGTGCCTCAATTTAATGTGCACTATTTCTGGCTGTCTGCAAAGGCCCCTAGTCTCTCTTGGCAGGCCACCAGGAAAGTCTAGAAATTTATGGTCCAAGCATGTGAACTGAAATTAGTCAGTGTAAGTTTTCATAGCTGTTCCATCACTCAGGCTTAACTCTTTGTTATCCTTGTCCATCATCCAACATTTAGGGCAAGGGGAAAATAAGATGTAAGAAAATACTGCCTATGCTTTCCCAACAACAACTGAATTTGCCCTTACTCATGGTTATCTTTCTCCCTTTATATGTGGTTTAGATATTATTCAGAACAGGATGGTGTAGTGGTCTGCACTAGGACCAGGGTTTGAAATCCCATTCAGCCAAGGAAATTCACTGGTTTGACTTGAGCCAGTTATACCCTTTCAGGCTTAGAGGAAAGCAATGCTGACCCTCTTTTGAATAAATCTTTTCAAGTAAACCCTAGAGTAGGGTTGCCCTAAATTGGAGTTGACTTGAAGGTACAGAAACAAAATGATAATCCATATAAAATATGGTACAATTTGAAATAAATATGTGGTATACCCCTAATACATAAAGGTATACCTTATGTGAATTATTTTCACTTTTGTGATAATTCAAATGTTGTTAAACATTAAATTAAAGATTAGGTTATATAAAACTTTTAAAATTCAGTTAATCTTTTGGAACCAGTAGGGAATGCAAATTGAAATGGTGTGGAAAATCTGCTGCCAATACTACATTTCAAATTCCACCCTTCTGCCCCCACTTCAGCAGCAACACTGATTATTCTGCTGTAGCCAGCAAATAACCTCAATTAGAATAGAAGTTACATGTATCCTTATAACAGGGACTTTATCTCCCCTTGGCTAAAATGACCTTTGAAAAACTAAGGTAAAACTTTTAATTAAAAAATGTGGCTAGCTTTTAAGCTTGCTGGTAAAGCAGAAACTTTCTGTATGCAGTTTCATTGTTTCTGAAGTACAAAGGCTTTCAACAAGTTCTAAAATAATTCATTGTTTTCTGTGAGTAATAGGAATTCATGGATAGGTTATTTCACATAAAATATGCTTGCATGAAAGGTCTATTGCTTTGTTGCTACGATGCTTTATGAATAAAGTAGGCGATGGCATTTTCATTTGGTAAGTTTGTACATGAAAGACTTGGATTTAATATGGCAAATTGATTAATGAGTGAAATATGTCAAATTTTCACTTGACATGCAATAAACTCTACTGTTGGAGATTTGCATTTATTTATATAAATCATGTATTTGCTTATGAGCTGCACTGGAGTGATGTTAAATATAAGCTGAAGTTGAATAAGTACCTGCATCTCATGCACTGTGATTCATTGTGTAGAAGCCCCAAAAAAGTTAATAACATCACCGTATGAGTATGGGGACTTTCATTTTATATGTATAAATTATAGAAATTCAAAGTAGCCCTAGGGTACCATTATGCAGATACTTCACGGTAAGATAAGCATATAGCTCTCATTTCAAAACACTTCTTTTAAAGGCATCTCATTCTATTGCACCATAACACCACAGAATATATATTGTTTACATGTGCTTCTAGTATTTATATGCTATGCCACTTTTCAACACCAAGCAGCCTTATTTTAAAAAAATTGTTTGGAGTCTACTGAAGCACATACCAGCTCCAATACTTTGTCCCTTTTCCCTTTTGAAATGTTCCAAACAATAAAACGGATATCTGGAACCAACCCTACAAGCCTATTAATAATTCCAAAGTTGCTCTAAATCAGGAAGGAGCCCTGTGCAGATGGCAGTAGTCTTCCAGGCATATCTCTTTTGCTGGATGTGTCATGTCTGCCAACAGATGTGGCCTGTGCAACAACTCAAGGATACAGCCAATTCTCTGTGGCCAGAGTCCTGCAGAGGAAGCTACAATGATGCTGATCTGCTATTCAGTCTTCCAACAAGACACAGGAGAAGTGTGAATGCAGCTTATCTGACAGGGCTTTGCATGTGCATAGCCACATTGGAGCCAGGATGTCAATATCACTTCTGTTTATGAACTAATGGCACTATGACTGTGACACATTATGCACCATATATGGACATAGCAGTCTCTTATTCTGACTAACAGCATCACTATAATGTCTCAAAGAGAAGCCCTCTTCACTTTTTCTTTTTTGTTTTTACTCAAAATTAAAACTGAATATTGAACATGGTTTTCTGCATGCAGAGCATGTTTTTCTAATGTGTTATGGTAACCTCTTTGGATCTGACATCAGATAAACATCATAGGACAAAACTGGAGAAAGAGGATGAGTGTGCCTCCATATAGTTGTTGGACTACAACTCTTTCTAAACAGCTCTAGTCTTCATGCTAAGGGAAGGGATGGTAAGAACTACAGTCCCTCAAAAGGACTTATTTTATATCACTGTTATAGAGACTAGGGGCCTCGGCAGATGACTAATAGAGTCGTCTCCGAGCCCTGGAAGA
>CM034701.1:154084734-154103100 GCA_020142125.1 Phrynosoma platyrhinos
TATATATATATATATATATATATATATATATATATATACAGTTATATAAAATCTTATTTTTTCAGAGTTTACTGTACCAGAAAATTGCCACCTAACCGTGGACTATGTACTCACTCCCTTTCATTTTCAACTGACTCATCCCACTTGCTATGCTTACTTATAGCCACCTTTGAAAGTCAGAAGAGAAGTTAGTGAATCACTGTGTTAACATGGAGATAAGCCAGGAACACTTTAGATGAGAAACCTGAAATTTGCCCTACTTTCCATCTGCTGGAAAGCTCTCTTTCCCACCTTTATCACATTGTTAAATATTCCCTGTCTGAAAATTGCTTGAAGCCCCACAGGTCAATCAATTGCAAGGAACAAGATACATTCACTTCCTGAAGGCAAACAACGAGAGAAATTTTATTTGCCCAGAGAACCTGATGGTTATATAATTCCTTCATTTACAATCTTATTCAGTGAATAATGATTTTGAGAATATCTTGCAAAGATTGGTTTTACATCTATATTAGCTTCTACACTCTTGCTAATTTGGAAACTCATCCATCATATCATTCCCTTAAAGAAAAAAATCTGCATAATAGCAAATTTAACTGAAGATTGCTGTAACCAAGGACATGATGGAAATGGAAGCAGATATTGGAACTCAATCCAATGATAGCATTTGATGCTGGACAACTCCTTCACTATATGTATCAGTCATTGATTCAGAGAAGGTCCATTGTTCTAGGCAAGTATTCATAATATTACATTTTTTTTCCAATCTGTCAGGATTGTGGGCCTCTCTCTTTCTTTGCAAAAGAGGTTGGGAAAGTAAGATGGAAATTTACACTTTCTCACTAACCATCAGCTCTCTTTTCCCCAGTGTTCTTTACTGTACCCACCACATTTTCGCATTTGGTGCAGTATTCCAGTTACTCAGAAAAGCTCCTTTCATTAGCCTTTTCACACACTAGCATCAACCTGCCATCAACACTTATGCAGAGGAGCATATTATAAAATGGCCCCTGCAGAGCTGTCTAATCACTAGCCCACCATCAGTGTCCTTATAGCTAGCCTACTTCTATCATTCCATCAGTCTCCCAATGTGCTAAAATTGGAGTCAGAAGGGACCATTGAGGATTAAAGAATTCATCCACAGCAGGGATAGGCAACCTTTCCCCTTTAAGGGCCGAGGGACTTCAGCTCCCAGAAGCCTCAGCCATGTTGGCCAATAGCTCCTGGGATTCTGGGAGCTGAAGTCCCTTGGCCCTTAAAGGGGAAAGGTTGCCTACCCCTGATCTACAGCATCCCTGACAGATGGACTTTTCTCCAGCAATGGAAAATCTCCCAGGTTCATCTGGTCCACTACTAAACAGCTCTTATTCCTCCACACAACCAGGTCAAGTAGAAGGCAATCAAGCCCTGTGAAACCTTATGGAATTGGAACCCTCAAAAACATGAAATATATAATTTTAGTTTTCAATGGTGCTGATTGTGCATCTACACCTTATTCATCAAGGATCTGAACTGAGAATGCATTGTGTGGAACAAATAAGGAGTCATGTTGTGTACTTTGCCTTATGTAGGATTACTCAAGACTTCATCTCAGAAGAACATGGAAAACAAATTTTTATGTGAGTAAGCTGGTTATATGTGGTGTTTTTGAGTTCCAAGTAAAGCCCTTGGTACATATATTAACAGATACTTGGAAATTAAACAGCATTTCAATATACCATTGTCATCTGACTATTTGCTCTCCCTTTAACCCCTTGTGGGTTAAACTGCACTCTCTGATCAGTCAGGCTCCAAAATGCATTTCCACTAGGATTACTTATAAGTACCTTCTGTTTTTAAGAATCAAAATATTTTCTACATAAATGAAACAGATCATCATACCTTCCATATTTTAAACTGAGCAAGGAAGCAAATGGTGCTGCTAAATACTAAAATCTGTGGTGTTTTTCTTTCCTTGTTCAAAATACTGCATTGCAGGCACATGTGTGGTTTGAAAAGCATGAAAATAATTTCTGAACAAGTTGTACATTGTGAAAAATATGTTTAGAATGTGCCCTCTTTAACATTTCATCAATTAAAAAAAATGTTGCCCAGAAAAAACAAGCTGTACCAGACAAGACAGGAATGATTTAAAGTGACATTAAGAAGTTCAGCATATTTTTGTCTCTTGATTTTCATGATAACCACATGGTCAGAATTGGAAAAAATATCCTTAATCCAAAAGCACTGTGTCTGCAAGGAACAACCTGTTTACAAGACGGGACTGGAGTGGACTGTTCTACAATGTTTCATGTAATTTTTGCTTATTGCTTCATAAACAAAAACATTATGTGAATATCTGGGATTCTCTGAAAAGTGTCCATAGTCCTAATACTAGGTTAACACTCTCTTTTAGGAGATCTTAACTGAATCAGAAGCTAGTTAGCGGCCACACATTTCTCTCTATGTTTCATTTATGCATGTTTAGATTCTGTAGTGAAAAGCCAAAGGGGTTGTGGGAAACCTCTTCCTTTCTCTCTGGGCCTGAATCTAATCACTAGCATCAGCTAAAGTAGATCTATTCAATAGAAGGGATATACACAAGTGTTGACTATTTGGAAATTGATCCAATGAGTCTACTCTAGTTGAGACTAAAGAACTGAATTTAGATTTGAGCACTTAAATTGTGGAGACAACACAGAAGGAGCTGGTGATTGCTGCTGCTGTTGCTGCATGTCTTTAAGTTGTTTGTGATGCACAGTGACCCTAAAGTTTTCTTAGCAAGGTTATTCAAAGGGATTTGTCATTGCTATCCTCTGAGGCTGAGAGAGTATGACTTGCACAAAGTCACCCACTAGCTGAGCAGGGACTTGAATCCTAATCTCCACAGTTGTAGTCCAATGCCCAAACCAAAGTTTTAATTATCACCTTTTTAAAAATCGACAGAAAGTTTGTTTTGATTTGTAATTATTAAATTATCTTTACGTAGACACCATCCAGATTCACACATTTTCACCCAACATCTCTTGATTATCCAAATACCTGATATTGTAGAAGTCTGCAAATTGTGTCTTATGAGGGGGTATCATAAATAATTACTATCTGGAAGTTATTATTGTATATTGATGAAATTTTGTCAGTGTCATCATTGGCCCCTAAGTACATGATGTTGTGAAAATCAGCTCATTGTGTCCTTTATGTTTGTGACAAGTTGTGCTAGAAATGACTAAAGTGTAAAATCCTCGTAAGGCACAGTCTTCAGCCTTCTATAGTAACAGTATTCAGAGGGTCAAGAAATGAAGGGGAAAATGTGTTAATTTGGATGGTGGCTACATAGAGATAAATTAACAACTACAAATCAAAACAAAAAATTAATAATAATTAATAATTAAAACTTTACGATGCCCCCTCAAACATCACTTGGTTCTCTTGGTGATTAGCATACTCTCCTCTTATTGCTGGTTCTCTTGACTTAACTAGCAAGAGTCCAGACAGCCTGTATGCCCAGAAGCTCCTCTTGCCTACTGTTTAGTGGAGCCAGTGTTGATGCAGAACACAGCCCTTCAACTAAACAACTTCAGAGTTTGGATGAATCTTGTGGAGGTGGGAGTAATTCTGAGTTAGACCAAGTTAGATCAAGATTTTTCTTGATGTTGAAGCAAATGGTGGCTACCCACCCTAAGAGCAGGAATGGGACCCATAGGGATTTTCCATTTTGTCATAAGCTTTTTCTCTAACTTCCAGAAGGTTTTTATATATATATATTTTAGCAAGATATACCTGCATTTAAGAAATCACATGTCATTTGAAGAAAAGTTGCTATGGTGACAACTTCATTAAAACACTACAATTGGGAAAGATAACCTGCATTCAGAATGTTAGAAAGATGTCATTTATAATGATGTTTAATGTGGTAAAAAGTCAAAGTATAGTAGACTTTAGTGAAAGAGAGTCTGCTAATTTGAATTATGAGAAAACATGAAAGATGGATCCATGTCTTGCTGTATTAATCAGGTATTATAAAAAAATCTAACTCAAGCCAGAATAGTCATCCCACACTTTCTTGAATTTCTGATTCCTTTCTGACATTTGCTCTCTGCAAGAAAGATCAAATGTTTTACTGTGTTATTTGAATTCCGGCTACTTTTTGTAAGAAAATTAGCCAATGACTTGCTGGATTTTTGGACGTCTTTGTTTCTTCCCCTATCACCTTTTTTTTTAATGACATAAATTAAATTGGCATCTAGCCAGATGAAGAGTTGTGAGGAACAATTGAAAACTTTTGTGGCATTTTGGTTGACTATAATAAATATATTACCCAACTCTGATTTTCATCTTTCCTTATGTCTCTTCTGTGATCTAACAGGGTTTGATTTGTTACAATATTGCTTCAAGTGTATATGATTAGAGATCCTGTATGCTCTCTTTAACAGTGAGGTCAAAACACTGTCAGTTATTTTGTCATAATGGTAGGTAATTTTGGATCTTTTGTAGATTGCACTATATGCTTTCCAGATTGTTTTTTTTTTTTTTAAAAAAAAAAAAACATTCCCAGAGTGTGTTGCTTCACATAAGGCTTGAACAAAGACCATGCAATTCCAAATAAGTAAAATCTTGTGGTTAAATAGAGTTTTTATATGCATATGTTTAAATATGGAAAATTATGAAATGGAGATTAGATTAATAAAAGAAGTTGTATTCCCCATTTGACTATGATATGAATGCATCTTTTAAATCAAATTTGACAATGTAAATTTGAAACATATTACAACTAATTCTCATATTTCAGAAGTGTTTATTTCAACCATTTTAGACAAAATTCTTCCAATTGCTCTCAAACATTTTGTCAGCTAATACAATTTGTTCAGTTCCAACTGCTAACTTCTAAACTGCTTAGTCTATTCTTCATTCAAAATCATCAGCTTTCATGTGTAGTCATATCAAGCAGCAACCTTTTAGTAACATGACACATCTGTAAATGTGGCTTACAAATATGTAATTGTTGCTTTTGTCTCTTTTAGATTGGGTCACAGGAACTATTTTTTGGCCCTTTGTGCACTATCCAAAATCTTGTGTGCTCCACAACAGCTGTCAAGCCCTGGGATGGGAAGAAGATGGGGTGTGTGTGTGTGTGTGTGTGTGTGTGGAATGGACACCATGAAGAATGTGGCTTCTCTGGCCTCCCATAGGGAGAAAAAGGAAGGCATCCTCTCTATGAGTGCCTCCTTGTTTCTTCTCCCAAGCTGAGACCAGTAGTTTCTTCATCATCTCAATTGCTTCCCTTCTCTCTCCCTTCCCACTGATGTGTAGCAGCAGTATTTAACATTGACCAAAGTGGTGTGAAAGACACAGGACTGCACAATCAAAGCATTATGTTCCACCTGCTCACTGTAGGATCTCAGCAATAATCTCTATCTCACATCACAAATCTGACTTCCCTTTTCCTAGTCTTCAGTAACAAGTTTCTTAACTCTATTGGAGGGCATTTTCTCTAGGGGTAACAAGGCTATTTTTTTCCTGGTCCAAAATAATCCAAATAATCAATTTGGATTATTTTTGAAATTCTGTGTGTGATTGACACAACACATAATATAGGAGAATGCCATGTTTAATTTAACAATCTTTGGAAATTAGGTGATTTAAATTAAATGATCTGGAGAAAGTTCTTCATAATGAGAAACAAAAGTTAACAGCTTACATATAAATGCTGTGATGTGATCATAGAGATGTAAGATAGTTGGTATTTCTTGTAAAAGTGACCTTATAAGTCTCACGTTCTGACACACGTTACTTCATATTTTATCAACAAGCAAAATCCAACTATCTGAGTGATCACTTTAAGTGTTGGCTGATAACATTTGCTAGTAAATTCTGAAGTAGAATTCCTGGAGTGTTGAGGAGACAAAGAGATAACACATGCTAGAGATCAAAACAGTCTTCCCATTAGGTAGAGTGAGGAGGCCACTGCAAGCAGCTGATTTTGACCATAGAAGAAATCTGTAATTCATTTCCTATGATTGCTTTTTTTTTTCTGTAGGTGGTTTCAGGTCAACTCCAACTTATGTCAACCCAATTAGAGTTCTCTTGGATAGATTTAGTCAAAGAACATTTGCCATTGCCTTCCTCTGAGGCTGAGAAAGAAACTTGCCTAGGGTTACACAGTGGGTTTCCCTGGCTGAATAGGGATTCAAACTATGTTCTCCCAGATTCCTGTTCCAACAGTGAAATCACTGCACCATGCTGGCTCATTGTATTTTTTTTTTTTTTTACTGCCAGAGAAAACTGTTGATGGAAATTTCTGTCTCAGGTGCCAAGAATAACTTCACCAGTCTTGGATACTATAGGACACCATTAGCTAGTCTGCCTCACACAGCAAAATGTCTTGAGCTGGACCTAGATACAAATTCAGCCTCCAATTTGATGCCTGCCCAAGTCCCATTTTAGATGTGCTACTGAATATTATCAGCCAACTGCAAAAGAGATCAAAAAGGCAGCTGGTACTACTTGTAAGTTACTCTCAAACTCACTTATGTTATAGCCATTCACTGTAGACCACCAGCCCTTCTCTATAGCAATTAATTCTTGCAAAATCTCCTGCTACAGTAGAGAATTTAATTTTCCCATTCCATCTGTGGAGATTTTTCCTAGCCCAATCAGATATGCAGCAACTGTAGGATAAAAATCAAGTATCTACATTTCCCCAAAAAAAACATCTGCTGGACTGCAAAGTTAGCCAAAGAAGGATTCAGCTGTCGATGAAATCAGATTGGTGACAATCTTAATGCAGAAGAGTGGGAATTCAATGATGGAAGTATATTAATGTGTATTTGGATTTCATTATTTGAAATCTATGATTTAATAACTTTAATTGACAGACATAATGCATGAGTACAATACATTCTGGAAGTAGTTTTAGGGTTTATAACAAGTGAAGATAATTGTAAATGAAAAATGAAAGAAAACTTCATGGCTTAGTAAATGAGTAATTAACCTTTCAACTCTACAGCTACAGATGGAATCCTGGCCAGAGTGACTGAAACAGTCCTAATGATTGTTAAAGAGTGCAATAAAATTAATTTGATAGTTTTGGATTGATTTCTTTTCTTTGCCTTTTCCTGGAGTTCTACTTGCAAGGACGTTTCCGCCTTACTTATCGACACATGTGTGACTAAAGCATTGAAAAAAGATGAATCTCCTCCCCACTTAAAGATTACAATTACTGTTGTATTGGTTCCAAGTGCATCATACCCATATGGTCCTTACAGTGCTAGCAATAAGAGCAAAGTCTTTGGAATGGCAAGTATGTATTTCACCATATTTATTTGTGCCACTAATTCAGCCCAGACCCTAAAGCATCTGAAAAGCAGAGGGTACTTTCACATGAATGATTTCTGGAGTCATCAAATACTGTGCAGCTATTCTGACCTTCCTTTCTTAATGGATTTCTGTAAGAAATAAGACAGAAGAAGCAGTAGGGAAACACAGAAGGACTACAAATGGAAGACAACATCATCTGGAGCTCCCATTCTGTTCTAAGTTTAAGTCAGAAAAAAAATTCTTTAGACTTTGAATCTCAAATCCACAAAACAGCAATACCTTTACTAGGCCAACTAAAATACACAAAATACATCATGCAAATGTCTGAAGCTTCATTGCTTCTTTATCAGGCAAAGATGTTAAAAATCATACCAGAGAAGAAAAAGAACAATGCTAGAGTCACAGGCCTACATTTTATCTCAGATGTTACTTCTGTTGTCAGTTAAGATGGTGAGGAGGGATCTCAAGGCAGAAGCCACTCCCCTTCCTGGCCATCTTGGTCTTGTGGGATGAAAGTAAAATGGCAATAAAAGACAGGTAATAAAATTTACCTGAGAGCCAGTGTGGTGTAGTGGCTTGAATGCTGGATTACAACTCTGGAGACCAGGGTTCAAATCCTGGCTCAGCCATGTAAGCCCACTGGGTGACCTTGGGCAAGTCACACTCTCACAGCCTCAGATGATGGCAAGGGCAAAACTCTTCTGAAGAAACTTGACAAGAAAACTCCATAATAGGTTTACATTAGGGTTGCCATAAGTCAGAAATGACTTGAAGGCACATAACAACAACATTAAAATTTAAACTCCATTAGTAACAGAAAAGTAACTTCCATGAGAACTTACTTTTCTTTGGACTTTTAGGGCCTTTGTAGACTGCCAGAAATAGTGCAAATTGAGTCCACTTTCAGGGTTAGGGTTAGTGCTAGGGAATCATGGGAATTGTTTTGGTTTTTTTTTTCTGAGACATTGAGCCTTCTCTGTCACAGATCTCTGGTGCCACAATAAACTACAGTTACCATGATCCCCTAACCCTAACCTTAACCCTTAAAGTGGACTCAATTTGCACTATTTCTAGCAGTCTGCAAAGGCCCTTAGTCTGTCTTGAAGCACTCAAAGTCTAAAGAAAACATTTTTGTCACCCAGATAACACATGCTATTTGGTGAGTATGAAATACACCAAATAAATCAGGAGTGGATGAAGTGTGTCCCCAAGCCTTTATTGTGATCTGAGGCTTGCCTGAACTCTGCCCTCCCCATGTCACAGAACACTGGAAAAAAGTAGTCATTGTTATATGCTGTCAAGTTGTCCAAAGTATGAAAGCTTCAGTTTAGTCATTTTGGCTCCAAGGGTTTCCAAGATCAGACAGGCTTTTGCTGAAGAGACAGATTACATGTGCCAAAAAGCTATTGAACAGCAGCAATGTCAATGTGTGTGTGTGGGGGGGGGTATGTGTGACTGAGACATTTATCCTAAATGCACTTTATATATATATTGATGTTTAAAATGTCATGCATTTTATTAGTGCATGGCAAATAATAACAATAATAAATAAAAGCAAAGTATTTAATTTACCAATAAACTGTTGCAACCAACTGATTATAGACAGTTCATACACTTCTTGTTGGCACAGCTCTGTAACAGCACTTGTATTCATTTGCAACTTACAGATTTTGCAATAAAAAAGAAAGGAACATTGGCCAGACTGTTAATTAAATCACACAAGGATACTACTTTTCCATCCACAAATTAAAGTCTGTATACTGATTTAGTATTAAGAGTCTATAACACCCAAATCACTACATTCACATTTATTGACAGCAAATTTTGATTCTGCATGTTTTCAATATTATTTTTCATATCTACTTCTAATTTAGAAGTTAATACAAATCTGAACTGAAGATATAGTTCTGTTTTATCATCACTGTGAAAATGGTTTACAGTTTGCTTCCTTGAATCTAAACACTGTTTGAGAAACTTTTACATACATCACAAATATATAGGAAACTAATACTAGGCTGAAAAGGCTGTAATTCTTCATTAATGCTCTTCTCAAAGGAAGCAATAATTAATTTCATCAATTTTTTTCCCACTGCAAGGAGATCTTGGAAAACTGACCAGTTTTTGTAACTATTCACAATTTGGGACTTTATTCTCTAAAAAAAACAAAAGCATATGCAGATTTGGCTATTTTTCACAGAAAACCGTATTTCCTATGTAGAGAAAAAAAAAACCAAAACATTTTATCTGCAGAAAAAAATGTTATTTGCTGCACAAAAATTCTGGGGGTTTTGTGCCAAACAACCACATGTGAATCATGTAGAATAATTCCCAGCTACAGCATTTTCTGCACAAGAAACCATATTTTCAGTAGAGAAATATAATATTTCTATACAGAGCTCCTCCTGAACCGAACCAGTGTGTGAAGTGGACATAAGGCCATGCTGTTTAATCCACCCCACCACCAATGCACCACAGTCCCCTCTACTAGCCTTATATTTAGCTGCCACATGTGTGCTTAGACATATTGGCTTATAGAGCCAGGCTCTCCTCTTGCACCCTCTTTTACATGGGGCCCAGATCCCCTCTTGCACAGAGGATTTGAACTCACCTAGGGAGCTATTCTCACTGAAAATATAACAAGTGACAGAGAAGAGAAGTTAAGCAGCACAGCTCCAGTAGCACAATGTATATTGGATGAATACGTATGGGGGGGGGGGGTCATGAATACTTCCCTGCTGGTGTTATTCACCACATCAACTAACCTACTAAAGATATATTGACTGTTAAATTGCAGCAATTTTGTGACTACCTTTAAATCTCATTAGCAGTTGTATATGAACTGTAGTATTGTGACAAAAGAGTTGCATTTATCATTTAACATACATTTTGCTCTCCTTGAGGACAATCACCACTTTTTTTCTTTTGTTTCCTGTATTTTTGTATACAATGGCAATGCCCTTCTTTTAAAAGGTCTTCTTGACCTCAGTAAGATGGTTGTTCTTGCTGTCATTTTTATCTGAAGTTTCAATGAGATGAAATTTATCCAGGAAAGGGTTTATTTTGAGACTATGGATTTATTTAAAGATAAAGGAAAAATTCACTCACAATGACTGTGAAGGAAGAATTATCATGAAGAATGAATGAATTGTATGGCATTTCCTATCCTCTTGTATACTTATTCTATTTTCACTGTTGTTAAGAATTTCATATCCTGCTGAACAGCTGAAGAGAAAATAAGAACTAGAAGACTGTTACTTATACAGCTTTCCTACCTATAGTAGTGCTTGCAGTACAATTTATGAGGAACTTAAAGATAGCTGTGCAAATCCCAATCATAAACATCTATTATGCCACAAGAGGGTGCCTGCCCCATTTAAATTTCTGGGAAGGTATCTTCCTGGACCCAAAACTATTTGAGAATTATTTCTGACAGTGAATGTTCCCTTTGGGGGCAAAGTGCTTGAATGTATGTGGGCTGGGAGCTTAGACATTCTTGGAACAAAGTATATTTCAATTTGGCTTCAGAATATAGATCATGATAATGTTGCCTAAATTGTTTTAAACTGCTTAAATCATTTTTAAGCTTTTCCTAAACTTATTTATTGACTGCCTCACCCTGAAACATTTTGATATCAGGTGAGAATGAGCATTTCAAATAAATAAATAAATAAATAAGTGTATTATTCCAATGAAGATATTAAACATTGGAAAGCAAAAAGATAGATGGAACCTACAACTAATTCCGACTTTTCTTTCTAAATCTAGTGTTAAATATATCTCAACATTTATTTTCAGTCCAGCATTGGCAAATATCACACTTAATCTGTTTTCTGATGTGTTTGAAAGAATGTTAACACATCTGAAAGCTTGTCCATATGTGGCCTTGTTATCCTAAAGGAGACCACACAGTTCTGCTAGGTCACACTACTATGCACTTTTATCTGGGACATAAACTCACAAACATATAGGTTCAGGCTATATTGCCTGCAAGGCTTTGAGAAGACTAGTGAACACAGCTTGTTGCAGCTCTAAGATTGTTGCTACTGCTGTTCCCACTGTGAGCCTGCATATGCCATCACTATTCCCTCCAACCCTGCCCAAGCACCTATTCTTGCTTACTAAACACTCAGTTGCTCAGTTGGTGGAGTAGATCTGGGCTGGTCTGGACCAGCAGCACCACTAGCTGGGCCAATTCCTCCTGAGGTACTGGGGAGGAAATGCCACTCAGCATTATTAATAAAGGCTCAGCTAAGTCAGGTGGAGGAACCAGTAGTGGTGAAGTTGAGGGAGAAGATGGCAACTCAGCCCTCTGCATGGTGCCAGTGGAGGAAGCAGTAACAACGATGCCAAAGAGGAAGAGCTAAATCCATTACAAATATGTTGCTGAAACACAGCAGTGCTGTGATGAAGGAAGCTGTCTCCTCCTCCTCCGGCTGCAAGGTAAAAAGAGAGCAACCTGGAACTTGCTGCTAGTGGCACTGCTTCTGCCTATCATCCTATGTCAGGAGGAGGGAGAAGCCATGGAACTAGCACTTCACTCAAGGGTGTATGGTGGTAACCATGCTAGGAGCAGAGGATGATCACACCTTGCATCATGCCCTAGGAGGGGGAGGAGAGAGTGGCAGCATCTGTCATCTTTGCTGTGCACTAGAAGCAACATGTTACTAAGAGCCAACTCATCACCCCTCTCTTCCTCATCATTTCTACTTCCTCCATCTAGCCTAGCCAAGCCTTCAACAGCAGCTGCCTGAGCTGGTTGTACTGGAGATGTTTTGTCCCATAACTATACTCCTTGCTTGGAATTGGAAAAATTGGGACATTTTAAAACATGGTGAAAAGATGAGAGGGTAGATAAGGATGACTGTCTCACTTAAACTTGGACAATTGCAGGGTGCATAAACCCAATGTGTTAAAGAGCACAGATGCTCATAGAATCTTATTGAATTTCAACAGATGCTCCTGCACTTGAAAAGAAACACATGCCATTTGCTGTGGTTAAATCAAGATTAGATGGGCTTGCTCCTACAGTTGAGCTCTCAAACACTACATCCTAATCAGTGGAACCAGAAGTTCAATCTAGATTTGTTATGTGCTATTTATCATTGTTCTAACCTGTTAATAGATTTTATGAACATCCAATTCATTTTTAATAAGAGATACAGATGGTGTTCTTTGAAGACAGAAAGGTTTGCAGCCAGAAATGGATACTGAAGAGATTTCAGAGCAACAAGTTGTCAAGACAAGGCAGAAAGTCTGACCTTATGAGCCCTTATGGATTTTGAGAATAAATACACTCATCCCTCCACATTTGTGGCTTTGACTTTTGCAGATTGGAGTATTCATGGATTTTATTAAGATGTTCTCTCTAGGAATATCTAGGTCCTCCAGTGCAACTGTATGGTCAGCTTTAACCAAAAGTCACACTGAAAGACCTAGAGATTCCTAGAGAGAATACTCCACTAGGCATTTGTAGCTCCTCCAGCTCCAATTCTATGATCAATGTCTGGCAGATGTTGACCACAGAGTTGCATTGGAGGACCTAGATATTCCTAGAGAGGTGTTCTCAGGTAAAAACATAGTGTTCTTGTTATTTGCAGGGGTTTTTTTTCACAATTCATGGGGATCCTGTGCCCCCAAGTCCAGCAAATGTGGAGGGACAAGTGTACTTTAAGTGGTATTTGGAAGAAAGTACCTGTGCATATCTTGTGACTGGCTCATGAGAGCTGTGAGCAAATTCCAATTTTTCCTTTCTCAGTGAATCTCTCAAAAAACTTTAGCTCTTTATCAAGGTCTGTGACTGTGTAGATTATGATATTTTTCTCTTTCTTCTTGCTTACAGTTATGTGAGAATGTATGGAAACATCTGTCAACAAAATTTAAACACAAATAACTAGGAGTACAAAAAAAAATAAACAGTCTTCTATTTGTTCTTAACTATAATGGTTGGTATGCACTTATAAGTATATGAAATCGCTTGAGCTTGCCAGTTTACTTTCACTTCTTCTATTCTGACATAAAATGTGTGCAACAACCCAGAACTATTCAACTATTCCAAAGTATGTCATATTTTCTGAGACCTTATCTGTATAATATTTTCTTGATGCTCTTTAGGGAATAATTCAATAACAACTTGACCTAGTATAGCCCCATGAAAAACTCATTAACTTTGATGGGACTATAGTAGTGAGTGAGTGTCATTCACCTGACAAGAGCATCAAATGTGTTAATGCACTTCCAAATATGAAGAAAACTGAAGTCTGACACATCCATAGTTCAAGAAACTCATACCTAGCACTACACAGAAAAAAACAGATATTTAAAAAAGGTAAAATTTAATCTTCTAACAGCAGCATCTGCCTTTCCACAGAGCAACTAAGGCATCATGAAAGTTGCAATGCTGTAATATAGAAGCTCAAGTCTATATGCTCAGATTTTCCCATGGAAAATAAATCCAGGAATATAAATCTGAAAAAATGATTTACCTTTTAATAAGATTTATCAGCCATGTGGGAGGATTTGTGGAAGGTAATGATATACATTTTATTTGGCTGTATAAAATGAATTCTATATAATTATGTGTGTAAGAGAAAGAGAGGAAGAGTGGACTGAGGATAACTAAAGATGAAATAATCAAACTGCCTCTCTTTTTCAGTTCATTCGTGCTTTTCCCTAACATACTCATAACTTTTTTTACCACCATCAGAAATAAGGCAATATTTACTAATATCTCAGTCTTTTGATAGAATAAGTATACAGAGAGAGATGTAATAGATGCAGAAATGCAAAGAGAAAATTAAAAGTGAAAAGTGAAACGATTTTTCAATAAACATTTTAATTAAGGAACAAACGTAAGTGAACAATTTGTAAGAAATATGAGTTCAGATCGCTTTATGTGACAGTGTTTTACTGTCACATCCTTCACATCACAAACCTCCTGGAAAGTTGGTGTAAGATATAGTTTGCATTAGATACAGTGGCAAGGAGAAATGGCAAAAATCATTGAAAGCTACTGTGGTTATATGCTAACCAAATGATGTTCCTTTAGAACATGTTTTGTTTCATTATTTTCAGCATTTTTAATCTAGATATCATCATGATGACACAGATCAGCTCTTCCCAAATTTAGTTCTCTCCAGATGTGCCATATGCTGTCATCCTGACCAACTGGCTGTGCTGTTTGGGGATGATAGAAGCTGTACACAACATATTTGTCATCAGATTGAGAAAAACTAGCAAAATAAAATAAAATATCTCTTGTCTAGAAACACGTCTGTGTGACCTCATATACAGCTTTTCTAGAACACAAAAATATAGTGCCACAGATATTGTGTGGATAAAATGATCACATTCAAAACACACTTGACAGCAAAGAAATTCTGCCAGTCATTGAGCCAGTCATGACTCCAGAATTAGAAATAGGAAAAAAGAATTATGTTCCTTCAATTTACCACAAATGCATATATTTGCATATATAGCATCTAGTATTACTCATACTCCAATGTTCTATGTATACATGTGAAATGTGGACAGTGAAAAAAGTTGACAGAAAGAGAATCCACTCATTTAAAGAAGTGGTTTTAGAAGTGAGTTCTGCAGACTGCCAAACAACAACAAATCTAGTCCAAAGTCTCACTATAAACCACAATTAGGAAACTGAGACTGTCACACTTTGAATATAACATGAGAAGACATGACTCATTATAAATTTTTCTTATGTTTGATAAAGTGGAAAGCAGTAGGGAAAAAGGAAGATTTCATTACAGGTGCATAGAATCAAGAAAGCCACAGCCCTGAATTTACAGGATCTTAGCAGAGCTGTAAATAACAGGATGTCTTGAAGATATGTTACCATAAGTTGAAACCAACTTAATGCCAATTAACAACAACAAATATTCATAAAATTATCTCATGACTCATAATTGGGAGGAAAAAACTTTGGCAATGAACAGGATTGGATATCCCAATCTTACCAATGTTTTCTAGGAAGGAACCACAATTGATTTTAGTTCATCTAAATTCTTGGGAAATCTGCCTATACAGTACTTGCAACTTTTGTTGAAATTGCTATAGATCTAGGAAACTAAACTATTCTAACAATATTTTTTCTCAATGGGGGCAGGAAATATAGTACTACAATTGTGGCCCTCCATATCCACAGATTCTTAATCTATGGATTGAAGCATCCATGGCTTGAAAATATTTTTTTTAAGTATAAATTCCAAATAGCAAATTTTATACAAAGGGCACCATTTTACTATGTCACTGTATTTAATGAGACTTGAGCACCCATGGATTTTGGGATCCATGGAGGGTGGTGGTGGTGGTCCTGGAACCAAACCTCTGCAGATTACAAGGGCTCTACCCTTTCCACATGTGACATCAAATCCAAGTTTACCTTGTCTGCTAATGAACTAAAAAAATATGCATTTCCTTTTAGATAGCTTTAAAAGATTTTTAAAAACCATTCAATGTTATTTTTTAATGCCCTAAATCTATAGGATGGACCATTTTAAAGCACTGAAGATGGTATAATGGAAACACAGTTTAGCACAGTTTGTACATAAACATCTTTTGTTCCACTGTCATTTCTAGACAAAATGATTCTTTAAAGCCCATGAGAAGTGATAATAATGGGAAGAGTATCACAAGCTCTTCCAAGAACACATATAATTCCTTGATCTTTCAGGAGAAAGCATTATTTTTGTTTTCTCAGCAAAAGACTCTTGATCCCAATTATGGATGTGATTTTAAAACTGTAAAAATAAGAAAAACAGTTGCTAGTTTTGTACTGAAAAACTTATTCAGATGTGTTGATGTAGCAGGTAGGTTGTCTAACCATTCCTGTGATTCTACCTACACAAAAAGTTGGACAAGCATTTTTGAAAGTAGGAGAACATTGATGATTTTTGTTTAATTTGTTACATACAGCACTCTTGTGCATGGTATAAAATAGCTCTTCAGAGAGCATTAGACGCCTTCCATGTGTGGAAAATGTAATTCAATGTGATCTTTTTTAAAAAAGCAAGCAGAGATATATTTCTTTGGGATAATGAAAATGATTGCTCCTAAAATGTATTTTGCACACAATGGCTTTAGGATGTGTTACCTTTGTTCCATGTCGTGTGCATGTGTGCGTAACCGCCACACACCTCAACCCATGTTTCTTCTTATCTTCTGCAATCTACATCACAGGATTATTCAAAGGAAAACAACTTGAGTTCCTTAGACCTTTGTCTTTGTTCATTTCAAGGAGAAAGCCTGAAACTTCTGAACTGCCATTAGATAAAAACTCAGTGGTGGTATAATCCTTATGGGATTCCATGAATTCTTATTTCTAAAAGTTTTATTTCAATAGCACCTGTCCTCCTCAACTTGAAGGATAAAGTCAAGAGATTGCCATGTACAAAAAGTCATGAAGGAATGTCCTATTGATAAAAAGAATAAGACAAGAGAAAGTCCTTGGTGCTTTCATCTTAGCTGAAGGAGGGGAAAAGGTATGTATGTTCTTATTTCTTAAGTAAAGCTATATCTCAACAACACATGGTTCTGTCAGAACATCAAATCATTCAAGATGAAGCGTAATGTGAAAACTTATTTAGGAACACCCTGCTGACTATAAGAATATGTTACGGGACAATGCGTGCTGTAGCAGTAACTTTTCAAATACATACACACATACTTTTTGAAAAATCAAAGAGTTATACTATTTAGAGTTTTGTCTAAATAGGTGCACCTTTCTTTCCTCTTCCCCAAATCAGCATGCATCCTTATTAAATGCATCACTTTGGTGACATAAGTATATCACTAGTTTTCTTGACTTAAGAAAATACTATTATTGGGAGACAAATTTAAGTTTAGCATTATTAGGAATGGTAGAGAAGGAAAGCACACACCATAAAGGTAGGCCTCAAATGGAGGCTGTCACCTAAAATCACCACAATTTGCTGCATTTATTTATTTATTTATTTATTTATTTATTTATTTAATTGTTTTAGTCAGACAGGGTAATCTGTCATATTTTTATAAAGTTTTTTTTTTTAATGCTGAGATGTATCCAATATGATATAACCTTCAGTTTTTAATGAACAGGAAATTTCAGTCATGCTGCAGAAATGTGCTTCAGAAAGCTAGTGTGAGAAACAGTGGGTGTGATTATTGCCTTCCATATCCATGCATTTTTCATCCTTGGATTCAATCGTCCATGTCTTGAAACTATTAAAAAAAAAAAAAAACAGAACAAAAAATCCACAAAGCAAACCTTGATTTTGTCATTTTATATAAGGGACCCAGTTTTACTACACTACTGTATATAATAGGACATGAGCATCCATAGATTTTGGTATCTGGGGAGGGTGTGTCTGGTGAAACCAAACCCTAACAGATACCAAAGGCCCACTGTATAGCATGATGTGAATTAGTACTTTTTAAAAACAAAAACAAAACACAGTTGCACATGACTTGGATGCTACCTCTCTGTCCACAAATGAAAGGGCTCTCTGTTTAGAAAAATACTAAATCTAGTAGAGGAGCTCCTTGATGGAAAAGGAAAAGTTGGACTTCACTTGATCTTCTCCCACTCCCACTCCCACTATCCCAAGGGATCACCCAGTCCTGAAGATTAAAGTTTCGGGCTGAAAGATTGGAGTTTTGGGCTGACTGGTGCTTCCTCTTTCAGCCAGCAGGAGCCTCCTATGAGTAGAATCCCACTCATAAAATTGTCACGCCAGCAGAAAGAAAATTGGAATCTAATCCAGAATAATAGCAATAGAAAATGTTCTAATGCATACTGTCATTTTTATAATTCTGAATATATCCAAAATAGTTATTTGAATCCAGGTCTTGGAGCCCTTGCAAGTCAGTGTGGTATAGTGGTTTGAGTGTTGGACACCAGAATTTAAATTGTCATTATGCCATGGAAACCCACTAGGTCACCTTGGGCAAGTCACATGTCTCAGCCTGAGAGGAAGGCAAGAGCCAAGTCCCACCCCCAGAGAAATGCCTTGATAGGTTCACCTTAGCATTGGACCTTATCACATGGGGTCTAAAGCAGTCGCATCCCTGTCCCATTGC
>CM034701.1:154103332-154117432 GCA_020142125.1 Phrynosoma platyrhinos
TGGGCGGGGTTTCTCTGCGATGTTGTGTGATCGCACGGGGAAAGGAAGCGTGATGGGATGGGGATGCGATGGGGATGTGTCTGCTTTAGACCCCCGTGTGATAAGCTCCATTGTCATAAGTCAAAAATGACTTGAAGGTCTGCAACAACAATAACTTGCAGGTCTTGCATCCCACCGTTATCCCTAAAATGTTTCTTGCATCTTGTGGTTCCAGATGGCCCTGTACCTCGTGCTATTTTTTTAAAGAGATGTTCATTTAAAATACACAACAAAACTTCCTCATGTTTGGCAATGCAATTGAATTTAACATGAGTTAAGTTTTTACCTAGGAAACCAATACATTTTAGAAACATCACAATAATTCTGGCAAATATCATTCATGAGAATGTGACAAATGTTTGCCATGCACACTTGAGCACAAACACACATTTAAAAAGTGCACAATTTATTGACGCTAGAAATATTGTATGTGGTGAGTTGTAAGCACCAGAAGGTGGTGGTAGATGAGGGAGTAAAATATATTGTATGCATATTTATTTTTATGTGTAAATATGAAGTGTCACTGCAACACATTTTAACGAGTTGTCTCCCTAGGGAAGTAGATAAGCAAGAAGTACTTATCTAAATCAACTTTAAAAATGTTAAAATCAGCCCTTTTTTCTCCCCTGCTTAGTGCTATTAGTTCTGTATAACATTATTTTAATGTCGAACTGCAATATAAGAACTGCTTAACAGGGTGCTTCCCCCCATGAACACAATTATACTGAAAAAAATCAAATTATATGTTTTCATAATGATCCTATGCCTCTAGGTCTGAACAATGCTTTGTGTTTTGTTACTCACATAATAGTTTTTTCACTTATACACACCATCTTTTGAAAGTAAATTTGTGTTTCATTTTGGCTGCTGCTGATAAAATGGTAGTTTTCTTAATGTAACATGAATGTGGCTGGTATCTTCATTGTTTGCACTATATTTTGCTACACACCATCTGAACATGTACATCTTTGAAGGCAAAGAATGAATATTTTTACCATTTTTCTTCTCACTGCAAGAAAACTGCAATATAATTGGAGAATATTCACAGATCAGTACTTATTCTCATCAAAAAATAAATAAAATAAAAAAATGCATATACAGTGGTCCCTCCACATTCACTAAGGTTAGGGGCACAGGATCCCCATGAATATGGAAAAACTGCAAATAACAAAAACACTATGTTTTTACTTGAGAGAACACCTCTCTAGGAATCTCTAGGTCCTCCAGTGCATTGTGGTCAACATCTGCCAGACATTGACCATAGAATTGCGCTGGAGGAGCTACAAATGCCTAGAATTTCTAGGTCCTTCAGTTGGTTAAAGTTGACCATAGAGTTGCACTGGAAGATCTAGAGATTCCTGAAGAGAACATATTAATACAATCTATGAATAATAAAATCTGCAAAAGTCAAATCCACAAATGTGGAGGAATGACTGTAGCCTTTCAAAAATTGTGTTGAGGATTGAATTTCAAAACCAAAATGCACAGCATTTTATGCACAGCATGTCAATTTCTAAATAGCAAATGTCCAAAAAGTTTGCTGCATAAAAAACATTTTTTGTGCAGAAAATTGTATTTCTGTGTAGCAGGTACTGGCTGAGATTCTGCATTAAATACATAAATAAGATATTGTAGCTGTGCTTTAACTCCCCATCTGACACTGGAAACCCACCTTAAAATCCAGTAATCCACCCTGTGCTGCTACTGAGAAGACCTGTGATGCTTGGGATAGCTGACTGTTTTTTTATGTAGGTTTCAGGGTCATTTGCAGTCATGGTAATCATGTCATGATCACATATGAGAATATAAAGCAGTTACAATATTCCAAGTCTAACTTAGGACACCATAACTGACTAACAGAATGCCAGACTCTCTTTTTTTCTGTGCCAGAAACATTTTCTGCATAGAAAATGCCATTTTGGTACAAAAAAACCTACATGTATTTTTAGTTAAGAGAAAGTCTCATACTATAAGAATTCCCACTCTAAGATTTTCCTCATTAGAGTTTCCTGACACCCAAGAAATCTGATTGTTGTTTTATTTACAATTGTTATCCAAGTATTTTTGAGTACTCTTATCATCCCTAGCAAATCTAAAAAGTAATGTTTTGGCAATTTACGGTTATTTAATGTATGTATGGTTGCTGAATGCCATTGAGATTTGCACAGAAAAAGTAAAATTCACCTTCTCCCTTTTACTGTGGTGCTCTGTAGGGCACAGCTACACCTGGTGAAAATCTGCCTCACATGCAACTCTTTTTAAAAGCCCAGGACTGCCAAATCTCACTGAATAAATTTATTTATATTAGTTTCTTCTGATATGGCAGTAACCTGTGCTGTATAACAGCTAAAAAGGTGAAACATGGCAAGATTGCCTAATCTTGACCCCTAAAAGGGCAGAGTGGAATATTGACTTTGCAGTTAATGAAATATCTAAAGATTGAAATGGTTTCTCCTGAGGGAACCAAAATCACTTTGGGGCTACATGCAGCCCATGCAGTCTTCACTTTTCTCATCACACCCCATTTCTCCCTAGGAGATGCTTCCTTTATTTATTTTTTGTTTCAAAATACAGTCATCTGTTCTGGGCTCTCTCCCCACAAATTGGAAAAAAAAACACAAATATTCAATGCCCATTGGTTAAAATGGGCACGTGCTCCTGGGCACGCATGCCATTTTATCCCTCCCTGCTTGCCATCCATGAAGGAGTGAGACTGCAGACTCCAAGTCTGTGAACAGGGAGGGACAAGTGTATACAGATTCTGCCAGCATCCTAAGAACACCTGTGATGTTTTATGTTGAAAGCCCTATTTTGAAAATCAGAAATTGATTCTGTTCAGATCCTGTTTCGGAAAAAGATCTCTGTTCAGCTGAAAAAATATACTGGGGGTGCATGACTAAACTGCCCCTCACAAAGGGGATATTTTGAGCTTTTAAAAAAATTGAGTGGGGGCCTATCCTTCTTCTTGTGAAGGACATGTGGAACCCCTTCTCCAACTTCTATTAGTCACATAGTTATAAATATGCTTTCAATATGCTTTCACAGAAGAAAAAGTATGGCAAGAAGGAGCTGCTCTCTCACCCTGGCATCTGAGCAATGGCATTTTGGGAACAAGTGTTCCATAGGCTAATAAAGATTAAAGGAGCCTAGACAAACCAAACACATGTTCCCTTCTCTAGAAAATCCTTCCCTGAACCTCTTCATATATGTCTTTTCTAGGTATGGGGGCAGCCAAAACCTGCCCTACACACAACTCAAGTGTAAAAAACACTGTTGCACTCTCGTATCATTGGTCCTGATTGTCAGCACTGGTTGTAAGTGAACTAGCACACTAGACCTTGAAAACCATAGGTTTTTCTAGGGTTAAGAATCAGTTCAGCAATCTCCTATTTCTATTTAGGAAAGCTGGAATCATGAATTCATTTCTTTCCCATAGTCAATGTACTAAATTGTAACAATAACCCATGCAAAGCAATAGCTCTTCAATGAGCAGTATGAGATTATACTAACCTACACAAGCCTTGAATGCTAAGCTGGGTTTCTGGGGAATCTTGGCTTCTATACATGTTTCTCATTTGATCCAGCTTGGCTCCTTCTGCTAACACAAGTCATTTAACAAACCATAAATTCATTCAGTGTTCTACATGAATACTTTACAAGGTCCCCCATCCAGGTGGAAAGTTTGTTGTGGGTACAACTTGAAAAAGCACAGCAATACATTGTGTATCACTAAAGAACTTAGTGGAGCAGGTCAATAGATCAAGTTAAGAAAGGGTGTCCTTCCACCCAAGGTAATGGCCTGGCATTTTTCATCATTTGTAAACAAAGATGCCCTTCATCATATCCTGAGGAAACAGAGGAAGATCTTCATAAGATACTGGACAAGAATGGAAAGTTGATCCTTTTTTGCAAATTTTCAAGGTCAGAACAGCTTGGTTTGAGACCATAAAGTTCATTAAGAAAGTTATGACCTGAGAAGAGAAAGCTAAAACAGAGCAGGCTTTCCCTGTGCCTCTGTGCATGCTGTCATAGCATTTTTGTTTTATTCCCAAGAGAGATGGTCATAAAAGCATGCCTTTTGTCACACTGGAAAAATCCACTAGACAAAAGGCATGCTTTTACAACTGGTTCCTTCAGGAAGAGAACAGAAATGCTACAATGGCATGCAGAGAGGCATGAAGAAAATTGCTATTTTCCCATTCTGTTTCATCTCTCTTTTCTCTCATGATAACGTTCTAAGAATCATTGTTAGAGTACACTACTTATATTACAAATTTCAATGCACCGTATTCTATTTTATGTGTATTTCCACTGATTAATTCAAAAAAAAAATCTGTATGTTAAAAAATAGTTTGAGAAGTAAAGGTACATTTTAGGAGCGTTGATGGTTTCACAAGCTGAAAACATCAGTCATTTCCTCCAACATTCATTATTCTGAATGATTGTGTTTTGGTGGTGGTACCCCATCAAACATTTCAGTAGAAGAAGTAGCAGAGTAAAGGAAGGGCAATGATGTGTTCGTTACATCACAGTATTCTGATATTCACATGAACACAGTATTACATCTGGATTATTTTAGTTTCTGTAATTATTTATCCTTCCTGAATCAACCACTCCTCTAGTAAAAATTAATGGTTTAATCTCCAGCTCTTTAGATGGTATTTGGTACTTTTTCACTTCCTTCAGTGATCTTTCAAGTTTGGTTGGGTGTTTTTAAATGGTAAGTATTACTATCCCCCTTGTTCAAATGGGGTAAACCATTCCTCTTTCATCCCCCTCCCCTTCCATTTTTGTGAGTGAGGGCCTGGACATCAGCTCCAAAGTCCTGCTCTGAATGCACCACATATGCACAGATAGCAATTCTTTTCTAGTAGCTACTCTATAACTATCAGAAAATATTGAACTTATAGTGCAAAGGACAAGCACAATTAAGAAAATATAATTAGAATACATTGGACTTGTAGACTATTGGCATTTGAAGCCAGCATGCCATGCAAGAAGGGTGAAGAAACCATCTTCAGGTAGCACCATGAGGAAGAGACAGATGAAGGCAAATGCTCCTGGGTAGGGTACATTTTGATTCTCTCTGAGACAGAAGAATATCTTAGGCAACTTCTAAAACTCTTTCACAGCTAACCTAACCATAATTAAATGAAGTGTTATACCCAAAGACACATATATCTTCCAGAGCTTTCTCTTTTTGGTGTTCAAGGTACATTAATTCCCCCCCCCCATTGAGATTTTACCTTTTCCTATTTATCATGAACCCTTTCAATGAACAAGTGCTTTCAAGTGCCACATTAGGGGAGTATAGCATAACAATAATGAAGATAATGGGTGTTTTGCTTTAACATCATTGGAAAGATGAACAAAATATTATGAACAGCATATTATGCCATTTGAGATTAAAACAGAGAATGCTAATTAAGGCTCCTGTTTATGTTCTGATCTGTAAGTAGGCTTCATCATTACAGGTGAAAGACTCACAAGAGTTAGTATTAAGGCTTGCACAGATTTATAACTTTTGGCAGAACGGTCCCTTTAAAGTGTAGCAGAGTTAGTCATAATTATAGAAGAATATGAGTGTGGGAGAGAATTATTTGTACTGCATACTCCTGCATCGGTAAAACATCTTTGTCCTCTTTTCTTCAAGGACCATTGTTTTAATGAAGGATGTTAAAAAAGAAAGGAAAATACACACACTATCAATTCACACTAGCTATCAAATGAGGACACAAAATCCAAGGGCATACTGTGTTGTAACCAGGTTATTATATACTATGTATTGCATATGCTTTCCTATTTATTAATGTAACTACTAGGCCACATTCTGCAGTTCTGCCTTGTAATATCTAGCCTCTAGGCCAGAAGTGGACAGCACTAAAGAGTCTCAGGCATACACATCCATATCCAGTTCCTGCGGGCTAAACTTCCAGTTTTGTGTTTAAGCATTAGGTAATAAGAAAAGATGCAAGGTAGTTTGTTTCATTGTATCCATAAATCATAGTCATAGTTTCCAGATGCACTTTTTCGATTTTTCTTTCTGAGTCTCAGGGAGAGGGTTTAGGGGCTTCGTAGATGCTCCTTTCAGGCCACATAATTCCCACCCCTGCTCTAGGCAGATTTAGCAGCATTATATTTAGCTCAGTACAGTGGAGTACTTGAGCTGCTTCTGCTCAGTTGACAAAACCTAGTGGTAGCTCTTGATAGTCCTTGGAAGAGGGTATGGGATTTTTAAAATTATGACTCAGCCCCAAGACGAGAACAGGAGTAAGACATTAGCATGGATAGAAATGTATCTTAAAAGTTCAAGGGAAAATCTTCATTAAGAGGATTTATAATAGGAACTGAAGAAACTGATACTGTATTAAGTATGCTTCCTACTATACGTATTTAGGACTACAGTAGCCTGTGATTCCCCACTGAATAAGTTCAGAAGAGTGATTCCCCATTGAATGAGTTTAGAAGAGTCTCAATTGACTACAAGGAAAACAAAATAATTTTTCAACACAGATATATTTGGTTTCCATGCTTTATAACATTCACTAGATGTAGTCTTTGCTATCAATATCCATACTGTTTCTTATGCACTACTCTTTGTATTATTTCCCACCCATAACATGTGCAGTCATCTCTCCAGATTCGCTGACTTCCCATTTGTGGTCTTGTGTTTTCATGGACAGGAAGCCAGGAAGGGACAAAATGGCACATATGCCCCTGGGGTGATGTGTGTGTGTGTACAGCCATTTTATTCAATGGGACTTGAATGTTTGCATTTTTTCCGATTCACAGGGGATGGTCTGGAACAGATCCCCCATGAATAGGGTGGGACAACTGTATTCTAAATAGTATACTAACAACACAATCTTACAAATGTATACTCAAAGCAAAGCCCCGTTGAGTTCAATGGGGTTAACTTCCAGGTAAATAGATTCAGAATAACAACTAGAGGTTTTTTTTTTAAATCAGTCTAAATTTCTCACAAAAATCCAGCATAGTGTAATGGTATGATTTTGGAGACAAAGATCTGAATGGCTTTGCTCAGCATGGCTTTGCTCAGCCATGAAACTAGGTGACCTTGAGCAAGTCACACACTTTAGCCTCAAAGAAAGTCAATGGTAAAACCCTTCTGACCAAATGTGGGCAAGAAAATACCATGATAGGGTTACCTAGGGTCACCATAAGTTGGAAATTACTTGAAGGTACTCATCAACAATAACTCCAAGATACCAAAATATTTGATCTTATTTGCAAGGTGTCACTGATACACTTTGAAACAATTCTAATTGCTAGACTTTCAGATTAAAAGTTGAGGGGAGAAACTGGATGCAAAACAAATTCTCCTCTTTATCTATCCCCTCCCTGATCTACCAGTTGTGATTACAATATACTGTGATAGTAAGATCCTCAGTTAAACCTGACTCAGCTGCACTATTCTTTCAACCTAACCTACTTCACAAGATTATTGTGAAGATAAAATGGGTGATTATCCTGGCTTGAGGTACCTGATGGGGTATAGGCATAATTAACAGTAAATTAATTAACTGTAACATTGATAAAATACATAGAAAACAAGAGAAATTGGGATGTGGTCTACTATCACATCAATATATCTCCTCTAAAGCTTTTCACATATCCACTCATCTTGGTGTGCTCCAGTAACTTGGAAAAAGTGAAACGGATGAGTGAAATGAGCTGCAGTGATCTATATTCATGCCAATTTCTGATGAATTTTTAAAAGTCTACAAGTTAATTTAAGGGAAAAGGGGAGGAAGAGCAACAAAATCAAATGGGGATAAGATCTACTTAGCCTGATGTTTAATTTTCCTTAGAGATTCCTGATAAACAAGAGCACCATGACCTTAGCTACCTTCATTGAGATTAGTGTGTGTGTACATGTATGTATTTAGTAAAAAAAAAAGGAAGAACTGCAATTATGAGAACAGACAACTCAGTAAAAGACACATGATATCTTTATTTGAATTTTCCCATCTTACAGCTATTGAGAATACTTTCTGTCAAACTGGTAAGTAGAAGCTCCATGTGGAAGAACACAGTACAGCTGGTTTTTGAATGTTTTCCTTCTAACACCCAAATATTAATAATGAGTTTGGAGTGAAGCCTGAAAACACACTGAATAAGGCCATTTGATTATAGGCTTTGGGAACAGAAAAACAAATTCACAGGCAAATCTGAAAAGAAAAATACCTATGTTGTAAAGCTTCTGCCTTTATTTGATCTACACAGAGTAATCCCATTCTCAGTTTGCACCAACCATCTGCTAAACATAGCAGTTCTGTTTTCAATTGTCCCTGCATTTCCTTACATATAATTAAGGTATAAAGCAACATCCCTTCGTAGATGTGTGTGTTCAAAAGGGACTTTTGACTGGTTGTGCAAGTGTAGGATGAAATCATGTTCATACATTTTATTTGTGGTGTTTTTCTTAGTGGAATTCAAACTAGCTTTGTAAGAAGGTAAACAAAGAAATAATCAATGTTATGAAAAAGGCTTGAGTTATGCGGCAAAGGCATCTTGCTGGTGCAACATCTGTCTGCTTCACCGTACAGTGTGCTTTCATGTCTGACAATGCAATACCTCTCACAAGAACAGTACATTGTTTGCTGCAGAGATGGTTCAGTTTAAACATCATAATGTGCTGAAAATATTGACATTATATTTTTTTAAAAAAGAAAGACATGTGAGCCATTGCCAAAGCTATTTCAACTACCATTGACCACAAAGAGCCATTTCACAGGTCACTGTAACAGTCCTTAAAATAGCATACTTAGTGGAACTAAAAACCAACTGATAGACATGTGTGGTTTTGAAATTTTTGGGGAGTTTTATGTATATGGTGACAAGTAGACAAATATCTTGGGGACAGTGAAAAAAAGCTGTCAGGTGATGAATAAAATCATTTCCATATGAGTGTTCAAATAAGTATAGATGATAGGCAGGTGTGCAGTCTGAGAATCTGGAGCAATTCAGAATACCTCCAAATCCCGAATGAGGATGGAATCTTATACACATTTCCATGGAATACGGGGACTTAATGTGAAGTAGACATGCATGGGACTGCAACATTAGTAAGAACTCCTAGTCTACTTGATCCACTCAACAAAACCTAGCCATTTGTCTGGCAGAACAAATTGTTGAGCTGAGGGGACAATGCTACCAGTGGAAGGACTCAGGCAAGAACTAGATAATAACTATGAGCAATGGAAGAAACAGCTCTATAAAGTCTTCTAAAAATATATATGCCAATGATTTCAAACCAGTAGCAGGCAAGCGTTAGGTTGCAAGTGTGTCATTGTTAAAATCTAATTCCTGAGGACTTGTGTCTTCCCTACAAGCTGCATGACTGCAAGCCTAGCATCTTCCAAGGCAATGGTAGCCTATCGTCATATGGCATGCTCCAGAAGTCTGGTGTCTTTTCTCTTAGTTTATGGGCAAACAAGAAGGTATGATCTAGTATTCCTCCTTTTATTCCACCTTTCTTTGGGAGAAAAATGTCCCAAGAGAATGTTTCTGTAAAGGCATACGCCTTTCTAAAAGAAATATTTTCCTTAAGAAATTGTAACTTAGGAAATATACTGTTTCTAGCACCACCAAAAAAAAATCCTCTATTAGATATCTTTCCCATTCCCAACCTTCCACTTCATTTTCTTCAAGCCTTCTTAATGTAGCCATTGCTTCTCATTATCACCACTGCAACCTGTATCTCTGTGTTTTCATTTGGTATACTGCAGTGTATCTTAGAGCAATGCTTCTTAAGCTATCTGATGTGGGGTACTGGTAGGGTTGTGAGTTTGTTTGTTTGCCATTTTGACACCATTTTTGTGCTTATTGGCTACAATTGGTTTTAGCTTTCATGCAAACTTGTTGCAGACTAATAGCTCACAGACCAGCAGTGGCCCATGGACCAACACTTTGAGTTACATTGCCATAGAGAACTGATGTCAAACTATAATTTCATATGGCGTTTGTTTAAATTTCTAGGACTTTTTGGTAACATTTTTCAAATGTTTACCTAATGAAGAAAAGTCAGGTCAAGACCTCCTTTATTCTGAATGAATTTTTAGATTGGAAATATCTGGCATGTTTAAAAACAGTGTTTACATTCTTAATTTATATTACACTTCTCTTTCATCTGACATGACATGGTGATATGATGAGATAGTTGACTCTAAGTGAATTAGATTTGGTTGGTATTATTTACAGAAACATTCTCTTCTCAGGGCTGAATTTATTCTAACTTAAACTGACATAGGGGCATTATCACATGATACTTATCATTACAAAGCAACAACATGCACCACACAGATAAAAGTGCACAAAATTAAGACATAAAATCAGAATCCCATGTTTATTAAAAAAAAAAAAAAACCAGCAACCTGGTACCCACAGTAATCTCCCAAGATTACTCCCAAGAATACACACAATAATTTTATCATGGTGATTGTAAAGATTTCCAAAATCCTTTATCTTTCAAGTTTACTGATAATTTTTTTCCAATAACAGCCAAGACTGGTGCTCTCTGAGCACAGTTTGGGAAATTCAGGAATGGACTGGAAGCCATCTCTGTTCAAGGTAAGAAGTATATGGAAGGAGTCCCATTCACTAATCTATATAGGATTTTGGTGTCTGAGGCAGCAGGTACCTACCTGGTATTCCATGTGTTCTATCAGCCACTTTCCACATATAGATATTTTTGAAAGCTGCATTATTATTAGTATTATTATTGTTTTAAAGTCAGCCAGGCAGTGAGCATCTCCTTCCATGCTTGTAGTGTGAAACACCTTTTAATTTTGAAAGACAGCTGGGAAATTGACCTAACAGATTTAGTAGTTCAATCACAGCAAAAACAGCCCCCAAAATAGCATATCTAAACCATTTATATTGGTTCAAACTAAACAGAGAGTAAAAAATTTGGCATCTGGTTTGCAGAGTGCAAAACAACAACAACAAAAAGATGAAAAGTTTTCACAATGCAAATTCAATTTCCTATACAATTACATTTTCAATGGGAATCTAATTAATTCCTTGTAAACTAGATATTGCAATATTCAATGCATTCTCATTTCTTGCTTGCTTTGGGGCTCACGCAGTTCAGAAAGCTATCCAAGTTAATGGGATTTGCTTTGTATCCATTCTGAAACAAGATATACCATTTGAGTCATGCCAGCCACTATGCTTTCTGAGTTTAATAGCTATAAAGGAGAAAAATATAAATCATGTTTTGATATATATCTCAAGTCCCCAGAACAAAATGAAGGAATCCTACTCATATCCCATTTTTAATTGGGCATGTGGCCATAACAAAGTGCACAAGGCAAAAAACGTACTGAATGCAGTATTTTAATCCAAGAAACAACAGCGTAATTATCTTGTCGGGTTAGTCAGATCCACAAACTAGTTAAGGTGGGATACTGGCATATCAGTATACGTTATTGCCTATAGTTTTAAGCCATTCTCTTTTTAAATGGTTTATAAATCAGATGGAATAGAGGCAACATGGACATGAGAAGAACATAGGACCTATAAACACGTTTTCTCGGAAGTCAGCAGTGTCTGTTTTTAGGGCTGAAGCTTTGGGCTGCAATCTAGACATTTGTATGAGACTATGAGGTTGCTATATTTCAGACTTGTGGGTACTTTTGAAAAGCAGCATGATGGGAAGACATGAAACATGTGAACATGGAAATGCTTGCCTTACTAGCAATATATTATTTGTAAATGTGTGCCTTTCATTCAAAGTTTAACAGAACAAGAGCCCTATTAGGGAAGGAAAAATGGTGGGAGCCCCAGAAAAAGACTCTCATTATTCCAAGTAATCAGGGTCAGGATCACAAATTGAAATCTGGTTTGTTAATCAGCTAATAAGATTCAAACAATTCTGTCCAAACATCTACTTAGCATTGATTTCAACAGAAAAAAAATCCTAATATATATTTGGTGTAAGTGCCTTTAGAATCAATCAAAGGGACTTACCTTTAAGAAAATATATTTCAGACCAGGATGCTTATATGCTTAGAAAACAGTCTAAAGCCACCATGCTCATTTACCTGGGATTAAACCCAGTGAATTTAACGGTAGTTAAATTCCAATGTATAAGACTGTAATATAAACAATGTAGCATCCTGGTTTTGTTTTTTTTAATAAAAAGCCCAAATGGTTGTATTTTCTGTTAGTGGCCAATTTTATTTAGCCCTGTTTGAACAATGACTATTTAAAAGAATGCTGATTAAAAAGGAGCATTTTTTTAAAATCACAATAGAGCACATTTTAGAAGCTTCTTTGAAAGGAAAAAACCAGCCAATTGCTGCAAAAAAGCATACTGCTGAACAACTTGTACTTTCACTAAGCCCTCACCTAGCGTTTGATTAATTTGCAGAGAAGGTTTCAAGAGTATCACAGTGGCACATCACTCACACCTAGTGCCTTTTATTGGTTGTCTGGTTGTAAAGCCATAATTTTTGATCAATACCTAATTGCTGTCATAGAAAACACAGCCATAACCCTCCTCCCATTTCCTTGGCATTGGATTAACAGCACAAACCTATACATCCCCCTGCCACAAAGAAATAAGTTTTGCTCAGTTCAACAGAGCTTGTTCCCAGGTGAATGTGTCTAAGACTGCAGCCTAAAATATCTATAGATAATATACAGATAATTTATCCAAATACTCAAGTATGACTATCAGTCATTCCACATACAATAAATCTCAAACATACTAAGAGTTTTCCTAAAATATTCTGTTCCACTTAACCACTTACTGGCCAGTGAAAACAATATCCGATTCGGCACATATTCCTTTAACGGACTGTGGGATTTTCAACTGCAGTTCACAAAGTCTAAAACCAAACCCGCTTTCATCCTGTATTCTTGACAGGAAGGTTACCTGATTTTTTTTTCTTGGTTTCGTACATTCGAAAAAATACCTAAACAGATTTATCCAAAAAACATGTCTGGATGCTTTGCAGAAAATTGATTCCCAAATATGTCCAGACTGTAATCTTATACACAGTCCTCCCTGGGAGTAATTCTTCATTGAATGTAATGAAGATTGACTTCTGAGGAGACCTGCATAGGCGCACCAGACTGCAAAAAACGTGGCATTGCAACACATTGAACAAATTCATTGAACAAACCAATTGAACCCTCCACTTCAGAGCATAGCCAAGGGAGTGGTGTGAGGTAGCGCTTCCAAACAGTTTCCTCTCAAGGAGACCTACTGGATCTACTAGACACACTTAGAAATAAGTCCTGCTGTGATCAACCAGGATTGCTCAGTGAATTCCTTAGGATCACAGTCATTAGGTACAGGATGGCAGTGCGGGCGTTTTAAGAGCATCTTTCCTGATACCAGTCTCTCTGGCTGAACATGTCTCCCATTGAGATCTTGCCATTGCGGACCCTTGGTGAAGTCGCCTGGGACTGACTTCCCAAGTCTCCCCAGGAAGGAAGGAGGGAGGGAGGGAGGCGCCAGTGCACTGGATCTCCCAAGAGGGACCTTGGAAAAAAGAGATGCTGGCTTGCTTGCTTGACTGCCTCCTTTGGAGACCCTGGTTGGAGGTGGCAGGAAAGACCCCCCCCCCCAAGAAGTTTATGACCCATCGAGGTCCTTTGCGCACCGGAGAAGGGGGATGGGGATTGGGTTTGGGTTTGATTTTTTTTGGGGGGGGGGGATTGGATTTTCAAAAGCAAAGGCAAGGGAGAGAGTCCCAGGAGAAGGACACAGCATCCCAAAGGGAGTTTGGAAAGGAAGATGGGCTTTGGTCATGAAAGGAGATGATGACTCCGAAATAGAAATAAGTGCCATTTAAAAATAAAATAAAATAAAATAAAATAAAATAAAAAAATAAAAGTTGAGAGAAGCTACACCAGCCCGTGAAATAAATCCAGTGGCAGCCCCCAGCCTCTGCAGAGAGAGAGAGAAGCGCCGCGAAGTCAGCATCGCTGCCGGCGAAAGGGAAAGGGCTGGACCCCTTCCTCCCTTCCTCCCTTCCTCTCTCCCTCCTTCCTGCTGCCCCTCGGGACCGGAACGGATCGGGGCCC
>CM034701.1:154117876-154133697 GCA_020142125.1 Phrynosoma platyrhinos
TTTTTTTAGGCATGGATTCAAGCATCCATGGCTTGACAGTATATGCATAAATTCCAAAAGCAAATGAGCAAATGTTTGCCATTTCATACAAGGGACACCATTTTACTACGCCACTGTATTGAATCCATGGATTTTGGTATAAGCAAGGAGTCCTGGAATTAAACCCCAGTGGATACCAAGGGCCCATTGCACTTAGGAAGGGGTGTTTTTTGGATCCCTTTGGGAACTGCTGAGGTGGTGTTGGTGGCACCTAGCAAATAAACCAGGGTTTGGTTCAGTTCAGGTTGGTGGTGGGCATTAAAGGGGCACAGAAGACAGACATGCTGGGGAAGGTGTGGAGGGGGGCAAGGATCCAAAGTGAGGAGGGCAGCTTTGATGGTTTGGATGGAGGTTCTTCATTTTAACTGCAGACTGACAGGTGAGCTTGGGACAGTTTGAGTGATTAGTACAACAAAAGAGATGATTTTTTCTCTCTCTCCCTAGATCCAGGACAAGGCAAAACTCTAGAGACATTTTGACAGTGAAGAAAGGATGAGGAAGGCAAGGCAGCCATAGCATCTACCTAGTATTATCTTGCTATCAAACCAGCTCGTGAGAGTGGCTTTTTCAGATATTAGTCTGAACTCAGTTAAGTACACATATGAAATTCTGGAGTGGTTTCCTAGTCACTTTCAAGAACATCCCCAACCTATTTGGCTACTTATTATCTTGGGGTGATGTTGGATGTATTATTTGGAGGTGAGTAGGTGAACACAAAGAAATAGCAATGCTTCCTGTCTGTGGGTTAAACCTAAACCTATTTAAGATAATGGACAGAAGGAGGCAGAATCCTACATTGCCTGATCATTCAACTCTAATGGTCCAGCTATAACAATTAAATCCCATAGGAATCATTGGGATTCACCTCTCTGGAAAAATGCATTGCATGGGTCTGTTTACCTTCAAGTCATTTCCGACTTACAGCAACCCAAAGATGATTCTATCACAGGGGTGGCTTTTTTTTTTTTGGCAAGTTTCTTTTTGTGTGTGTGTGTGTGTGTGTGTGTGTTACCATTTCCATCCTCTGAGGCTAAGGGAGTGTAACTTATCAAAAATCACCCAGCAGGTTTCCATGGCTGAGTGGGGATTCAAACCCTAGTCTCCAAAGTCAAAGTTAAACACTAAAAATACTACACCATGCTGGCTCTCTGTTAGCTTACAGGATGACTTAACATGGTCATTTATAGTATCATTTTGTGGTAGTTGCCTGTAAATTGTACTGTTTTTAGTAGCAAGGCATGGCAAAAATGTAACAATAGATAAATAAGGAAATAAAATTGCAGGTAGTAAGGCACTCAGTTGTCCAAGGAAGTGAGGGGTGAATACCATAAACCAGAATCACTCAAAATAAGGACAGCACTGCAGCTAGAAATTTTAAAGAAGTATAGGTATCCCAACCTGGCCATATCCTATTCTGTCTGCTTGATGGATAACTGAGAAATATTGTCAGCCTCTATCTGTGCTGCAGTGCACTGAACACAGAAGAGATATGATTATGATGATGTCTAAAAAGCATGCCTTGTACTTATTGTTCATACTTGGAAGATGGCATAAACACAGATCTTTAGTGTATGAAGTTCTCTGCAGGTAGATGGAAGCTATTCATAGACTAAAAGCACAACCCTTTATATATCTAATCAGACAGACATCTCATGAAGTTTAATGAAGCTTTCTCCCAGATAAACAGATATAAGGTTGAATTCAGTAGGACTTCCACTTCAGCAGACATGTCTAGCTTTCCTCTGTCAGTTCCTGAGCTGATGAAGCAGCAGCATATCCCACTGAAACTAATAATATTTTTTTCCATGTAGCCATATTTAGAACTCACTTACTGTGCTATTATCTACAGACTTCAACAGGAATGTTCATGTATAAATGGATTGTTTAGACTGAAAAACCTCAATGGACAAAATGCTTCTTTAGCTTCACTTTCTAAAACAACTGCAGTATATTAACTGGATATTCCTATGGCAAATATTATGTTACAATCCATTACCATAGATATGCAGAGGAACGATTAAACCTAAACGGGCACATCATATTATGTCCTAAATCTAGCAAACCTATGGATCAATGAAACCTACCAAGTTCCCATTGATTCAATGGGTCTACTTAAGTTGGGGACCTAATTGAACATAGTCCTATATACTATGTCCATTGAAATTCTGTACAAATAGCATTGTACCATATGTCAGGAATGTGCTGAGACTTAAGTACTGCTGTAAAAGATCTCTGTATAATAGATAATACATATTTACAATGTTGCATAGAGCATTCAACATCTACCCCGATGAGTCCTTTAAGCAACCAATTTTGTGTCATGCTAGAGATTCTAAGTGCAGTGTTACATTACCAGTGCTTATTCACAGTGGTGGTTATTCACATCCATGCTGGAGTGGTGGATTATCTTGGTCCTTGAGACAGTCAAGTATCTTCATGATTCTAATGTTTGCCACCTCTTCTGTTGTGTTTGATCTCAAGTGCTATGGACACGAACCAGTCAATTTTAGGTGAATTGGCATAGTCCTATTGATGGCATGTGACAGTTTGTGACAGTTTAAATGCTTCTCTAACATTGTCATTGACGTCAGGAGGGTCTATGAAAGTGCAGCAGTTTAGATTGTGGCCTCTCTCTCTCTCTGTTTCAAGAAGGATAACCCAACTGTGGATAATCTAAGAAGCCATCTCATCTGGGGGCTTGGAGTGCAGTGCAACAACAACAACAACAACAAACCCTGTAAGCTTCTTCCCACCCCCACAAGTGATCAGACTCAATGCAGAGTCCACAATTTATGAGCAAATTTACTTAAAATCAAAGAATTATAGAGTTGGAAGAGACCTCAAGGGCCATCCAGTCCAAACCTGTACAATCAAAGCACCCAAGAGTTGGCCATCCAGCCTCTGTTTAAAAACCTCCAAAGAAGGAGATGTCATCAGACCTTGAGGCAGCATACTTCAATGCCAGAAGAGCTCTTCATCAGGATATTCTTCCTAATGTTTAGGAGGAATCTCTTTTCCTGTAGTTTGAATCCACTTCTACATGTCCTATACTGGAGCAGCAGAAAACAAGCTTGCTCCATCTTCAATATGGCACCCTTTCAAATATTTAAATGTGGATATCATATCCTCCCTTAGCATTCTCTTCTCCAGACTAAACATACTCAGCTCTCTAATTCACTCCTCATAAGTCATGGTTTTCAGATATTTCACCATTTTGATCACCCTCCTCTGGACATGCTCCAGCTTGTCAACATCCTTTTTGAATTGTAGTGTCCAGAACTGAACACTATTCCAGGTGAGATCTGACCAAAGCACAAGGCACCATGACTTGTTTTTGAAAAACCTATGATGACTTTTGGTGATTATGATATTCCTTTCTAATTGCTTATAGATTGTTTAATCATCTGCTCCAGAATCCTGCCTGGTATTGATAGCAAGCTGAATGGACATTAATTGTTTGGCTCCTCTTTTTTCCTCCTTTTTGAAGATGGGAGCAACATTTGTCCTCCTCCAGTCTGCTGGGACTTCTGTCCGCCAGGAATTCTCAGATATTATTGCCAGTGGTTCTGAGGTTACTTTTGCCAGCTCTTGGATATAGTTCATCTAGCCCTGGAGTTTTGAATATGGGATGGGAATAGTTACAACCTGCTTGCAAAGGTATATAACAATGTGCACAGTTACAACCTTACAACCTTATTTTCCTTATATCATATCTGGGAATTGTATAGCCTCTGTATGTTGTTGTGCTACAAGTCTGAAAAGCACTAACCAATGGTGAAGAATCCTGAGAGCTACAGTTCAACAGTAACAAGTGTCCTGAATAATTTCTATTCATTTAGGCAAACGTTTGCCCATGCATGTGATTAAAATCCCATAGGAATCAGGCCAGTACATTGTTGCCTCTGATCTAGATTGCATTTGTATATATACCTACTCAAAAGTAAATCCTATTAGGTTCAATGGGAATTACACCCAGGTCAGTGAATAAAGTATTGAAGTGTCAAGATGCTTCTGAATGGACAGCTCCTAACATTACCATTTAAAATACATGACACAGCTATTCCATCCATATTGCAGAATTAAAGCAGTTTGACACCACTTTAACTGTTATGACTCTATACTACAGAAACCCAGGATTTTGTAGGATAGAGTCATGATAGATTTTGTAGGATAGAGTCATGAGAGTCAAACTGCTTTAATTCTGCAGTGTGGATACATCCGGAGACTTAATTGCTGAGGTTTTTTTGTGTTTGTTTGTTTGTCTGTTTGTTTGAAGAAAGGTGAAAAATGGAATAAGCTTTGGAAAACCATGGAAAGAAAGAAAACACCACCCAAATGCCCTCTACTGAAATATATGAATGTGGGAGGATGGTTTTCATGACAAAAGCCTCTTCTAGAAGTACCTTTATAAGGTTAAATATTATTATTAATATATATAAAACATATGGCATGGCTCACAAGAAGCCACCAATGTTCCTTGGAGGGGTTTTATTTAAAAATAGGGTCATTACTGCTAGTCCTTGTTAATGATAAACCTTCACTATCATTAAATATAATGGTATATAATCATGATAGAGGCACCATACTCATCTCCATTGACTTGAAAAGGCACTGATTCACCTGGGTTCCTTTTGAGTCACCCAGAAAGAGCTCTCTTCCGATTAGCTTGACTCAGGGCCTCGGCAGACGACTAATTGAGTCGTCTTCCGGGCCCGGAAGAGGAGGGGCAGCCGCACGTTCGGCGCCCCTTCCTCTCCCTGAGGTCGCCCTCGGAGTCGCCGGCCCTCCGCACGGCCAGCGCTCCGGGGATGACCTCACGCCGCGGCGACCACATGCGCCGCGGCGGAAAAGACAGCGAAAGTGTGCCCACTGCTTTTAGTGCACACTTTCGCTGTCTTGAGGAAGGAGCGCTGATTTAGCGCTCCTTCCAGGGATGCCGCCGGTGCGCCAAGGTGCGGAGGCTGCGGCCCCACGGCGCGCCGGCCCAGGGCGTCCTGGACGCCCTCGTCTGCTTCCCCCCTTAGGCCACAGTTGTGCTGAATAAATGCACCCTGACACCCTTCTGTTTTTCATTTGGTAAGGTAGTGTGAAGGATTCTGAACTGGTATGTACAAGAAAAATATGATTCTTAAAAAGGCTCAGAGGGGTCAACCAGGAAATGTGGGGGTATATTTCTGAAAAGGGACTTATGCTGCATTAAAAGGGTGTATAATCTACAATTAAAAGAGACAGGTAAATAAAGATTTAAAAGAGTTTGGCATGAAAGGCCCAGTTGCCTTTTTGACAGCATTTAACACATGTGGCCCACTGCTTTAAAAGTTCTTGTGAGGAAGCTCAGCCTTTGGGTACGTCAGAAGCTCTAACCCAGGGATAGGCAATACACCACTCTGACAATGGTTCAGGGCTGCAATATCAAAATTCCATATCAAAGTCTATGTTGGCTAACTCTGATGGGTGTTGCAGTCCTACAACATCTGGAAGACATAACTTGGTCACACCTAGTCTAACCTGATCGATAGTCAAATTCTACACATGTCTGCTCAGAAGGAAGTTCATGGAGTGTATATATACACACATCTTATTAAATATTGTTGTTGACTATGTGTGTCTTTGAGTCATTTCTGATTTATGGCAAGATCTGTTCAGAGAAGGTTTTCTATTGCATTTCTATGAGGCTGGGAGAATGTGACTTGCTTAAGGCCACTCGGGATTCAAACCATGATCTGACAGATTTCTAGTCCTGCTTTATGTGAAAATGCATGTAGGTGTCACCCATAACCTTTGGCTAGACCAGGGGTCGGCAACCTATGGCCCGTGGGCTGCATCTGGCCTGCGGACCCCCACTGCCCCCCACCGCTGCCGCCATGCGTTTTGGCAGCCGTGTGGCCACGTGCGTCACGGCCACCATTTTGTTTGCCAAAATGGCAGCCGCGACTCGTTTGAGCATGCGCAGTACTCCTGCACATGCACAAACGAATCACGGCCGCCATTTTGGCAAACAAAATGGTGGCCGCGACATGCATGGAGGCGGTGGCGGCAGTGCATGCAGCAGTGGGGGGGGGGGGTCGCGCGACATGCCTGGCCGTGACATGTGTGGTGGTGGTGGCGGCGGTGGTGGGTTGCACACGCATGCGTGCGCTGCCATTTCCCCCCCCTGGCCCGCTGGAAAGGATGACTCCAGGGGACCGGCCCCCGGCTCAAAAAGGTTGCCTACCTCTGGTATAAGTGTTATTAAAACTCATGATGAAACTGTTATGTTCATTACAGGCATATATCTTCCAGAAAAGATTGTGTCAGTGTACAGAGCTAGTATGATTTAGTTCAACTACTCAGGTTGGCCACATTCTACCTTCACCTACTGTACTTATTTTCCACCTTCCACACATCTCTTAAACTTTCCTCCCCTTGTCCTCTTTTTCATGTGTTCTCTCCCTACCTACTCTGTGTAATTGAGACTGCAGTTGTGAACTGGGATTATGCTGTAAATGCAATTACTCTTGCTGAACAAGGTCATTTACTAATCGGACAAAAAGGTCTGGAAGCAAAAGGAACCAGTCATCTTGACTTCTGCTGTAAAGCCAATGCCATCTTCTAATAATCCTTTTATAGACAACATTATCAAAATTATTATCAATGGTGGAAGTATTAAGAGAAACCTACACAATATGTGAATATGCTATTTGCTAATTTACAAATTGGTTCCAGTAAATGAATTTGTATGGCTAAATTGTTTTTACTAAAATATACCTTTGTGTGTCTAAAACCTTTTTATTGATTTGTTCCATTTTTGTTTTTTCCTTGAGTAATATTGCTAAAATGATAAAGAGCTCAATTTTAACATTAACTTTGGTAATAGTCATTGAATAATGTTTTTATCTTGCTTTTCTATATTTCAGATTACATATGCATCAAAATGCATTTATTTAAAAAGTCATTTAAGTTTCTCTTTATAATGAAAGTCAGTGCAGTATTTACAGGAAGTGAGGTGTCAATACACAATGTGCTCCAAGAATTATAAATAAAAATGCAATTATCTGTAAGTAAGCATTTGTCAAACAACCATCCATAAATGAAGAATGGTTAAAATAATGTCATAAAGAGAGGGTAATTATTGTGGAAGCCTGGTTTTAAAATATAGGCCATCAAACAAATAAAACTTGACCTTTATTAAATCATTTTCCTCTCAATTTCATTTCCATTAAACATTATTCATTATAAAGTCACATCTATGTAATGAAATAAAATTGCATTAACAACATAGATCACAAGTGCAAATACATTATTAAAATGGACACTGTTCACTTTCCACCCTTAATAAATCAGCACCTAAACTATGTAATTGCCTGATGGGGTGGGCACATCTATGTGTCTTTAAAGAAACAGCCACTGTACTTTGTATGAGTTAAACTGGTTATAAACAGAATGCAAGAACATATGCTTTATCAATTTATCCCATTCACATTTTGAAGTACCGGTACTATCAATATATATACATCAAAGAGAGAGAGAGAGTCATCTGTAGGCAGGCTGTGTTCTTTTGGGTGTCCTCTCCCAAAACAAGAAGAAAGCTGAAGAAAGCAAGAAAACAAGGGAGAAAAGCCAAAGGGCTAAAGGTGCTTTTAAACTTTTCTACAACATTTTCCATTTTAAGTTGCATTGGGAGAAAAAGTAATTTCTAAGTGAAAATTATGAATCCAAAAGCTAAATCCATTTACCAATCCCATTTAGGTTAGACCCACCAAATCAATTGTTAAATGATAATCAACACATATATAAGTTGGACAAAGGCTGCATCTGTATTGCAGAAATAATCTAGGCTGACACCACTTTAAATTCCATGGCTCCATGCTATGGAATCCTAGGGTTTGTAGTTTGTTATTGCACCAGAGCTCTTTAACAGAGAAGGCTAAATAGCTCACAAAACTACAGTTCACAGAGTTCCACAGCACTCAGCTATGACAAATAAAGTGGTGTCAACTGCAGCCTGAGTCAGTGGGTCTATTGTAGTTAAGACTAGTAACTGGAATTAGGCCTGAAATTGTCAAAAACACTCATTTTAAGGGGAGTGGGAACCCAACTAGCCTTGTCTGTCAAATAGCAGGTGCAATGGCAAAGACATCCCTAAGCTTTTACCAAAACCCACACATACCCTTTTACATGTGTGTAACTTGGTAGAATTGAAGTTGCAAAGGACAAACGTAGCAAAAAGAATTTATCTGGAAGTTTTGGAAGCAGCCTCCAGAGAGGTGACTGATTGTACAGTAAGACCAAATGGCATTCTGCAAAGAGCAAACAAGCCAGATGAGCAATTCCTAAGGTAACCAACCAAGTTTAATAACCACAGATTTAAAGAGTCACCTGCCATTTGAATTGCTTTCCATTTTTATCTAGACAGAATTGTTGAAACTGCTTATGCTGGAATAGTTCCATCAAAGACTTTTCTTGATTTAAGGACAAAATATTCAGTAATCACCTAGATCTTGTACACAAAGGCTGCTGTTCCTGGCAATGGAAGCAGCCTGTTATTCAGGGATAAAGGGAAAGTAGGCACCTTTGGTCTTTATTTTGTCCTTTCTGCTATGAAACAGATAATCAGTAAAACTATCAGCCTTTGGCAGTATTGGTTTCTTCTTTCAGGGAGGGTGGCAGATGTATTTGACAGGTACAAACCAGAGACAGTTATATTCAAATATGGGTTTTGCCTATTTACTAACTGCTGTCACTAGCACACATTTATTGGACAGAATGAGACTGCTAGAATGAATTTACTAGAAACAAAAGAGAAATCTATCACAAACATACTGTAGTTACTACAGCTTGAAATAATCGAGTTCTTCTTGGAGTAAAGTCTTTGTTTAAAAGAGTAGGGAAACTATCAATGGCAGGAGGACTTTCTCTACTCTTGTAACAAAGATTATAATTAAGTAGGAAATTAACAAAGAGAACAGAGAAATCAAAGCTACAAATGCAGTTCAAAACTAGTTTGGTCCTACACTGCATTATAACTTCTTCATCTTAATTGGTGTTATTAATACTGACAACTTAAATAAATGAATTCATCAAGCTATAGAATATTATGAGATCTCTTATTGAGATAAATTAACAAAGCTGAACCAATCATTCTAACTCAACCAGTTTAAAGCAACACAAGAATATTAATGATCACCCAGAGTTAATTCTACATTAGCAATTATGGAACTATTTTGATTAGCTTATTGAAAAATTGCTTTTCTTGTTACATTTTGTGTTGTCAACCTTGTTACATTTGTAATGGCTACAACCAATGATTCACCTGCTACCTTCCAGGTCTCACATTGAGAGGAAAGGCAGTGGTTATACATATCAAAGTTACTGGACTGTGTCAAAGGAGTGATGTATGCAGCTTCTGACAAGGAGATGTTGGCCTGTGAAACCAAGTTGCTAGGGAATTGTATTGGCAGCATTTCTGGACTGAGCCCAGTGTCCTGCCCTGTCCTTCCAGATATTAAAAAAAGTTGCTAGGCAGCAACTGACACTGAACAAGGAGAATAAGAGCAGTCCAGAAGAGAGAGAGAGAGAAAGGGAAAATTAGAAAAGAAGCTTTGCTTGATTTCAAAGATATAATTTTATATTCTATGAAAAAGAGCTGTCACAAAATTAATGACTGACTCATTTTTAAAAAAAATATTTTTAAAGCTCTCAGCCTCTGAACTTAAGATAACCATTTTGGTACAAAAGACTGTTTTACACATTGACAACTTTCCAGTAAGGAAAGTATCTCCATTTCAGAAAAAGCATGAATTACAGATGCACATTTTGATGAGCTTTGGCTGAAGACACTGGTGTGTGATTACAGAATAGTAATAGTAATGAGTTGCTTCCTTTAAGCCCTACTTCATTAGGAAGGGGGTATGGTGGATAGAACATTGGACACATAAAATTAGTCTACTGGACAGTCCAGGTTGGCTCCCTTCCATGCAATCTTCCACCTGAAGCAATGTAACCCAAGCATAACCTTTGCCACAGGATTCTGCTGATGGTATTAACCGACCATAAAACTTATATAAAGGTGTTAAAATAAGCTGTTACTCTGTATCAATAGCTGCTGACAAACCCTTCTTGAAGATTTAATTGTAATTTTTCATGAAGGGAAAAAACTTGACATTACTTAGCAATGAAGTTACAGTATCCATTTAGTTCATTTGTATGTTTTAACCCTAATATATCAAGTTGGGACATTTTAAGTTAATCGCAGATCATGCATTGTTGCATTATCCACAGAGAACTAGACCTACAGTGTAAACATTCTACACTACCGTATGGTGTTGTCCCCCGCTCTAGTTACAAACAAACGAAATGGCTGAAACAATTTTTCCCCCAACATCCATTCCTTTCAATATGATGAAATACACTGGGATACTTATGTGTGTGTGTGTGTGTGTGTCAGAAAAATGTTCCAAATGTTACCTGACACACAATTTCTTTTCCATCCTAGTGTATGAATGTTATTTTTTTAAAAAAGTAATGTACATCTCCTTTTACAGGATGGCTGACAGGGATTTGATAATTGATGCTTCTCATGTTTGTGTGTGTGTGTGTGTGTGTATGTATGTATATTTATATAATATTATATATATAAATATATATAATATCTTAAACTATTTCATTTCAGATATGTATGTTTAAGAGACCAGAATTCACTGGCAAGATGGTAGCACTTTAAATATTGTATCTCTGCTTAATGTTTTCTGCATTGTACTTGTCTGAATGGCTCAAGGTCCATCTTTTAAAAACTGTCAAAATTATATGAGCTTATAAAGACTTTTTGGATGAACTAAGGGGGGTTGCAGACTGCCAGAAATAGTGCAAATTGAGTCCACTTTTAGGGTTAGGGTTAGGGTTAGGGAATCATGGGAACTGTATTTTATTGTAGCACCAGAGCTCTCTGACAGAGAAGGCTCAATGTCTCAGAAAAAAACCAATTCCCATGATTCTCTAGCACTAACCCTAACCCTAAAAGTAGACTCAATTTGCACTATTTCTGGCAGTCTGCAACCCCCCTATGAGAAAGAAATATGATTGTTTTACTTGGAATTAACAAGTGGTCATTCTATAAATAGGTGCTACATGTACAAGTCCCAAGGTAATGACACTATGACCTACAAAAGAATTATTTATAGTACAAATCACAAGGGCATCTGACACCTATACACCTCCAAAAATTGCAAAGCCTTAGCAAAGACTGATTCATTCATGAGATGAAACTGACCTGCTAATAAATGAACATTTTTTAAAAAAAAATCTGTGTCAAAGGTTTTTCATATACTCTTTACTCTATGGCAACAATTAAGAGTACTGTTGTGCTTAAGTGGTATAAAAAATATATATACAGCTTGATCCACCATCAGTCCCATGGCTGTAGTCCTGGATTCTTGCACATGTTGGACTATAATTGCATGCAAGGCTTTCTCCCATGACATGTATTAAATGAAAGACAGCCTTAGCAGGATGCTATCTAAACAAGAAGTGGCATACTGCTGCTTAACTGTCCATAGAGGTTAAGTATCCCTTATCTGAAATGTTTTGGATTTTGGACACTGAGGTCTCACTTTAGGTACATAATGAGATACATATCTTAGAGATGGGACCCACACCTAAACACATATTCATTTATATTTCATAAACACTTTATACTTATGAGGTACAGCCTGAAAGTAATTTTATACATAATAGTTTTAATAATTTTGTGCATGAAACAAAGTTCATATACATTGAATTATGAACAAGCAAAGGTGTCACTATCTTGACCACCCTTGAAAAAATGTTGTTTTTTGGAATATTTCAGATTTTGGAATATTACCCTATATGGAGGAAAGCAGTGTCGAGAAGGGAAAATGGCTCACAGGCAAAGATTAAGCATCAGCCTCATGCAAAATTAGACCAAAAGCCTATCACATCCTGCATACTGTTTGCAAAGAATCAGCTATTTTTGAGAAGCTCTCAAGCAAGATATGATTACAACAGCAACATCTGGTTCACAATTTCCAGCAACTAATATACATTGTACATACTGCATATATATCCAGTGTGTCCAGTGCCATTGAGAACCCCGTCATTGATGAATTCTCTCATGGAGAACTAATTAATTACAAGCAACTAGTTATTTGTAACTAGTCACCTCCAAGCTTTGCATTGTACCACACAAAAATTCCTATGTATCACTAAGAGGAGAAACAAAGCAAATGAGGACATTCAATGTCACAAAATACTTCTGTAGAGCCAGCAAAGTCAGCAGAATTTTGCACATGACTTTCCTGTCAATAAACAAAAAATGAAAGAAGGGAGAGAGTAAACACACAAAATAAATTATGTTGGATGCTGTATTTGTTAGTGTAGTTGAGGGGCATGTTTTAAGCAAACAGATGATATTTGTGTCAACATGGAAAATTCTGTGGCAATTCCCAGCATCTGCAGCACCATTAGATTCCAACCCAAATTACCTTCCAAGAAACTACAAAAAAAAAAAAAAATCCAAGTAACCTTGGTTTTATAACTCTGGTTCATGGTATGTTCCTGGCCATTCATCCTTCTCATTGCCAGGAGTAGGGATTCAGGAGGGATTACAGGAGTCAATACATTTTTTAATGTCATCTGTATGTTCCTCCTTCCTCTGCTGAACAGCAGCAGCTACTCTTGGGAGCATTTCCAAAGCCAGTTGGTGCCTAGGGGCAGAGCTGTGCCTGGAAGCCATGTTCCACTTTGCAACCAGAGCAAAGATTATGTGCAGGGAGATACTGGATACCACATTGTAGGATGACTTACTGATAGCCTAATTTTGAGTTATATCTATGTAAATCACTAAAAGGATTCTCACCCTTGGCAGATGATGGCTTCTTTATCAGTGGGATGAGGAGTCCATTTTGGGTTTCAGGTTAAACTTTAAAACAGCTGTCCAGGGTGTTGAACATATTTTCAGGCTAGGGTTCTATGGCTCATTTAAAGTTCAGGCTAAATGCCAGAGCAGATTAACTATCCTCGGACATTAAAACCATCAGCCATCTCTTACTTCAGTCCTTCAACATCTGGAGGGTTGGATGGTTTCCTGCTTTACCTGGACTTATAACTTTAATTCATCTCACAAATGGCTGGTGAAACATGAGTATCTAAATCTTAGGAATTCATTATCTAGTCTTCGGAATTAGTATATGTGCTAGCTAATTAGAAGAGAAAGAAAAATGAGAAGGCTTGGAATGCTGAAAGGCAGATGTTACATAACTGGAAAGATACAACCATATCAGTTTGTATGTCGTGTGGCTCCCTCCCACACATACACACAATCTTCTGTTTCCACGTTATTTTTCCTCTCCTGTGTATAGGGAAGTATGGATGGTGGAGGAATGTGTCAAAAAATTTAACAGGGGGGACATTTTATGTCAACCTTCATGCCACACGACTTGTGTTTTAGAAAATGGGAGGGCATGTTGGGGAATTAAATAGAACCAAAGTATGTGCAGATGACAAGTTGTTCCAAATGAATTATTCCATTTGGCAAGTATGTATTAAAGTGAATAACATGCATATTCTAATATGTCCTTTAGAACAAATCAGAGGAGATGACTGACTAGAAAATGAACAAGTGGGAATGCTTGGCTTCACAAATCCTGCTAAGGTAGCATTTTAATTGAGATTAAGATCCAAAACACATTGCAGAAATAAGCCAGTTTGAGACCACTTTAACTGCCCTGGCTCATTGCTAGGAAATCCTGGGAATTGTAGTCTATTGTGACACAAGAGCTTTCTGACAGAGAAAGCTGAATGTCTCACAAAAACAATAGTTCCAAGAATTCCTTAACATTGAGCCAGGGCAGTTGCAGAGGTCTCAGACTGGACTATTTCCATAGTGTGTTTTGGACCTAAGTCCCTAATAAGTAGAAAAGTGCACTGAGAGGACATGAGGTCACCTGACTAGGATCAGTAAATCCACAAACATAACATTCCTGGACTAGATAGTATTTCTGACAGAGCCTGGGAAAGTGATCAGGAGCCCAGTTTCTAGAAACCCTAACTAGAATAGGCACAAGCTTTGTGAAATGAATTGAAATCCAGGGAAGAAACATTTCCAAGTTCTAATTTGTGCACATTTTAATGTATTTATATATATTAAAAACTAGCAACTTGTCGTGAAGTGAGTGCAACCTATCTTCCCCAGCCTGAGTTGTGAACCACTGACAAGGAAAAGCTGGAAGATAAAGCATAATTCTCATTGTATCTATATGTTGTGCCTTGGGATACCCATGCAGTTTGACTCTACTTTAATTGTCATGGCTCCATCCTATAGAATTCTGAGATTTATAGTTTTGTGAGGCATTAGCACTCTTTGGCCGAGAAGGCTAAAGACCTTGCAAAACTACAAATCCCAGGATCCCATAGGATGGAGCTACAGCACTTAAAGTGGTATCAAACTGCATTATTTCTACACTGTAGATATACCCTAAGTCTTGATGTACACACAATGATAAGAAAATCCAGTTTTAAATTATCGATACATCTATACATATACACTACATGTGCAAAATATGATGCAAATCTGTCATCGCTTTTGGTGACAAGTTTCACCCTTTTTAACAAGGCGGCATGATCTCTAATTAATTCCCTATGATTAGATATCCTACAGTAAATAGTAAATGAAAACCTGGTTGGTGTGGTCAACACAACTTAATCTTGCTCCAAGGAGATTATTCCAGCTCATTTTAGGCAGGAAGGGTAAGTATCCCCAAAATATGACTTCTTTGGTATATATGTAGTTTTAAATATAAAAACAGAGTAATAAAATAAATAATGGCATTCTGCTAGCCTAGCCAAGGTTGATGGTCAAAATAAAAAAGTAGAGGTTATGGAAGATCCCCTTGAACCTGAACAAAGGTCTAGATAGCCCAGAATCCTATTTCTTCAGGGGAAGAACACAGGTAGGACATGAAAAAAAAAATAACCCTCTTCTGTTGTTGTTCCCTAACTTTTCATCTCTGATATCATTGAAAGCACATAGCCATCTTCACTGGTTGATACTGATCATACTGATCACCTCATTCTCCCCCATGCATCTGAGGAAGTAGGTTCAAGTCTATGAAAGCTCATGCTACCAGCTTCTTTCTTTCAGTAGTCTCAAAAGTGCTACAAAATCCTGTTGCATACTGATTTTCTAGACTTATGGCTATGCCTTTGAATTCTGTCTATCTCATGTATTCTTTTCCTCTCCCTTTCAAACCCTATTAAGTTGATCATTGCTACACCATGTAATGCAGCAGCAAATTCCATAGGCTGGTATTAACTATTGCAGTTATGGACGAGTAACCTAGAGTTACATACTGAATCTGTAGTAGATTCATATCTAAAGTTCATACATATTAACAATGATGACACTATTCCCATTATTGTAAAAGTCCCCCAATACTGCTTTACTGGGCAGCAGCCACTGTGAGTGAGACAGGCCTGTGTTTCTATTGACTAGGGTACAGCATACTGGCATTTCCACACCTTCTTGGTGCAAGCAGGAATTGTGCCTGGGATTTTCTTCTGATCATCACCCCAGGGATCACAGGAGAGAAAGGGGTGGAAATGTTAGAATGCTGCACCCTGATCAAAGTTAGAACAGACTTCCATCACCTGTAGTGACTGCTGCCCAGTAAAGCAGGAGAGGAAATCACCAGCATTGGTTGTAGTGTGTAAAGTGCTTTATTTTGACTGTGTTCCCTCAGTTTAATTTGATGCTGACTTTTATTACTATAGTACTATATACTACCCAA
>CM034701.1:154138941-154149018 GCA_020142125.1 Phrynosoma platyrhinos
ACTGAATGTTAATTTCTCAAGTATCTTTAACCCTTCTGGGGAAAAAAAAATTCTGTTGTCTGGATACTGAAATTCAGGGGGGGGGCAATCTGATATCTGGTCACTAAAATACTGCTCTACTGCTATCAGCTCTGAATCATTCAAAAATTTATTTCCTTTCAAACTCTTTAAAGGTTTGGAAATAGGCTATAGTCAGATGGTGCAATATCTCATGAATAGGGTGGATGTTGCATGCACTCACATACCAAATTCTTCAAAACATCCATCATTTTGCCAGCCCTGTAAGCAGGTGCATTTTCCTGCAAAAAGAAAACATCTTTCTGCAGATTCCCTTGCCATTTTTCCTTCAATGCCTCCTTTAATCAGCACAGCAAGGCATAATAGTATGTGTTAACAGTTTTCCCCTTCTGAAGATAGTCAGTCCTCAAAATTCCTTCATTATCCCAAAGAAATTGTGGCCATGACCTTTCCTTCTGACCTTTGAGTTTTGAATTTCTTCAGCTATGGGGAACCCGAGTGTCACCATGGCAAAGACTGCCATTTGGTCTCCACATCATAGTGATGTAATGCTGTTTCATTAACAGTGATGAGTCAGTTTTTGTGGGTTTTTTAGGCTGTGAGGCCGTGTTCAAGAAGAATGTATTCCTGATGTTTCACCTGCATCTGTGGCTGGCATCTTCTTTCTCTGAAGATGCCAGCCACAGATGCATGTGAAACATTAGGAATACATTCTTCTAGAACACAGCCTTACAGCCTGAAAAACCCACAAAACCTATGGATGCCAGCCCTGAAAGCCTGCAACTTCACAGTGATGAGTCACTCTAAATAATTATCACCACATCATGCAAAATGCTGCAAAGATCCACTTGGTTTTGTTTTTGGTCAACATTCAAACATCTTGGCACCCACTTAGTTGACAGGTTCTGTATAGCCAACTGCTCATGAATTATAAACTCAGTGCATTCCCAGGATATCTCTAGTGTGTCAGCAATTGTTTTAGCTGATATTCACCATTCTGCCAAAATCAGAAAACTTATCACATTACAAAATAAATTGTCTTATCCCTGCTGTTTTGAATTCTATTATGGGATGCAACTAGGTAATATTGCACACAAAATGCCACTGATGCCACTGCCTGGCTGCATCCCACCCAAAACCTAGTTAAAATCCATGCTCAGTTAGCTGATTTGCAAAGTCAGGAAGCTCCCAACTTTGCAACTGGCCAACTGAGCATGGATTTAGGTGGGTTTTAGGCAGGATGCAGTCAGGCATTGGCATTGGTGGCATTTTGTTTGCAATAGTACTTGGCTGCATCCTGTAATAGAAGTCAAACAGTAGGGATAAGACAATTTATTTTGTAATGTGATAAGCAACCAGGTTATGAACATGCTCAATAAACTCAGGAAGTGACACTGTTGAAGGCCTCCCAGCCCTGCTGCATCTTCGGTCTCAAATTTCCACACTGGAAGTTGTCACACCACTTCTTCACAGCTGAGTATGATGGACACATGTCACTCAATGTTTGTACCATAAACTCAGGGATTTCCTTTGGAGTTTACTTCTGTAGGAACATGAATAGGAACTTCATGATGGCTCACCACTTGAAAATTCCACACTTTTTTTTGACATGGTTCTATCAGTGATCTAAATTAGAAATTGAAGCTATGATTCTGCAAATGGGCAAATTACAATACAAAAGCAGCATACAATCATAGAATCATAAGGCCTTTGCAGACTGCCAGAAATAGTGCAAATTGAGTCCATTTTAAGGGTTAGGGTTAGGGTTAGGGAATCATGGGAACTGTATTTTATTGTGGCACCAGAGCTCTCTGACAGAGAAGGCTCAATGCCTCAGAAAAAAAAAATCCTATGATTACCTAGCACTAAACCTAACCCTTAAAGTGGACTCAATTTGCAGTATTTCTGGTAGTCTGCAAAGCCCATAGAGTTGGAAGAGACCACAAGGGCCATCCAGTCCAACCCCTGCCATGCAGGAACTCTCAATCACAACACCCTCAAGATATAGCCATCCAGCCTCAGTTTAAAGACCTCCAAAGAAGAAGACTCTACCACTCTCCAAGGGAGTGTGCTCCACAGTCAAATAGCTTTTACTGTCAGGAAGTTCCTACTAATGTTTTGATGGGATCTCTTTCCCTGGAATACTCTTCCAAGCTGCAATGACAAAATTATATTCAGATTTTGGGAATAGGTCAGGCTGAGAACTTTTCAGTAACCAGTTATAGATATATTGTAGTAGTGATGATATATCTCTTTGTATAGGTCACATGTGGCTTCTTAGTTTTTCTGTAGCAGCCACTATTGCACTGAATGCCAATTTATTTCATCCACATTCAGCCACATATATTTCTCATTGAAAGTAGCTTCTTGCTTGCTCTTAAACATCCGAAGAACATCATATTTGGCAGATGTTGTGTGCACACATGTCCTAATTGCATAGTTCTGCAATCCCCATCACCATCAAAGATGATATCACATGGGGTGCATCTACACTGCATAAATAATGCAGTTTTACACCACATCAACTGCCACAGCTTCATCCTACAGAATTCTGGGATTTGTAATTTTGTGAGGCTCAGCACTCATTGGCAGAGAAGGCTAAAGCACTTGTAAAACTACAAATCCCAAGATTCCATAAGATGGAGCTACAGCACTTAAAAGTGCATTATTTCTGCATTATTTCTACAATGTAGATGCACCCATGGTGAGACAACATGGGGACAAGTTGACTGTTAGAGCAAGCACAGTGTTAAATTATTGGACTAGAACTTGGGAGATCCAGATTAATGTTCACACTCAGTGCATGAAAATTCATTGTGTGAGCTTGGACCACTCACTCTGCCTCAGACTCAGCTTCTTACATATGGGAATCAGGAGAGACACAGACCACCTTGAGTAGAGAAATGGACCAACTTGGATGAAAGGGTTGGATTAATGTAAGCAACAAAATCAACCACAAAAAAGCAACTTGAAATGTTGTGCAGTGAGGAACATTTTCTACGTGTTGCCTTTCATGCAGAAACCTCCATAGCCAATATAATGAAATTATATGTTGTGGTTAAGCATTGTCTGTGCCTTTTAGTTTTCTGGAAAGATATCGATATTTTCAGCAAAGTGAGAGAAAGCAACAAAAAGCATGGGGGGCACTGATGCTATTCATTATAGTTTTTATACAGATGATGTTTTAAAATGTATTGGAATCTGAGATACCTTTAAGCCCTTGACAAGATTCTGTTGAAATGATAGGGCAAGAGAATTGCAAACTAATTATCAGTGATGTAATAAGTGTCAGCCTAAACCAGCTGAAGAGCAAAATACCCACCCTGCCCTCAATCCATCTCAAAATGTGAACTTAAAAGGCACGTTAAATATCAACATTGACTATTTCTTGGCTATTTTGTTTAGCTGATGGAGATACTCACCCCCTAAGCAGATGGGCGGCTGTGGGCCTGCCACGGGACCGAGGCATCCCCATGCCTTGATCCAGCGGTGCACCATTGGCACCCCTGGAAAGGAGCGCTAAAATAGCGCTCCTTTCATATGTCGCTGAAAGCGCGCCACAAAAGGTTGCGGCACACTTTCGGCGACCCTTCTGCCGCAGCGTGTCCATGAGGATGACCTCAGGAGGGGGAGGAGGCGCCAAGAATACGGCTGCCCCTCCCCTTCCCTGTGCCGAAGATGGCTGAATTAGCCGTCTGCTTAGGCCCAAAGACAGTGGGAACTGCTGGTTGCAGGAAAGAGAAGACACAGTGAGAAGAAAGTAGGGCACAACAAAAACAAAGTATACTTTATTGATCCCTAAGAAATAAAATGTCAAAATTCACAGTAAGGCAATGCCTTTATTAGGGCAAAAAGGAATTGCAATATTTTGTCATTTCATCACAGTAGTCCCTCCCTACATCTCTATTACATGTTCTGTTCTAGCCTGACAAATAATATTTATGAATCTTTATTTTGTTCAGCTACTGGAATAAACCAGACAAAAAGTTTTTAAGTACTTGAAAAAAACCTCCTCCTCCAACTGTTTAACTGTCTGAAACAATCAACATAATTTAAAATAGACTAAAAGTAAATCAAACAATCAAGAAGTTGGAACAGATTCAAAAAGTTTTTAAAAGTTTAGAAACATGTACCTTTGGGAAGAAGTCAACCAGGTCCCAAAGACTAAAAAGATTCCCTTCACCATTTCACAGATTAAAACCAGGGCACATGTGGCCAAGCAACATCAGAGTGTGATCAAGATGGCAATAGATATTAATGAGGAAGAACACAGAAGCTAGGACAGCTTACAGCAGTTTGTTTTTGTCTGAGCCTACTGGAAAGGGCTTTTGAGCTATATGAGTGCAAACTCCTTTTGCCCTTTCAACTCAGTTTGCAGCAATTGAAGCAAGTCCAGGAAAAAGGGTGGGCATGAGAAGAGGCCAAATTGCCTGTCAAAAGCAAAGCAGCTTCATTTATATACCACTTCATATCATGCTATGGGTTGTCTAAGCAGTTTACAACTGTAAGCTCATTGCCCCCCAACAGTTGGGTACTCATTTTAGTGACCTCAGAAGGATGCAGGCCTGAGTCTAGCCTGAGCCCTGGCTAGTATTGAACTCACAACCTTGTGGTCTATGAGTGAGTGGTTGCAGTACAGACATTTAACCACTGCACAACCAGGGCTCTATCATATTGGGATAGCTGGAGGGCATACATTAAAAAACTAAAAATATTTTAATTTGGTGTCAGAATAAAGCCAGCGTCAGTTTCGATCAAGTCTCCAAATATGTGTTGTACAGCCAGGATGCCACAACAGAGAAAATTTTGTTTTGCAACATTCTTGCAGGGCCTTATTTAGTCAACAATAAATTTAAGAAGAAGAGAAATTATAGAAACATGAGAAGGAGGTAAATGAGGAATACTGAAACTGGAGTAGCCACTTAGCTTCTGATGTTGCTACTAAAGCCTAGATTATTGTAAAGCAAGGGTAAGCCACTCCAGATAGTGTTGAACTATAGCTTTTTCAGTATCTTTCAACAAGAGCTTTTGCTACATTTGATGAGAGTCATAGGCCAGCTCAAATCTACTTTTAAAATATTAATCAAGAGACAGCCCAACCTGCTCCCAAAATTCTGCTGCAGTTATTATTTGTTTATTTATATTTTATTTTAAGTGTGCTTTAAATTATCATTGTTAATTGTATTTGAAGGGGTGGCTGGGATTGTGGGATATGAAATGTCTATTTTTAATGTTGTAAGCTGTCCCAGTTGTGTTAAGCAGAGGGCAGGATGATGATGATGATAATAGTAGTAGTAGTAGTAGTAATAATAATAATAATAATAATAATAATAATAATAATAATAATAATAATAATTTAAAGTATGTTAGGGCCTATGTATGGTTGGTTAAAGTATGTTAAGGTAAAAAGGTAAAGGTATTCCCCATTGACAAGGTTGTCAAGTTGTGTCCTACCATGGGTGTGTGTGTGCTCATTTCCATTACTAAGTCGAAGAGCCAGCATTGTCAGAGACTACTCTGTGATCATGTGGCCAGCAGGATTGCACAGAATGCTGTTTACCTTCTCACCGAAGTGGTGCCTATTTATCTACTTGCATTTACATGCTTTCAAATTGCTAGGTTGGCACAAGCTGGGACTAGTGACAGGAGCTCACTCCATCATTCAGCACCCAGGCATCAAATTGCCAACCTACTGATCTTGCAATCAACAGAGTCAGCATCTTAACCACTTAAGCCACTGCATCCCTTTAAAGTATGTTAAGGCCCATGTGTTAAAACAGGACCTCTAACTTAAAAAAAAAAAGAAAAACCTCTCCTCATTAACATAACAGGATGACAAGTTTGTTAAAAGTTTCCACAGGATACAGTCACTTATGGGATATAATCGGGAATTATTACATTAAAAATGCCATCAATGCCACTGGGTGGCTGCATCTCAGTTCTCAGCCATGCTTAACCAGTCGATTTGCAAACATGGGAAACAGTCACTTACGGGATGCAATCAGGAATCATCATACTAAAAATGTCACCAATGCCGCCAGTCAATTACATGATGGCTGTATCCTAACTCCCAGCCATGCTCAGCCAGCCAATTTGCAAACATGGGAAGCTCCTGTGTTTGCAAATGGGCCAGCTGAGTGCAGCTGGGAGATGAAATGCAGTTGGCATGCAGTCACCTGGCAGCATCGGTGACATTTTTAGTGTGATGATTCCCAATTGCATCCCGTAAGTGACTATCCTAGCAGGGGTAATTCACTTTATTTTTGTATGTGATAATCTAGATTACACATTCATAACTGGCCAACAGGATTCCAGCTGTTGTTATTATTGATATTGTTATTATATTTCCCACTTTTTCATGGTTCAGGACCCAAAGATTCACAGAATTAATCATATATACATCACACAAAAGTTTTTAAAGTATTGAGTGCAGTGAAATTTTTTTACAGATGATTCATAATCATTGTACTTTTATACTTATGCAATAGCAAAATATGTTGATTTATCCTTTTTAAAATGGTGAAGTCAATTTAATCTGCCACCTTATGCTTGTATCTGTTACACTATATTGTGAGGTGTTATTGACCCTGATAAACTTGTTGGAAATATATTGTTTTGCTTTATAAGGAACATTACCAATTATACCTTTTACTTAAAATGATGCCTTACTTCTGCCATCTCACAAGTATTTTATTCTTGTGGCTTCCTTGATACATTTGATTTCCAGACATGTAATATTGGGGCAGGGGGCCTCAGACCCTCTATGATAAGGCTAGGGGAAGTTGAGCTCCTCCTCAAAATAATCAAGCAAAATTGGGATAATCAACCAAGAATCTGATGCAGTTGGGTCTCCTCAAAAGTAAATGTTCAAATCCACACACATCTTCACACAGAAATAGTGCACATTAAATTGAGGCACTGTCCTTGCTCAGTGCTAGGGAATCATGGGAACTGTAATTTATTGTGGCACCAGAGCTCTCTGGCAGAAAAGACTCAATGTCTCAGCAAAAATTACAATTTCCATGACTCCCTAGCACTGAGCCAGGGCAGTGCCTCAATTTAATGTGCACTATTTCTGGCAGTCTGCAAAGGCCCACAGATAAAACAATGATTTGTTATAAATGAGTGCTCCCAGGACTATACAAGATTGCATATCATCTATCTTATGCACACATACTTGGAAGTGGACTGCCCTGTGGTCTGTGGCCTTAGGAAATATCTATGTTGTTGCATTGTTTCATTGAGCTAAGAGTAGGCTTACCTCCTAAAGTAGGAAAATGGGGCAAAGGAACTTTGGTTGCCAGGGGGCTGGGAGGGGAGGGAAATCTTGTCCTATTTTGCCCTTGGGAAGTAAACCAACTCCCCAGCATGAAAGCACAGAATTCCACAGAGCTATAGGGAGAGAGAGTCCAAGCTCACCAAGACATCAACTAAGGGCCTAAGCAGACGGGTGGCCGTGGACCGCCCTGGGTCACCATGCCTCGATCCTGCGGCGCACCATCGTCACCCCTGGAAAGGAGAGCTAAAATAGAGCTCCTTTCATATGTTGCTGAAAGTGCGCCGAAAAAGGTTGTGGCGCACTTTCGGCGACTTTTCCGCTGCAGCGTGTCCGGACACTGTGGCGGGAGGTCCTCCTCGGAGCGCCAGCCATGTGGAGGGCAGGCGGCTCTGAGGACGACCTCAGGAGGGGGAGGGGGCGCCGAGCGTGTGGCTGCCCCTCCCCTTCCCTGCACCTAAGAAACAGAGGTACAGTGGATCCTTGGTATCCACTGGGGTTTGGTTCCAGGACCCCTGTAGATAACAAAACACAAGGATGCTCAAATCTTATTAAATACAATGACATAGTAAAATGGTGTCCCTTATATAAAATGGCAAAATCAAGGTTTCTTTTTTGGAACTTATACATTTTTAAATATTTTCAAACCATGGGCACTTGAACCCATGGGTAAAAAAATCTGTGGATACAGAGGGCTGACTGTAGTCCAGTCCAGTTCAAGTCATTCATGGTTCAGTATAAACCCCAGGTAGGAAGTTCAAAGTGTATTCCAGAAGAACAGTCAGAAGTCCAGGCAGAGATCAAGACAAACAGGTAAACATTGTGGAAACCAGCACCAGTATAGCTTTGACCAAGAAAGGTTGGCTGTCAGCCACAATTGTCTGGGGGAGATTCTAGACTATTTATAGCCTGCTTGAGTCTTGCAGGAGCTCCCTAACTGTGGCATGCTTCCTATTAAAAACCAATAAGCACCTGTGACTTTCTTTGTCCTTATGTGGGGATAAGTATAGGTAAGTCTGACTCTTCCTCTGAGGGTTGTGGCTGCTGGGAGCTCTGCTCCTGTGGTTGCTGGAGACTCTGCTCTTGTGCTTCAGACCTGGCATGTCCTCTGGGCTCCCAGGTCTCTATCAGAAACTTCATTCTCTGACTCAGTTATTCCCAGGGTACTGGAGGCAGAGCATGGCACACTTTCCTTATCACAATACTTCAGTAAGGCTCAATAATCCACCCCCTCACAAGTGTACTCACCTTTTTCCTCATTCACAGAGCCTGGGGCTGCATTTTCTTTTGGTGAATGTGATAAAATAACCGCCACCCTTGCACATCCTTAGGTTTTGCATTCTCGAGGGTATTCTGGGACTAGTGCTGCTCTCACAAGAGGAAACTAGAGACCATGGAGAGAAGCGTTCATTCTTTTCCTGGCTCTTGTCTTAGCACCCCAGCTTTGCAAAGAGAGAGTTTGCATAAAAGAATGCATGGATTATAGGAGAACACCATCTATCTCCACAGCTAGCTATTTGGATTTGAAACAAAGGGATTGCTACACACATCTTTTCAACCAAAATTACAACTGGAAAAAAGTGTCTTTGCTGATATTTACCACATGATGATGCCTCTGAACTATTACTGCTGCACTCCACAGTGCAGTTAGGCCTCCCTTTTCATTGACAGGAAAAACCTGTCAATGAGCTCCAATCACACTAGTCCTCATGTGTGGAATGGGCTGCCAGAGCATTTTCGATATTAGCAGTCACATTATTTCCAAGCAGGCAGATTGCTTATATTTAGTTATTTATTTTCCTATTTATTTCCTTTCTTTCCTTTTTTTTTAACTTGAATCATATCAACAAAATTCAAAGCTGTGTGCAAATAAAGTGAAAATAAAAATACAGTCAGTTCTCCACATTTGTGGTTTTGACTTTTGTGGATTTGATTATTCATAAATTAGAATAATATGTTGTATCTATGAATCTCTAGGTCCTCCAGTGTGACTCTGCCTGAGGTTGACCATAAAGTCACAATGACTAGAGATTCATAGAGAAAATACTTCTCTGGGCACTTATGAGTTTTCCAGTGTGATTCTATGGTCAACATCTGGTTGATGTTGACCACAGCATTTCACTGGAGGACCTAGAGATCCCTAGAGAGGTGTTTTGTCCTGTAAAAAGATAGTGTTTTTTTTTTATTTGTGGTTTTCCACTTTCATGGGGCTCTTGCATCTTGAATGTGGAGGGATCACACATACACACAAACACACACACATAATGAAAAGCATGCTAAATAGGGCATATGTCAGGGAGAGGAGGTTAAGAGGAAGTGTGGAGGAGAGTGCAATGGCAGAACTTGACAAGATGTATGATAAAAGCTGCTCTGAATATTGTATGTTTCCATCTTTTTTCAGTTGACATGATTGCTATAAGAATGGGGCACATGTAGCCATAACTGGGGGGAGGGACAGGGACAATGTCAGCCACAGTTGTGATATTTAAACCGAGGCACTGCCCAGCTAGCCCAAATACTCTGGGCCAATGCGAAGATGTTCGAACTCTGCAAAGAGGAAGGAAAAGGGGAGCTGCGGAAGGTGAAAGGGAGGAAAATAAAGATGGTCACCATAGCTTTGAAGAAAACAATAACCCAGAAAATAATGCCAATTACTCTGCTTCACTGTGTGCTGCTTTTAACAAAGCTTCAGTGAGACCTATGACTCTCCTTCACACCCCTGCTTCTCTTTTATGGCTTTTAAAAACCATTGCTCAATAACAGGGGTTGGCAACCTACAGTCC
>CM034701.1:154206340-154220724 GCA_020142125.1 Phrynosoma platyrhinos
CGGCCCTTAAAGGGGAAAGGTTGCCTACCCTTGATCTATGCAGTCAAAAGCTTTGCTACAGTCTATAAGCACATGCTGATTTTCTTTTGGAATACCCTGGTGCACTCCATTAGCCATTGTATGTCTTTCTTTCCTGAACCCTGCTTGAACCTCTTGGATTTCTCTCTCCATGTATGGTTGCACTTTATGTTGCAGAATTTTGAGCATGATATTACTTGCATGGGAGATCAGTGTTATGCTCCTATTGTTATTGCAGTCTCATGCATCTCTCTTTTTGTGGATGGGGATATATATTGATCGCTTCTGTTGGCTATCATTTTGTTTTCCATACCTGTTGAGATATATAGGTTAGCACTAGACTTGACTCTATCAATGTGGATTGCAGCAGTTCAATTGGGATATCATCTGTTCCTGGTGATTTGTTTTTTGCTATTTCTCTTATGGCAGTTTCCACCTCACTTTTTAAAATTTGGGGTTCATTTTCATTTGGCTCTTCATTCCATGTGTTCTTCATTTTGTCATTTCTTTTGAATAATTCTTCTGTTTATTGCAACCAATGTCTTTTTATTCATTCCTGGTCTTGAATTATGTTATTTTTATTGTCATAGAGCATCCTGGTACTTGTTTTGAATTTAAACAATTAAAAATACTAAAATTCATTAAAATAATGAACAAAAAAACGATATACATACTCTTTAAAAACTTCAAAACCAGCACCACACAGCATTAAAAGCCCAACTTCAACAGTCTGTAACAGCCTAGTGGCACATAAATCTTTTAAACTATCCATTGGAAGGAGAGCAAGGACAGGGCCAACCTGGCCTCTCTGGGGAGGGAGTCCCAAAGTCTGGGAACAGCCACCATGAAGGCCTTCTCCCTTATTCCCACCAAATGAGTCTGAGAAAGTGGTGGAACAGAGAGAAGGACCTCACCAGATGAGTAGGATCATACAGGGAGATAGAGTCATTCAAATAGCCTGGATCCCAGTAGTATAGGGCTTTAAGATCAAGACCAGTGCCAGTGGTCTCACCTGTAATCAGAAAGAACAAGGAAAATGTGGCTGCAGAGACTTATAAGCAAGCACAAATGTATGAATCACAATTTGTGACACTATACAGCATCATTATTGATCACTGGCCCTGTCTATTGAGGCAGCATTATCACTTCCAATTTTCTGGCTTTGTGAAATCTTGCACCAACTGAGTCAGCATATGAACAAAACTAATATAAAGCAGTGAGGCTTACAATGATTTTACTGAAATTCCTATTGGTCACCCAGAAGTTTGCCTCTCTATGATATTGGTTGTGCACCAAAATTGTGAAAAAGAAAATTGAGAATATTTATATTACTGTAGTAGTAAGGAGCAGCTGTAGACCTAGGAGTTTCATGCTGTATGATTATTTAATCTGATATATACTTTTGAATTTTTAAAAAATAAGGTACTGATTATATGTCTATTGAACATTCAACATTTTAATGCTTGGAATGTTAGAATATAGTTTCTTTTCTTCTTTTTTAAAAAAGAAAACCATGGAAAAAGACACTTTTATGAGATAATATTTGAAATATAATGCAGTAAAGATCACTTTAATGACTAAAATATCTCTTTTCTCTTGAACTCAGGAATATTTTGGATCAATTTTATGCTAGAGTTCAATATTTCTGCACAGTCACACAGTCTTGATGCATTGTTATATTTTGTGTGCTTTTCAGATTCCATTTATATGAGACTTTCTGTTTGGCTAATCATTCCCACAGAGAACTGGATATTTTTACTGAGGATTAGATTGTTGGGTGGGTAGAGAAATAAAATGCTATAATCAAATATAGATTAAAAGACTTAGTTTAGAGATGATAGGATATTTATATGCATGCTCTGATATATTCTTAAAATAATACACATTTTCAAAAGATGACAGAGTTCAAAGCCAAGGAGGGGTAAATTGTGACTATCCACATGTTGTTGGGATTAGGTTCTCATCATCCTCCAGTGTGAAATATGATGGCAACAGTGAATGGGAATTGCAGTTTAAGAATATCTAGAGAATCAGGCTTCTCATCTTATTTAACAAAGAACATTACACATTTTATTGTGTGATTTGGCAAGGACAATCCTGATTTATCCTCTAACACAGGGGTAGGCAACCTTTCCCCTTTAAGGGCTGAGGAACTTCAGCTCCCAGAATCCCAGGAGCTATTGGCCAACATGGCTGAGGCTTCTGGGAGCTGAAGTCTCTCAGCCCTTAAATGGGAAAGGTTGCCTACCCCTGCTCTAACAGTTCGATTGTTCAGCCACTTTTAAAATATTGCACTTTCTCTCTCTTCCTCCCATTTTCCACTCCTTAGCTTACTACAATTGCTGTAAACTGAGTTGAGAAGCCAAAAGTAATTAATACTCAGTTAACTCAACAGGGAGGGGAGGAAAGAAGAGGAGGGACAGCATCTTCCCCATCACTGTAGACTTAAGCAAAAGCAAACTGTCATAGCCTCTCCTAGCTTTTGAGTTCTTCTTCATTTACAACTTTTGCCATCTTGACTATACTCTGCTGTTGCTAAGTCACACAAGTCCCAGCTTTCATCTTTGAAATGTTGGAGGGCATGTAGCTGCAAAGCAGGGCCTATATACCCCAAAAGGCCAGACTGAATGATTCTGGAAGCTAAGCAGGGTCATCCATAGTTATTACTTTGATGGGAGATCTCTGTAGGCCATATTTCAGAGGAAGGAACTGAGTAGGAAATCACCTCTGAGTATTCCTTGCATAGGAAAATCAGTGAAATTCATGGGATCACCACAAGTTGACAGGTGACTTGAAGGCACATACACACAAATACATATTTACTGCAGCATCACAGAACTCCTTTTGCCAGGAATCTTTAGAACCTGTTGGCTATATTGTCAAGACATTATATAGTGCCTACAAAAGGCAGTTCCAAATTGAACCATTTGCTGTTAACAAAGTATAACAAGATAATTGCTGGCCATGAAAACACCTAAATCTTACTATACCTGTCCTTTAGGCCAAAGAAAATTGATGGACTGTTTGGGAGGTTAGCTTGCATTGAATAAAACTGTTCCATCCCTTTTAACACTTATACCTTCAGTGACTTATCACAAGGGTGGAAACAATGCAGCCTCTCTACAGGTTATTAGATTGTAAGTGCCAGGATCCCTAGCCAACATAAGGGATACATTGTATTGCATTGGTTTCTTTATATCCTTCCTTTGCCCCAAAGATGGGACACAAGGTAATGTGCAAATCAAAAGATTGTCTTTGGAAAGAACATATTTGTACTTTCCTCCTTATGTATGAAGATATATATTGTCTTAATAATTCTCTGCAAGTCACATTTAGAATCTTTTCCTAATGCTGCTAAACTATCTGACTGAAATTTAGTAATTAACAAATAGTATTATTTAAAATATTTTATAGATTAGTATCATCTCAAAGACATCTTCTTTTGGTCTTTTCCCCTTACAGGTACATTTGTTGGGAGCACAGTGCCTTCTACTCCCTTCTGTAGAAGCTGTTCCAGTAAGATGCCACCATCAATGGTATCAAAAGCCATTCTGTGCTGAGTTCTGGCCTAAAAGCACACTGAAATAGCTCCAGATAATCAATTTCTTCCAATAATGTTTCAGTTTGTCCACCTACCCCATGCTCAAGCACCTTGCCCCAAGGGGGATACTTGCAGTGGGGTAGTAGTTTCCATCAACTAATTCCTCTTCACAAGACTTCCTCCTTAAAGGGAGTAGACACTCCCTTCAGCATAGTGAATCATTTATCACTTCCTGGTCCCATCCAGACAATCCACCTTTTCTAGATTTTACTAGCTAAGATGGAGAAATATCAAGCTAACACATGGTGGAGCTGGGAGGCCAATACTTTGCCCAAAAATGGTAGGTTAGACACTGGTTGAAAATTATCCATTACAGAAGGCTGTCCAGGAGCCCAGTTTTGTTGGGCAACTCCAAAGACCTTGTTCACTTTTCTTATTATTCTTTCTATTTAAACTAGAATTCTACTGGAGACCTGTTGAAACAGAGAACACCTTAAGATAGAGGAATCTCCTTTGACAACCCTTCAAATGGAAGATATCAAGTAGGATACAGGGCATCCTAACAGCAGGTCTCCAGAACAGAATATGAGGCAAAGAGCTTGTCTATCAATTTCTACCTGACTGAATCCATGGCCTTCTCTCTGCAAAGGATGGCTTCTGTGCATGAGTGGTAGCCCCTTTCTTATCTATAACTTATCTACAATGATATAGCATGCAATAGGTAGGTAGTGAACTGCAAGTGCTGTCATCTCTATGGTATCTATGGTATCTTCATTATGAGTTTTTCTGGGACATATTCCTTCCCACTGGCCAACACTTACAAGTCTTATGGATAAAATGGAAGTTGAATGCAGACATTCCATAAATGTTTGGCATGTGAAATATATTTAATCAAAAAGTAGAAACCAATATACTTTTGAGCTGAGAAGAACATGGAATGCAAATGATTTAAAGTTCCAATTCAAATGTGGAAATACACAGGCAGCTCTCCTAGCCAGTGTCTCTTTTATAAACATGAAGCTGGAATTAAAACAGGGTATATCAGTTGGATGCATGTGTCAATACTTTAGAAAGAATTTTAACAGCAGTAGCAACAGCAGCAGTCCTATTATGCCCAAAGACAGGTACAAAGCAGCTTTTGTTTAAATATTAGTATTGTACTTGCACCTATCAGAAAACCTTTTGTTTTCATATTCATTATCTACACTACTAGATAATTACACTTTTCTTCTTGCTTCACAAAATAGTAACGCTGAATAGTACATGAAAGCTGGATTCAGCTCACATTGTGTAATCTGGATAATAACAATAGATGTTCTTAAACAATATCTGAGGAATGGGGTTGCCAGCTGTTCAAAGGCTATGTGGGCAAGGAAGAAGGGACAAATAAGCTAGGTTTCTCTCTGCTTTTAACGGAACCTTGGTACACAGTGCAGGATCTAGCATTTCATGGCTTTTCACAACACAGAGAGGCATGATCACCCAGTAAAGTCAGATGTAGAGAAAAAGGCAAATGACAAGAGCCAGTATGAAAAGTTGGCAACTTTGAGAAGAAAAAAAATAACATGGGTTTTTGTAGATTTATTTGGTCTTCATTTAGAACCAGAGTAAAATAGTTTTGTTCTTTCTTGTGTTACCTCTCAAGTGTTATAAAAGCTTCTTGCATGTGTACACAAAGACACATGCACAAGTGCACACAAATGCACACTAGCTCCTCAACCAGTTTTAACCAAACCTCATACTATTAATCTACCACCATAAGACTTGTATATATTTATTTTTGCACAATGTTGAATAACTTAATCTACCATATTTATAACTAAGGCTTGAGTTCCATACATGCTTATTTGGGACAAGCCAAAGACTAACACTGCAATTCAATACTTGATTATTATTGAAACTTGCTTCTGAATAAACATATTCCTGACCCACCTTTATTAAAATATTAGCTATAGTGTTTCATCCTGATGACTCAGATCTTGCTGACAAATGCTTATGTAAAATATATGTGCCAAAATATTTATAGGGCACATATGTGTTTTTTGAGATGTCACAGGAGTTATTTTGCCTTTGTTGAGACAGATGAAGCACAACTACTGTACAGAATTCAATTAGCAATAAGTCTCATTAATATAAATGGGATTTCTTTACTCTAGTGCATAGAACCATGGTACAGATGCTTTCCAATAATTCAGTAATTGATTAAACATGTTTATGTAAGCCTTCTACCAAGGAAATAAGGGAAGTGCATATTTCTGTTCCTCTCTCTCTGTGTTTTTTCCCTCCCTTCCTCCCTCCCTCTTTCTAACATAACATATTATTTTCACAATATTCCTGTGAGATCGCTCAGGAGATTTCATGGTTATTAATAGATTTAAACCCAGTTTCTTTATGATTCTGCTCAAAAATTATCAACAACTTTCATTATAAATAATGATTATAATAGTTTCCATGAATGATCAATGAAGGATTGATTTTTGAAATTCCATTCATGATGCTGGGTTTGATACCTGAAGGCATCTGAAGTAGAAAACATCATACAATTAAGCAATTGTTTCTAACTGATTAACTCCCCTTTCTTTTCTTTTCTTTTCTTTTCTTTTCTTTTCTTTTCTTTTCTTTTCTTTTCTTTTCTTTCTGGCATCTATCACTTTGTTCCTCTTGCTCTCTGCTGATGGCACATAGTGTTCTTGGTTCTGATGAATAATCTTCAGGGAGAAAGAGGTGCCCAAGTGAATATGATCCTACCTTGGGGTGGGAGATTGGGATGGATTGCCTTCTTGTCCCTCCAAGCCCTATGACTCCATAACAATGGAGAAGCTCTTGGATTTTCTGACTGATTTAAATTTGGACACCAGATCCAGCTGGAGCTAGAAAGCTCAGAGCAACATTAAATCTGTCTTTTCTGATAACTACTGAGAGAGTCGGCCAATTACCTCAGTATTTAATCCTGTAAAAACTGGCACCGCAGGGAAGATGATTCAAATATTGTCTTCTCCACCTTCTAGAATTATTTGATTTGATATGGCTTATTACAAAGATCAGTGCTGGTGCTTCTAAGGAACAAATTTAGTTTCTTCACTCATAATCTCTCTTTGCTCTCATTACATCCTTGTGCTTGGTACAATTCCACCATTTCAGTCACCACACTGGGAACCTTGACAGATTATGTTCATGAGTTGCACTTTTCCATTCAAATAACATGAGTGTATAAAATGAATGCATGTCAGAAATGCCAGCCACACATTCAACTAGCAAAAATATACTCCAAATTATGATGTTTATATCAATAACACACACACACACACACACACACACACACACACACACACACACACACTTTCCTTTCACTAGCCTTTAAATAAAGTTTGAAGAACTACATCACTATATTTCTGCCTCAGCCTGACTTCTCTGAGGTGATAAATGTTCCAGCCATTGAGAGCTGCCTTTGTGGGAGATAAATGAATCAACCAACATATATGACTACAATGGTACAAGACATCTGCAACATATCAGTATGATTAATTTCAGCATTCACAGAGTTAAACACCATCAATAAATAAAAGGCATATAATAATATAGAAGGCGGAATGGGAAAGGCATTTGGGAAAGTTAATGTTTGTTCACCACTTCCTTTAATAATTTAAGATCAAGCCAATGAAAAATACTATTAAGTGAAGAATGCAGTGTGATGTGGAGGGATGGGCTGCAAGCAGTAGGCCCTAATTCAGTACAAAGAACTGGCACTTGAAACAGGAAAACATTTAATTATGATGTGTAGAGCTCACAGCAATTCTGCACTCCCATCACATGGCACTGGACCAGAGTTAAGCTGCTGTGGTGCTGAAATATGATCTGCCATATTCTAGGCATACACAGCAAGTAAATACACACATGATACAAAAAATGGAAGGCACTACACAGGTCCCTTAAGTATCATGCACCCAGGGGCAAAGGATGTTACCATATGCAAAACTAATGCAGTTTGACACCACTTTAACTGTCATGGCTCCTTCCTTATGGAATCCTGGAATTTGTGGTATGTTGTGGTACCAGAGCTCTCTGATAGAGAAAGCTATATCACAAAACTACAAATTCAGGATTCCACAGGATGTATTCCTTCTGGAGTGAAGAGCCAACCATTGTCAAGTTCAGCCCAGAGAGGATTTGCTTGTTTGCTTATTGTCACAAAGGAGCCAATATAATAGCATCTGCCTAGCTACATGAACATCCTTTCCAAATCTGGGACATTGACGGATCACAGACAAATGATGGACCTTTCAGAAATCTGCAGTAGAAAAATAGTGTGAGTACAGTACAAGACTACAAGATCATACAGAAGAATGCTATATCAGTATGGAAGTCTAATGAGCATACACTGATAAACACTGAGCTGAAATATAGTCAAAACAGAATGATGATTCATGTATTTTTCTTGACTGCCAGCTTTCAAAGTTTGGAAGAGCCTTTTAAAATTAATTTTCCAACTTCCACTGTAAGACAGAATCCTATAATACAAACAAAAGAATGAGCAAGACAGATGGTACTCACATTAGAAAGCCAAGTTTATTCTGTTGTTAATACATTGTTAACAGAGAGATCATAACCTATACATATCAGTCATTTCAAGTGACAGTGCATTTCCAGAAGGAGAAATGAGTTTGATTTACTATCCATATTATATATACTATCCATATGATACAGTGTATATATATATATTATATAATCAGAACACATTTCTCCAAAACAGATTTTTGTTTTCACTTCTTTGATCAATCTGTGTTGATGTGTTAGTCTCTCAGCAAGAACAATTCTCCATAAAACCAGCCTTCCACTTACAACCTGCAGTTCAATTTCTGGCTGTCACTAGCAAAGACTGTATAGGTTCTTTGTGTAGGATTTGACATTGGCTGACATCAAAGTTGGATAAAAATGCCAAGGAGTTGAATAGGACATTGTGTTTCACGACAGGTTTCACCAAAGATATAATTTCAAATGAGCTGGTCTTAAGGGCAAGTCCAGCACATGTGGAACAAAGTGCCTCTCATCACATACCAACACCAAGTTCTTTGTTTATGCAATAAAATCAGAATCATAGAATGACTGAATCATAGAGTTAGAAGGGAATTCAGTTATCATGCTGTTTAAATCCCTGCCTAGACAGAAAATCCACTTCTAAAGCATCCTTGATAGGCAGTCATCTCTGTTGAAGAGTCCACAACATTCTGAAGCAGTCTGCATTGCACTGACAAACAGCCCTTACAACCAGAAAGTTGTTCTTATGTTTATCTAGAATCTTCTTTCTTGTAATATGAATCCATTCATTTGTGACCAGTGAAAGCAAATTTCAAGAAGATGCTTACTGATGTTAATCACCAAGATTGATGTTAAGTTCAACATGGACTCTAATCAGTGTGGTTATTGTCTGCAAAGGATGTTTAATCAAACTGGGCTCCATTATCTCTCTGTACTGCAACACTCTGTGATAAAGGCACCCACCATCTACTCATATAGACTCTAGACCCTGAGATGTCCAACAAGTATAATCTATTACTGTTGTTGTGTGCCTTGAAGTTGTTTCCAATTTATGGTGATCCAAAGGCAAACCAATCATGGGGTTTTCTTGTCAAGATTTGTTCAGAGGAGGTTTGCCATTGCCTTCCCCTGAAGCTGAGAGTATGTGACTTGCTCAAGGTCAACCAATGGGTTTCATGACTGAGCTGGGAATTGAAACCTCATCTCCAGAGTCATAGTTCAACACTCAAACTGCTACACTACACTAGCTCACAAAGAACAGAGACAATGTCCCTCAAGTTGCCTATGTTTATGCATATTTACTAAAGCTGTAAGTACAGGACATGGCATTTTATGGTTCTCTGTTCTAAAGACTGCACAGTACCTAGCTTACATTCTTGGCATAATTTAAAGAAGCCACAGCATGCACATCACAGTAGCAGATTTTAATGATATCCAGGGAGCAATAAACCAGAGAATCTCCAGAGGCCATTTTGCACATTTGAGGCAGCTAATCCCAAGCATCACACAGCTAAACATTTCACCCAGGCTAATTAAAGCACTTTGAAAATGGAAAATATTGTATAAATTCCAAGGATTATCACAGGGAAATGGAAATATATCAGAAATTGTAACAGAATCTAACATTGCCCATCTTCTGCATTGTATCAAGCCTTTGACATTGACAGCAAAGCACCATGTGTGGTTATCTTCAAAGAGGTTCTCCCTCCTTAAAAACAACTATTATTTGACCTGCAGTAAATTAATCTCAATGCAGTTTTAAGGGATGCAATTAACAAAAAACAAAACAAAACATGAGAACAAGTCATTTATTTTGCTAAAAGCCTAATTGCCATTTGTATTGCTAACAGATTTCAATAGACATTGGACTGTGACAAGACTAATGAATGTATGCCCAGGAAATAAATAATATATTTGTTCTGCAGGTTCATCTGGAAGGAGCTGTAATCATAGTAATCAAAGATGGGCTATGAGTCAAGTAAACCTTCCAGCTCATCGCATTCACATAAATTCCTCTGTACCAGTCTTCTGAATTTGAAATCTGTTATGGCATATTTTAAAGAAAATGAATATAGTTTCTTAAAGTGGGATAAAACCTGAAGCTACTATGTAAATGTAGACTTGAATTGGGATTTCTTTTTCTTTTTCTTTTCCTCCTTTTTTTTTTTTAAGGAAGAGAACTTCAAACACATGGAGATTTTTTATTTTCTTCTTTGTTGGTGTTTCTTTCTCTCATTTTGAATCAACTTGTGGTGTTACTTTGAATGTTTCAGAGGGTATGAAATCATCCTCATCATTAATCAAAATATGCCTCAGTCTAAATACTATATTGACTGTTGACTTGCAGTGTGCCTTGAAAAATAATTAGAGAAAATGTTAGGTATGGGCTTTAGAAATCAAAAATAATCTGCAGCTAGACACAATAAGCAGAAAGATGAGAGGAAGAAGAAGATAGAGATTCAAAAGAGAAGTCAAATGAAATGTCTTGCCTTTAAACATAAGATTTAGGAAAGTTTCGCAATATACAATAAATCTACAACTTTGGCTAGTTATCCCTAATTATGTTCAGCAGTGGATGAAAGATTCATTGTCAAGCAAAATTTAAGTTCCTTTTTTGTTCTCTTTTTATTTCTCCCACAAAGAACTTTCTTTGTAGTCCAACTCCAAATACTGAGTTAGGGCTGCTGAATAAATGGAATCTCCCACCCCACAGAGATAGGTGTAAATGCCTGGAAGGCCCCAGATCCCAAGTGATCTTGGTGCCTAAACAAGATCAGGCCTGATTCATACTTAGAAGACAGACCACAAAGGAATATCAAGTGCTGTATACCATGTGTGGTTATACTACATCCAGAGGAAGGCAGTGGCAAACCACTTCTTGAGTTTTCCTTGTCCAAGAAAACTGTATGAAATCCATGAAGTCACCATCAGTCAGCCGGCAACTTGACCCCATATTCTATTTTTACTAGTGATAAGCAGTAATCCTAACTCAAATATGGGTTAGTTGTAGTGGGTTAGGATTACACAAAAGTCTCTTCTCTTGCCAGCTGATCTCAGAGATCTGCTGACAGAGATATTTTTGAGTATACCACATTGCACACATTATCAACAGAAAAACCAAAGAGGGACAGGGTGAGATCAGATCCCTTACACCAGATTTCTGATATTGAAAAACTGGCTAAATACACAGAGGTTTGAAAAGATAATGAAGAAATCAATTTCCCTATAAAGTGAGATTAACCCATACTTTGACACATACTTAAGAGACATGTGAGTTGGCATTATACTTAAACTTTATATGAAAAAAATCAACTTCCTCTTCATACATGAATTCATTTTCAGGTCAGTTCATTACTTCTCTTTTATTAAAACTGATGAATATTTATATCAGTTAACATTTTCAACTTCACAATATATCCTTTAATATTAAGTAAAATTGCAGATTACATTTACAGATATGAATATTGAATTTAAACAGCTGCCTGTGTTTCTTTCAACAAATTGCATTTTCATATTTTTACCACTTTTGTAACATGTTCTACTCTAAAGAGTATTACACTTTATCTGATGAGATGAGATATTTCATCAAAACCTTACTGACATTTATTGAGCTGGAAAATATTATTTGTTCTTAGCTGTCAATCAGATTTTTGTCTCCTACACTTAGTATAGTTGCCCTTTTTTCCTTGCAGTTCAACTGTGTCATTAAAAGCTGAACATCAAGCAGAAATTGAACAGATCAAATTTCCTCAAGGCCTCTCTCTCTCTCTATATATATATGTATGTATGTATGTATGTATCTCCATATTTAATATACCTATGATTATAGATCTATATTTCAGGTACTTGATTACTCATTCTTTTATTCATATTATACTTTAAAAATAGCTTTGTTATGTTTCATTAATCCAGAAAGTGTCCTGAACAATTGCTTGCAATGTTAAACCAATGTTATGATCCTGAAGGTGGTATATCTTAATTATCCAGCTCCTTAAAGTACTCCCACATATTACAGTCTTAATTGTAATATCACAAGTGCAATGTAATTATCATTATAAAGATATGCATGCACCTTCTGAAATGTGCACAGGGCTCCTTAGATGAGGATTGAGAGAACAACTACCATACTCTCAAGGAACCTCTGTTTTTTATTGACATGTATGAATGAATAAGAGTATAGACATTGGAGCCCTCAATCCTAACTGCATCATTGGATCAAGTTATGTTTATATCACCAGATAGACACCCCACGGCTTGTCGGGAGGGGTTTCTTGTTGGTACTGGCCAGATAAGGACAGAAGACTCCTCATTGGTCAAGGCACAGGGGGGAAGGTCACACCACCGTCCCTGGGCCAACAGGCTGGTGTTAACATTTCTCACAAGGTTGTTGTTATGTGAGATTTGGATGAGAGTTTGTTGCTTATAACTCATTACAGCCACATGGAGGCAGCCATTTTTATAGTCGAGATGGTGAGAGTTACTTCAAACCATTCTCAGCTTTTGGCGTGCTTGGCTTTGGCCTTGCATTTTAGGCTTTTGCTTTTGGTTGTGCCTATTCTTTTACATTATCGCTTGCTCCACGGGCTCTGGTTTTTCTAGAGCATCCCGTGGGGGTGAGCGAGTGGCCTTCAGGCTGACCTTCAGGGCCTGGTAGCATCCACATTCCCTATTTTATTAGGAAAAGGTTTTGCAGGCTCCTTTTCACCAGGTACGTCAATCCGCCCCTTCAGGCCCCGAGACGCCCCGGCCACTCGATCTGGTAAGGTTGGGATCCACTGCTAGTGGGGGGGGGGGGTTAGCAGCACTTTCTCACAGCGGTGAGTGTGTGAAGACATTAGTCTTTGGTGAATGTTCAGTACCAGACCTTCGGTGGACACCTTTCCCATGGTGGTTGCCAGAATTGCTCCCTGGCTGTGGTGTCTCTGTGAGACTTGAGGGAAAGGGTGGCCTTTAAGGCCAGGTTGGAATCATCCATGGAGGTGATTGTTTAGGGCCCATGTTTATTTGTCATTGAGTTCAGGATGCCACGCAGTAAGGCCCAATCCAAACATCGGGTGGCTTCTGCCACACCTTCTGCAGATCACTTGGCTAAAAGACCTTTCAAGCCTTCTAGGAGGGATGAGGATTTACTTGCCCAAGTTTCTCAGCTCGGCAAAACGGTTCAGGCTTGTGTGGCTCTGTGCAATCAACTAGCACAAAAGGAACTTCAGGCTACTGCCTCTTCCTCAAGTGTTAACCCTTTGGGTCTTGATAACACTGAAGCACCTTCTTCCATGGCAGCTCCTGAGTCTCAGTTGGCCACCACCACACCGGGCCCGCAGGTGGCTTTGGCAGTGGAGCTCAGGCACCCATGGTTGCCGATGTTTGGGATCTTTTACAAAGAGTCCCGGGTTTGGGGATGCAGGGTGTGGGTCCCCTTGCATCTGGGCAGCCTACTATGGCTGATTTGTATAACCTCTTACAGAGGGTAGTTGTTCCAAGCGGCGCAATGGAGCAAGCTGGTGGATTGCAAGAAGGAGATCAAGTGGCTGCTGCCTCCGCTACCTTGGACACCTGAGCTGTTGTGGGGCCACAACTCAGGGAACCTTCGCAGTCAAGTGCTGATATGGCTCAAGCTTCAAGCTCATGTGTGTCTCCTGGTACTGTGCAATCTAATTGGCTTACCTCGGTATGGGCTCCAGGTAGCCAGGTGGGGCAGGGGATGGCTTTTGAGCAGCCTAACTCTGCAGCTTTGAATGTGCCCACTCAGGCCCTTGCTGTTTTACAGCCACCTGACTCATGGGCGCAGGGTGCTCAGCCCTCTGCTGTTGCTAACTCCATACCTGTTGTGCAAATTGCTGGTGCACAATTATTACCTGGAGCGGTTAGCAGCATAGAGCCTACTCCTTACGCTGGTATGTCTACACCCCTTGGATTTGGAAGGGTGAATACATTGATTTATTTACTTTAACATTTAGGGATCCCGAACCAAGGATCATGGTTAAGGATGGCATTGTTTTCAGTTTGCCAAAGGAGTTTCATGCACTCAAACGCCCTAAGCTCGAGCACAATTTTGTGAATTGGATCATGGGATTCACTATTTATAGAGGTATTATTGAAGAAAAAGTGCCCCTTAGATCTCCAGATTTTTCTAAATATCAGGAGATCATGATAAAAGCATACACCAATTGCTTATATAATTCCAGGGGTGCTGCTTGGCTCCAATATGATAAGCAATTTAGGATGCGAACAGCACAGGTTTCCTCTTTATCTTGGAGGCATGTGCAGTCTGAGCTATGGGCTGATGTCA
>CM034701.1:154232808-154281373 GCA_020142125.1 Phrynosoma platyrhinos
AGTGTTTACCCATAACAATGCGTGTGAGTCCTTTGTGCCGATGCAAACCCTTTCAAGTAATAGCTTACAAGGTCCCAAGCCCTATATACTGGGTCTAGCAAACATATACTTGTTTCTCTAGAAAGAAACAATAAAGAATATCACTTGGAACAGGAAACTGCTTGAAGATGCTTCCTGGACCAGGAATATTGAGTTATGTTAAATATTGCTCATCCAGCCCAATTGAGATCAGTAGGGGAGTAGTGGTTCATATTGCTCAAGTAAAAAGATGAGTCCCCTCCCTGTTCTCTTTTTGACCACAGCTGAAGACATTTTTATTCAGGCAGGCATTTGGTGGGTGCATTTTACTTGTGTAATGTGGCGTGCTGTTTTAATGTTTGAATGTTATTTTTATTGGTTTTAACTATGCTGTTTTTAACTTATCTTTTAAAGTAATAATATTACATTAATATTAGTAATACTTAATTTTCTTTAAACTTTTGTAATCAGTATTTTAGTTCTGTCTTTTTAGATTATTGTAACCTGCCTTGAATCCCATTGTGGGAGAAAAGCAGGATATAAATCTTTGAAATACATAAATAAAATATAAATAAAAATTACTACCACCACCCCAGGTTTCCTTCAGAATCCCTCTTTTCCTTTCTAAAATGACCATAGTAAAATAATATAAATTGGGATGTGTCTGTATCTCTCTCTCTCTCTCTCTCTCTCTCTCTGTGTATGTGTGTTTTGAGGCTGAAGGCAAACAAAGCACCCAACGTGAAGTCGTAGGCTTTCATGGCCAGCATCCATAGTTTTGTGTAGGTCTTTCAGGCTGTGTGGCCCAAACTCTTCTAGAACATGGCCACACAGCCCGAAAAACCCACAAAAGCACCCAACCTTCCTCCTTCAAAAACAACACTGGAGTAAGTGAGTATACAATCTGACTCAGAACCCAAATGTCCTCCCTCCATTCTCACTTCAGAACTCAAAAGAGTCTGAGTACTTCTGTTCCATCCACAACCATAACTGGATAGCCATGGACAGGGGGATAAATTTTGTCTCCAAACATTTTGAAGTAGGCAGTGAGCCCAAGCACAATTACTAGTATTTATTTCTTCTTGTTGCTACTGCTGTTGTCATGTGCCTTCAAGTCATTTCCAACATATGGTGATCCTAAGGTAACCCTATCACAGAATTCTTGGCAATTTTTTTCAGAGGGAGTTTGCCACTGCAATTCTATGAGGCTGAGAGAAAGTGATTTGCCCAAGGTCACCTAGTGGGTTTGATGGTCAAACTGGGAATTGAACCCTAGTCTGCAGAGCTGTAATCCAACACTCAAAGCAGTGCACCATTAATTGTTTACATAATCATTTTTTAACCTTCATTTTAAATAGTTTGAGTCATCAGCCACTCTTTCCTCACATCCTTTCTTATCAGGAGACCCACAATTTGCCTGCCCAAATTTAAGTGGTCCTGTGATTAGATGTTCCTTGTTTAAATGTACCAGTGATTTATTTAATTCAGTAGTTTCCTACATTCCTTGTTGGGCCCATTTTATTCATAAAAACTAGCATTTTTTTTTTTTTTTTTTTTGCATATCTGAGAAATAGCAGCAATTTCCTAATTTGCTTGTTCGAGCATTCATTGACTCCCTTTTTATTCATGTATAGGCAAGAGGAGGACTTCATAATTTGATACCAGCATTACGAGAATCCATGGTCTCATTGGTTTTTAGTTTTTATACTATGGTAGGTATTTTTTAGCTACAGAATCTACTAAGGATACTATGTACATTCAGAAACTGAGATACTAATGTGTCAAAACACAGTGTAACTGAACCAGGGCATCAGGTAAATTTAGCTAAGCATCTTTTCAGTGTCATTTGTAAAGATATGATGGCTGCAGTCCAGAAGATCGTATCCATTTTATTTTATTTTTGAATGGTCACCAAGGCATGCTGCTACTGCTATAATGAGAAGCATAATCTTCCTCTGAATAGTAAAGATTTTAATTTTGCTTCTGAATTTTTTTGCTAGTAAATTGATCTTTTAATTACATGTAATAAATGCCATCAAACAGAAGACTAACAAGCAAAGTTTTCTAGCTATATCAGTGATTATATAGCTGACTTTTATACTTCTTCAGCAATGTTACAGTTTGTGCTGGAGTCTTGGGTCTTTGGGTTTCTACATTTTAATCTTGCTTGAGAACTGTTATAGGAGAACAGTTGCTTTGGTTTCATTGTTGGGCAGTTTATACTGGGAACTAGATAGAGGAGTATGACCATTCTTGTTCTACTAAACCTCTTGGTGGTTTTCAGTACCATCAGACATGGTTTCTTTCAGTGGTGCCTGACTTAGATGGGGATTGGGGACACTAATTTACACTGACTCCATTTCTTCTTGGAGAGATAGGTTCACTGAGGAATTGTTGGCCTTGGCATGTGATGTCTGTCAGCATTCTTTCTTGTTTCCCATCTTGTTACTCATTCCCATTCTGTTTATAACATATATGTGAAACTGTTGGAGACATTGTCTGGAGTTATTCAGTACTTCTCTCTCTCTCTCTCTCTCTCTGGCTTTTCTTCGCAAACGAAGATTCAGGAAGGACTCATCCCACGCTTTTTGCAAGCACGCTGATGACTAAAAAGGCCAATCTGAGATAAACAAGTCCGGTTGCAGAAAGCACAGTAGAAGATCTCCTTGGGTGATATTTCGGGGTTTGTTATTTTTTCTGCATTGTCATTTCTCTTTGAGACTTGTTTGGCCTGAGTGCTCAAATAAGGCTGCAGCATTGTGGATAGTGCGTCTCCATGCCTCCCGATGTGAGGCCAGGGTGGACCATTGTTGGTGATCAATTTGGCTGAGCCTGAGATGTTGTTTCAGGGAGTCCTTATATCGCTTTTTTGGAGTGCCCCTTTTAGGGTGCTGATAAAAACCAACTCTAATGCCTTTCTAACTAAATGCAAGGAAAGTGTTCTGGTTCTGAATCAGTTTATGATATCGAAGAATGAACAGAATGAAGCTTAATCCAGTCATGAGAGCAGTCCTCCTGGCTGAGTGTAATGCAGATCAAGGAACAATTTTTCTCCTGTGCTGGAAGAGGTCACAATCCCCTTCAGGATCTTTACAGTTTTAGTGTTTTCTAGATTCTCAGGGTTTGACAGGGTAGAGGAATGTTATTTGGCTAGTGTGCTAATTGTGTCAATTCATAAATGTATTGGATCTGGCCACAGTGACTCACATCTTAGTTCTATCCCATTTGCATTATACTGACATGGTATAAGTTGTCCTGTGTGAAGATGACACTCCTTCACCAAATTACCTTTCTTTAAGATGGCTGCCCTAGGTTTTTTGATCCCACCTCTTATGTTTTGATATTGTGCTTTTAATTTGTTATACTGTTTAATACTTTCTTAAGGGGAGGAGGGATTATAATGTTTTAATGTTATATTTTACTCTTGTTATATTTTACTGTTGTCAACCACCTGGATTGGTTCGCCACAGGGCAGTATACAAATTATTATTATTATTATTATTATTATTATTATTATTATTATATAAGAGAATTTGTCAAAAGAACCACCCAAACTGCTTATTATCTGTTTATCTTTTAAACTTTCCTTCATGGATGACAGCACCTGCTCCCACTGTTATCAATTTCTGATGTATCAGACCACTTTTATGTTTCACTAATGATTTGCTTCCAAACTAGGTTTTTTATTGTTAGTAGCGTGGATATTTATTCCAGGGTCAGGAAGCTTGTAATTACATAAAAATAAAACTTTATTTGAATAAAGGTTAACAATGGTTCACTTGTTAGTTATGTCAGTTGTTATATTATATATACCTGTTCTTGTTACAATTTGTTACACATCTCTCTATCTAGAAAACACCAGTTACTCTCATTTGGGACCCTCACACCATCCTTATTTACTGTTATCCTTCTGACTTTATTTCTATACTAGCTCTCAGGCTAACTATATCCCACAGGATATCAAGTACCAGCAACTCTCTCACTTGGAGTGCTATATTTAAACAAAGGGGTTTTGCAGACCCGCCTAAAGGGGCAGCACAGAGCCGCCCTGGGAGTGATGGATTGGGGCCATGGCAACCACATGTCGGGGCCCTGATCCTCCTTTTTGCTGCCCCCAAAAGACCAGCAAAATTCCGCTCCTTTTGGGGGCGGCAAAAGGCCACACTAAGAGCTGGCACCGTGGCTCTTCTGCATCCTTTTGGCACAGTGTGTGTACACGCTGTCCCAGGAAGGTGTCCTGATGCCATGCACTGTGCAGATGGGCATGCGGTGTAAGGATGGCATCAGGGTGGAGTTGAGGCAGCCGGCGTGCAGCTGCCTCACCCCAACTCCACCTCCCAGCCTGGCCCTTTGTGCTGGTCTACATAGCTCTTAAGTCCCTCACTACTGGACTTTTCCCCTCACAGTCCCTATCTTCTGGACTATTACTCTACCAGACCAGATCTGACTCCAGCTGTCAGCAATGGAATTCTTTATCACCAAAGCCCACAATTCTATAGGTTGTTGCCACTCACTCCTGATTGGCTGTTGCTCAGCTAGCCCAACTGTACCTTCTCTCCATATCCTGCCTTTGAAAAATTTTTAGAAATTTCAGATGGTATAAAATTCTCTAGCCAGACTATTAACCATGGTAATAGCAGGGTGCATATATTCTCAGCAACTACTTGTTTCAAGAAACAATTCAAAATACATGTTTTAGCATATCCAGCCCTATATAATTTGGGATCAGGCTATTTGAAAGATGATTTTCTCCAATATGAATAGGTACAAGGTTTAATTTCTTCATGGAAAGCCCTTCTCATGGTTCAGTAACTATCAGAGACACTTTTGAGCGGGATGAGAGAGAAAACATTCTTGATGGTATATTCCCAGATTCTGGGTTGACTTCTCCATTGTCCTCCTATTGATAACAAATGTTATTTTATTGAGATAGACCTTCAATATTTAGATTGAGCTACTCATGCTGGCCACATGATCATAGAGTAGTCCTTGGACAATGCTGGCTCTTTGGCTTAGTAATGGAGATAAGCATTGCCCCCTATGGTCTATGGGGAATACTTTTACCTTTACTTTTATTGCTGAAGAAGACTATTGTTTTTATTAAACTAAAGCACTTTGATTCATTTTTTTATGTCTTCAGTGTATTTTGTTAATGTTAATTTTATGTTAATTTTACTATGCTTTCTGTGTCAACATTTGGCAAATAACAGCTATTCCTAGTCTTTCTCCCAAAATTGGGGCTGAGGGCAGCTAACAATAAAACTGAATGAAACACATACAATTAAAACATAAAACAAACTCAAGCATAAACAATTGAAAAACAACTTAAAATGCATCAATTAAAGATGTCAGCAGCTAAAATAAGTTGCCAAAGTGTCATTTGAAGAAGAGAAGGGTCTGCCTGTCACTGGTGGAAGTGGAAGTAGGTAGAATTGCAGGTATGATTTTCTTTCTGAAATCCTAATGTGATACGCATCTACCTTTTACCTATGCTGTTGCCTATGCTGTTGCCAGTGACAGAATGTTTCCCTTCCACAAATTGTGTTCCATGTGATTTCCCCAAAGAAATGAATAATCGAGAAGTTTTAGCACACAGTTCACTTGGGAACATAAATGTGACTGTACAGCAAAACCAAATCAAAGTAAAACGATACACAAGAATAATAAAACCAAAGGGGGGGGGAGGGACTTTACTGAGACTTGAAAAATACTTTCCATAGTTCTGGTGAGAGATCTGACAAATATAATTACATAATAATGTAATTCTAATTCAGTGAATGAAGCATCTTCAAAATTCAGTGTGAGATATGTATAGATTAATTAAAATTTGTACCTTATTAGGCATAGTTTTGAGCCCTAATAATTCATGAGCTATGTGATAGAGAAAATACAGAAGTACATATGGTCAATATATTTTTTCCACAAGTTTTTTAGCCTTAGGACCATTGTTCTCTTTTAGTAAAGAACCATATCATTTTCAAAAATCCAACATCCAGAGCAATCAATTGTTGAATGGGCAGTTTTCAAGTCTTCTAACACTGAAAAGCATTTATGTGATAGGTAGATGAAATTGCCTTGTGTGTTTCAAGGTCTATAACACCAAGCTCGTTAACAGTAGTAATAAAGAAATGCAAATTGCATTTCTTCAAATAAATGTGGAAAACCTGAAATGTGTAGAACAACAATGAGATTCTGATTCCAAACTGTGTGCTATTGTAATCAGATTGTAATTTCACCTAGGCAGTATCTTATACAGGAAGAAATATTTGGCTGGTACCAAAACAGAATTGTACTTATGCAAAGTTCAGCTATGACAAAATTGATTCAAATGTGACTTTCACAGATTGATCAAAGAGAATGGCATTCTTTTACATTTCAGTTTAGATATCAATGAAGAACACAATGGTTTACCAATTACCCTTTCAAAAGGGTGCTTATTTAAATTAAAATCATTATTCGACATTCAACCATTTACAGAGAGGAAAGGAGAAAGGAATTTGGAATATGATCAGCATTCAGAGAATCAATTTTCTACATTTGGGGATTTGAAAAAAAAAATCTTTTGCTTTATAGTTGTTTGGAACCAGAATTAAAGCAATGACTTGAAAGAATATTAGACTGCAGAACTTGTATAAAATGCTATCCTCACTAATTAAATTTGTTCAGTTTTTTTACTCTTTTGATTACTTAATCACATAAAGCAGCTTCCTCCAACCTGGTGCCCTTCAGATATTTTACACTGCAGCTTCCATCATCCCTCACTGTTTTTGATATTGGCTGGGTGCCATGGAGGGCTGGGAAACACCAGCCGTCCATGGAAAGAGGTGGAAAGAGAGTTTGAATCCACCCCAGCTCTCCCCCCAGCTGACCAGGAGGACAAAGAAAACCATCAGCGAGGCAGGGGAGAGTTGAGCAAAGCACCAGCTCAGCCCATTCTCATCCCCCAGCTGAGTCGGAAAACAGAGTGCTGCCAGAGGAACAAGCAGGAGAGTGGAGGATGGATGAGGGCAACCAGCCATCTCTGCCCTCCCCAATCAAAGAGAAAGAAGTGAAGAAATTAAGGGAGGGATGGGGTGGAGATGGGGATGGACTAAAGGAGGGAGGACACAAGAGAAAAGAAGGAGCGAAACCTAGGGAAGCATGAGGGGATGGGTAGGAAAACAAACAAACAACAATGGGAGGAATAATGTAGGGAGACAAACAGCTACTGGGCTGCAGCAGTAGTAGTGGGTGTCACTGACAGGAGTGAATTGTGACACGATAGGTAACATTGGTTGGTACTGTACACAGGGAGGTGTAGTTGGCCCTCCTTATGTAACCCCATAACCTAGTAAACCCTATGATGAGACACCCCAAGTGAGACACAGGCAGGATCAGAGGATTAAGAGAAAGGGAAGGAGGGAAAAATAAAGGGTTATCACATCTGCAAGATTACCCAAGGGTGTAAGAAATATGCCAAGACAAATAGCAGACACCCCTAGGAAGACAAATGGAACCCAAAGCAGCATTACACATAAAATAAAACAGCAGCATTACACATAAAACTTGTATGCACAACATATTATAAGAAAAGCAGGCTTGGATACAGAAAAGGGAGGAGTGAAAATAGGAAGAAGGAATATCAACAATCTAAGATATGCAGATGGCACTATAATACTAGCAGAAAACCTCACTGACCTGGAACATCTACTAAAGAAGATCAAAGAAGAAAGTGTAAAGGTAGGCTTAATATTCAACAGAAAGAATATAAAAATAATGACCACCGAGGACCTTCACAAGTTCAAACTAGACAATGAATAAATAGAAATAGTAAAAGAATTCCCATCCCTGGGATTGAACATTGATAGAAATGGGGACTTCAGTCAGGAAATCAGAAGAAAACTAAGAATGGGGAGGGTGGCTGGGAAAGAACTAGAAAAGATTATAAAATGCAAAGATATACAACTCAGCACAAAAGTTAGAATCATACAAGCCATCATATTCCCTATTACCATGTATGGATGTAAGAGCTGTTAAGAAAGATGATAGGAATAAAATCAATTCATTTGAGATGTGATGGTGGAGAAGAGTTCTGAGGATCCCATGGACAGCTAAGAGGACAAACAAATGGATCCTAGAGTAGATCAAGCTGGAATCCTCCCTGGAAGCCAAGATGACCAAACTGACACTGTCATACTTCAGACACATCATGAAAAGGAAGAACTCATTGGAAAAGATGATAATGCTGGGAAAGGTGGAGGGAAGTAGGAAGAGAGGAAGACCACATTCCAGATGGATGGATTCTATTAAGAAGGTCATGGGTATGGGGTTGCAGGAATTAAGCAGAGCAGTTGAGGACAGAGGGTCTTCGGGATGTCTCATCCATAGGGTTTCCATGAGTTGAGATTGACTCAAAAGCAGTTAACAACAAAACCATGGAGGGGTATTCACAACATGTAGACTTCATCAGATTGATAAAAGTAGCATGCAGTTGTCAATCTTTTACTTCTCAAATGTAAGAATATTATCTGGCACCCTGTTCCCTGCTCAGGAACTCTCAATCAAAGCATCCCCGACAGATGGCCGTCCAGCCTCTGTTTAAAAACCTCCAAAGAAGAAGACTCCACCACTGTCCTAGGGAGAGTGTTCCACTGTCAAATAGTCCTTACTGTCAGGAAGTTCCTCCTAATGTTGAGGTGGAATCTCTTTTCTTCATAGTGTAGAAGAAACCTAATTATCAGTTCCAGTTATTTATTTATTAAAAAAAACATGCTATAGGGCTTTTCCCCAATGGCGAGAATACTGAGTAAGGGATTTTTATTGCCATTATTGTTTTCTCTCTGTCTAAACATGCAATTTTCTTTTATGATGTGCATTTGGGAATTCTTTTAAGCCTTCATATGCTGAAGAAGAACAGCAAAATACTAGCACATCCAAACTATCTCAGCATAATAATAAATAATAATAATAAATTTTTATTTGTAGCCCGCCCCTCTGCTAGGCAATCGGGGCGGGGGACAGCAATAGTTAAAACAGAACAACGTTAAAACATTCCCTCTCCCCATAACCCCTACCTCCCCCCTCCCCATCCCCCTAAAATAGAATTAAACCAAAGAATAATTAAAATACAATATTAGTTAAATCAATAAATTAAAAACAAGATTTTCTGAGGAGACAGACAAATGGGGACCCCTTTAAGGGCCGACCGTTATGATAGAATGATAGAATCCAAACAATTCATAGTGAGTATACAATCCCTTCAGAAGAAGACTGGTTGTTCAAACTGTATGTTTAGTGGAAATGAGCATGTCAACTGTGTTAATACATGAGAAAACATTGGATAATTTTTAAAAAAGGATGGAGGATGTTGAATGAATGCATGAAAAATATGGTAGGCTTTGTTATGGTACTAGGTTTTTAGTACAGTGATCTACAAAGTAGAGAATCCGTTTAAAAATGTCTTCTATTTTTTTATTAGGTCCCTGCTGAAGACTTGCATTCTTAGTATGATATCATAATTTAAAGTTTATTATAATCTCCATTTTAATTTTGAATAAACTAAATGAATTAGATAAGTATTGTCAAAGAGCCATAGTCTGAAAAGCTGTGATGGTAGTCATCTGTCACTTTCCACCTTGCGTTGCCAGGTGAGGGACTATCGAAGCCCTGAGATTTGAAGGCCAAAACCTGGGATCTAGAGAGGGAGCCTGATGATGTCACAGGGGGGCTGGCCCTAGTGATATCATTGAGCATGAAACATCAATCTTCAACCATAGTTGCTTGAAGCATATGATTCAAATGAAAACCAGTAAATATAATAAGGAAAAAAGATTTTCTACTTGGAAATTAAATTTTCTAAACTCTGCTTTGAACAGAGAAAACAGAACTTTTCCCATAAAAATTCTATTTGTGACACTTTCCCTGATGTAATCATTATGCATAAGATTATTTCAACCTTTCTCCCCAGCAAAAATATTTTTTCAGACTCTGCTTTTAATGGCTTGCTCCCATTATTTAATGCCTTTCTCTGGCCACATGTTTTTAAAGTCTTCTTGTTTAATCCTCCCTTATTCCCAAAACAGAAAACAACTGGACAATCCTATTTATGCATGCCAATTCAGAAGCAATCATTATTAAGTTTAGTGGTACTTGAAACTTTAAAATGCTGATCAACTAATGTCCTGGTCATGGGTTTAAGATATCTTGGAGGACATCAAAGAAGAAAGAGTGTGAGAGGCAGGCAGCAAGGGAAGAAGGAAAATAATGAGTGTAGCTATGAGGAGGGAAGGAGAAAGAGATTATGAAAGAGAAGACAGGCATAAGGAAGGAAGGGGGAATTGTAAATAGTGCAGACAGAGAAAGACAAGAGATGGAATGCGTGTGAAGCAGATTTTTACTTATCCCACCACATGTGCACTGGAATCTATTCTTATCCCACCTGTTATCACCTCTTCTGAGGATCTCTATTTGTCCTGGGACCTCTTCTGCATGACACCATGTGAGATGCTTCAGCTGAAATACTACCTCTGGTAACTACCCATGAGGCACCCTTAGAATTATCTTGCTGCTACTTTCTGTAAACATAGTTTTATTTGTTGCTGCCAGCTGGTAGAGCAATCAATTTAAAAAAAATAGATTTTTTTTTAATTTCTGAACAGCAAACCAAATGCAACACTTTATCTTAAATGTAGGTATAAAATCAAACACATAGGTTATGTCTATTTTAAATGTTCTGGTTTCATTGTATGTTTGGATATCTTTGTACAATCTTACCACTAGACACCAAAAATAACCCAAATAGTACTTCCACTCACACCACACATAGTAATGTGCCTGACCTTATCACCAGTTTTCACCAACCTTAAGCATAGTGACTCAAGAGGTGCATATAAAGTTAAAGGTGTGTGTGTGTGCATTACAAAACAATTACTTAAACAGAAGATTGTCAAACAGTTCACAGTTACTTAGTATGCTGAAGCACATTGTTACAAATAAGTATTCTAACTTGGTTATTGTTGTTGTGTGTCTTCAGGTCATTATGGAGACCCTAAGGTGAATCTATCATGGTGTTTTCTTGGCAGGATTTCTTCAGAGGAAATTTGCCACTGCCATCCTCTCAGGCTGAGAGAATGTGACTTGTCCAGGGACACCCAGTTTCCATGGCCAAACTGAGATTTGAATCCTGTTCTCCAGAATTCAACACTCAAACTACTACACCATGCTGGCTCTCAATAACTTGGTTATTACAGTTGTTTATTTATGATAAATACCAGCTGGCAAACTCCTGTTGACTGACATGGCACAAATATTTTTAAATCTCCTTCAAACTCTCAGCCAATCATCATTTATCTCCAATATTCCATGCTGTCACCTCCTCTGAGCAGACAACTTAACCTTGTTTAATCTAATATAAATTACCTTTGTTACATACAATACACATTAAATAACATATTTGCATAAGCTCACAACATTACAAGGGGGGGCTAGAAAAGCAGAAAGATTAAGAGAAGCAAATAAAGAAAGCAAATATACTGGGGTAATGGGAAGAAAGAGAGAAGGAAAGAAGAAGACATTTCAGCAGGAATTGTTTTTGGTTGGAGGAAGAGGAAGAAAGAGGACTAGAGAAAGGAGGAAAAGAGAAGATGCTTACCCAAGTAGGGAGAAAGAGGATAACAAAAAAAAGAAAGATGCAGTTTGTGAATGATAGTAGGCAGCAATTGTTGGGGCAAGGCAGAAGGAGAAGGATGATGGGAGGAAGGGAAGGGAAGTATGTTTCACCAGGAGTTAGGTGAAAAAGGAGGAAGATGACCAGAAAGGGAGGGAAAACTGTAAGACTTAAAAAGGAAAGGAATGAATTGCCTAAAGCAGAGATGAACAGTAGTGCAGCCCAAGTGTACCTTAGACTAATAGAAAATTCTACTGTGGTTTCAATCAGTTTGGGAAGGAAGAGGAAGATGGAACAAGTAGGAGAAGACCACAAGCTTCAGTGCTGTGGTACTATGTTCAGCTAACCCTGGGCCAAAGAATCCCAAGGCAGCTCAGTATTTTCCTGTACTGATTATTCCATTTGGCCATGCCTTATTGCCACCAAAGTCTGAGAAACTAAGAGGGAGGGAGGAGGTGTGCAGCACTCCTTGGACAAAAGAACTGCAAAGGTAGATTGGAAAGAGAAACAGCAGAATTGGAACTCATCCATAAACTACAGTCCCTCAGCAATGGATTGAACAGGGACAATGGCTTCCTGACTCACTACACACATTGCAACATTGTGTGACCCCATCCTTAGGAGGGCATCCTATATTTCACCTACAGGCTAGTTTCCAATGTCAAACTGGTCTTGCCTCATTTCCATACACATTGGCCAGTTCACAATGTTTTTGTTCACTAACAACCATTATTGAAATTGGGCTTGCTATCCATACACAAAGCATTTAGAATTTGAATTGACATTCTCACATACCAGACATTCTCACATACCAGACATTCTCTGTCCCTGGTTTCCATCCCACTATATGCATCTGAGGAAGTAGACTGAAGCCTATGAAAGTTCATGCTGCCAACTTCTTTATTTCAGTTAGTCTCAAAGGTGCTACAAGATCACTCTACATACTGATTCTACAGACTAACATGGCTATATCTTTTAATTCTACTTTAACACTACTCTTCCATAGTAGGTTCATTAAGAAAATGAATAGTTTCACAGAAAAGAAAGGGTATTTACAGTACTTTTAGGTGTAACAGCACAAAGCAATAAATGAACCACATATAGGTTTTAGTCATTCTGTGGAACAGTGAATAAAGACTGTGAAGGATACCTAGCCTATTTCCTCACATTTACAAGCCAATTTCAAGGCCTAAATGCAAGGTAATTGGGTAACTAATTAGTTGTTGTCATGTATTAGAAAAATACTGTGATGCTAGGAGTCAGGCAGAAACCAAGGAAGCAATGTAATTTAATGCCATATTTAGAAGTCACTGCACTCTTGTTAGCTTAAGGCTATGCCTAAAGGCTCAGTCTTGCTCTTTGCATTCACATTCCACCCATACTCTATCTCATGGCTTTAAAATTCACTAGAGGTGCCATCTTTGAATGTTAAAAGAGATCACAGTCTAGGTGAAAGGAAAGGAATGACATTTACTAAGAGCAAGTGGTTCCATAAAATATATTGTAAGATTCCCAAGGAAACTTCTGTAGATGCATCCATCATCGATATTCTCATTTAGGAAGCTGCAGATGACCCCTTCTCAGATCTTAAGACCACAGAATTGTGGTCCCATATGTTACAGTTTGATCTGACTTCATGCACTGCTGTTCTTTTTGACAATTCCTGGCCATCTGTTCCAATATTTTAGAAGAGAATTTCTTCCCAGAATGATCCTGATTATTATTGAAGCATTACCAAAGAACATTGATTTATGTTGATATACCAGAATCTGAACCATCAGGTATCAGCATAAGATCCTTTCAGAATGATTATTTGGAGAGTTTAGAGAGATTATTTGGCATACTTTTAACTTCAATATGTATATAGATGTAGCAAACAGCAACAATAGCAACACATCAATTAGTGACATGTAAAGATCATTTTTGTGCTTCTGGTGTAATATCTATAGAGAAAAACTCTGTTCTGTCATTTTTTATTCAGATACACAAAATCATTTGATGCATCTACTTCTTATAGCAAGATTACCTAAGCAAACACAAGATGTATGCCAGATGTCTTTCCTCCATCTCAGCATTTTCTCTTCCTCTATTAATATTGTGACAGAGCCAAATAGCAAATAGTGACCACTTTTGTTGGTCTTCTGGTTATGGTGAAGTATAACTGCACTGTGCTATGTTTATACTACACACACTACATTATGGCAGCATTGTAGTGGACTTTACAACTGCATAACTAATAATGCAATAGATGACAACACTTCTTGCTCATTTCTTGCACAATGAATATGCCAGATTTGAGTGGGATTGCTTAGATTATCATAGAATCGAAGAGCTGGATGAGGCCACAAGGGCCATTTAATCCAAACTCACCTTTCATTGTACTATAACCTGTCTTTCTGTATTGATAATAGCTTCGTCACAAACAGGGTTGTGACTAGAATAATTGAAATAATAAGCTGTTGTTCATCATCAACCATTCTGGAGGCCAGATAGTGATTTTCTCTCCTTCCTTGAATGCTTCCGTTATCATAGGATTGGCCTATCAATCCATTTTATCTTCCTCACATCCAGTAAAAATTCAAATGGAGCATGGAGATGAAAGGAATATTCAAAAATATTTTTAAAAAATCATTGAAAAACATGTTTCTCAAATATTGAGAAACCCTGGCAAGAAGAATCCTGAACATAAATATTCACAGTTCAGTACTTATTCTGTGCAACATTCACACAAGCAGGTTTTTAATGCACATTTTCTGAACAGGAAGCTGCCTTTTCTACACTGAAAATAGTATTTCTGCTCAGAAATATTATTTTATGCACAAAATAGACTGTTTCCTGAGGGGAAGATGCTGTTTTCTGTGCAAAATAACCATGTGTGAATTTTGTGTCCTAAATTGAAAATAGTCTTTAAAACTGTGCACTTTTTGAAGACATTCTTCTAGTAGGGGAAAGTTTTAAAATTTAGTTGTTGCTTCCTTTGAGAAGAAAATTACTGAAGAATTACATTCGTAGCAGAGAGATGGCACAGCAATAATTGTTCTCAAATTAGAACAGTACCCATGCATGAGGCTGGAAGAAAAAGGGAGTAATCATAGGACCACATCCAATGAAGTAGGTTGGAGTTTGCCGAGTATATGAATAGAGGGACAGAGATCTATGTAGGCTGCAGATTCAGGGTAGGAAAGGACTGTGCCCCTTTGAAATCCTTACTGAGGCACAGAACTTAGATTATTAGAATGATCTAGAATCATTCCTTATTTTGACCCAAGATGAGATAATCTGTATTATATTACTGGTATACATAATGCTGAGTGGAGATGACACAAAGTTTGGAACAGGATATTGTTAATCATGGAGAACAGGAAGTTTTGCACTCTGGGTAACATTGTGTCACTGGTTTAACCACTACTGACTCTTTTCATAAATCATTTGCTGTATCAAGAAAATGGTGGAACAGTTTAAATTAAATTGAATCTTCTCCTTTGCTTCCAATACATTGTAGCAATACATGATTCAGTAGCTGGGCAGTTTTACTTGACTATCCTATGGATGAATGAATGTGGAGGGCATTCATCTTATAAATGCTGCTCCCCTGCTCAGGATGATATGTGAATCACTAACCTCTATTGCACACAAATCACTTAGAAATGTAAATTCTTTATGACTTACTAAATGTTAATGTATGACTTGAGAAATGTTAAAGTAGTAAATAGATTCTTTTAAGCTTATATGCACTATATTTCTCACTTTAGCCCTTAGCATTTAAGGTAAGAACCATAAAGATATAAGACAAAATGAGCTTTCTGCTATCAAAAGATAATTTATGATGAAGGAGGGAAAAGAGTTAATATAGGTAAATCACAGGGGCAGATCACTGACACAGGACAATGCTCTTTCCTGTGTAGGTAGGTAGTAAAACATTTATTAAATACAAATGTTATGAAATGGATATTGAAATGTAACTTCACTGTCTTGTATTGCTTAGTTTTGTGTTTGCTACAATGATTAACATTGTATCTGTTGAAGCAGTATTGTCTGTTGAATCAACATAAAAAAAGGTCTCCTAAATATTCATAATCTGTGTCTAAAAGCTCCAAGAAATTTCTAGGGGAAAAAAATCAATTTCAATCGAAACAACGAATCAAGTATTGCACTAAAATGTATTCAAATATTCTTAATCTGGATCCATTTCACTAGGTGTTACAGTCAAGGTTAAGAGTCCTAACTCAAGTCCCAAGGTCATCTGGTGATAAGAAGTCTGAAATCACTTCACCTAAATTCAGCTGCCTAACTCATAAGTTATACTGTTCATTAAGACCTGTTCTGGCATTCTTTTTTCCTGAGCACTAAAGGATCTAAGGATGTATGCTTTAAGTCCATCCCTTGATTCCTGACCTTGCCATGTTGCCAGGGAAGGTCTGAAAAGGAATTTTTGGTATGTTTAGTGGAGTTGGTTGCAGAACTCCATGAGATCAGGAAACTTAATACGATAACATTTAGCCTGATGTATTCTCACAGAACCAGTCCAGCTCTTTGGTCCAAAAATGTTCCCTACATTTGCTGTATATTATTATTTGTTAATAGGACAGAATAAATAGAATATTTTACCATACTGTAGTATATTGTTAGACTTTATTGAATATTATTATTTGGCTTTATATTATTCTGTATTGAAAATTTGATTGTAACATTAATGCAGGTTGTAATCTGCTTTAGGAAGTGTTTCTTTGTTTAATATCTAGGGCAGAACAATTGTCAATTCATTCATGTAAAGCTGAGCTGACCCATTCATTGCATCTTCAGTGTCTGAGGTGACTCAAATAGACACAAGGGTGAAATAATTCATATCTTTAGTTAGGGTTAAAGACAATAGGTGTTGCAACAAATTTGATTGTCCTTAGGGGAGATTGCTTGTACATGAAAAAAGAAATAGTTTGTTGATTAGATCTCTTCACTGTGTCCTGAAGTGAATGGGTGGAGAAATTGCTGTTTTCTCATTTCAATAATTTCAAACTCCAGCAATAATATAGGAAATTGCTAGTTGCAGAATAGGATGCAGCTGGTCTACCTACTTTTCTCAAAAAATAAATCAGGCTTAAGATCTTTGGTTTTTTTTAATGTGCTTTGATAAACCAGCCAGATTTAGAAAATTATTGCATAAGGATATAAACCAATTTACCTGAGCCAGCTTAAAATTAGAAGCAGGTGGCATCTTGATATTATCAGATGCATTTAGCCATCAAAATTGCTGCTTGGGTGCAGCTTGGGTCCATCGCCGATCAGAGGGGTGCTCTGGCAGCCATTTTTTTTTCAAGACAGAAAACTCCCAGCTTTGAAAAGAGGCACAAGGAGCACCCCTTTGTGTGGTGATGGACCCAGGCTGCACCCAGGGGGTGATTTTAGTGGCTAAGTGCATCTGATAATATCAGGATGCTGCCTGCTTCTAATTAAGCCGGCTCAGGTAAACTGGTTTATATCCTTATGCAATAATCTCCTTAGATGACCATACTTCCAATTCCTTATTCTGGCTTGTACTCAAGCTATATTCTTTGGTGGCAACTGGTTCTCTGCAGAATCAAGATGCTTTGTGGGGATTCCTCAGCTAGTTGACCTGTTATTTTCATTTGTATCTGAAAATCATATATCTTGAATACAAGGCCCATAACCTCTGGCTACAAATGCCTAAGGAATCTCTAAGGAAAGAAGAGCCCTGGTGGCACAGTGGTTAAATGCCTGTACTACAGCCACTCACTCATAGATCGCAAGGTTGGGAGTTCAGTACTAGCCAGGGCTCAGGCTAGACTCAGGTCTGCATCCTTCCGAGGTCGCTAAAATGAGTACCCAACTGTTGGGGGCAATGAGCTTACAGTTGTAAACTGCTTAGACATCCCACAGCACAGTATGAAGCAGTATATAAATGAAGCTGGTTTGCTTTGCTTTGCTTTGCTTTGTTTAAAACCCAGGATCTTCAGCTCCAAAATATATACAGGTATGAAAGGTATTTTGTATAACTTCAGTTGGGCCACCCTGCTGTGAGCTATCCTTTTACAAATACTAATCCCATCCCAATCTAGTCTCCCTTCCTCTTTTAATTTTGTACTATTTCTGCCAGATGCTTTCCTCTCTGTTATATGATTTCAGAATTTTCATTTCTATCCTTTATTTGTTTCCTGATTCTTTTATTTAGGAAATATGGCTTGAAATACATTATGTATTCTTAAAATCAGTGCAAAGTTTTGTCCCGTTCCCCCCCCCCCCATCTCCAGCCATGATTGAAGACTCAGTTTTGACTCTAAACACTGGAATCCTTTTCTCATCCTGTGACATTCTGTTACTGCTTTTGTCACCATTGTGCTCATTCTGGCACAAAGTGAATTTTTGCGACTTCTCTAAGCAGTGGAAGTAAAACAGCTCATTTCCATATATAGATATATCAACTTGAAAAAATATGGGTAACAAGGAGTTTTGATGCCTTTGGGCCTTATATTTCAGATTTGTGAAAAATCAAGAATAGGGAAGCCACAATAAATCTTCAGCACTGTTTCAATCCATTTCTTGGCAGGTTGATAAGTCAAACCTAATGGAAACAAAATTGTGGGTTGCCCTGAAAAAATGATTGCCAAAGAATGGATTGACTGTTCAATTTAACACTATCGGCACACTTCAGGAACCATCCCATTTAGAAAAGACACTCATAATCAAAACCTGCCCTTGGGTGGTTAGATAACATCCTGCTAAATCAAGGATGAGTAGGCCAGGCATTTTGGATTCTAATTCCCAGAAGACCCAGTCAGCATAAACAATAGAAAGGGACTATGTGAACTGTAGACTAAAACATCTGGCATAACAAAGGTTCCATACCATGTGTAATTCAGTGGAAGAACTGCCTTTTTCCCCTTACAGCAGAAGTGAGAATCATGCATTTTCAGGTGTTCAGCATTCATCATTATTGGCTATATTAGATTGGGCTATTAGGAAATAAAATATAACAACATCTGGAGGGCCATGCAACTTCCACTGCTGCCTTTTAGGGTACATGTAAGGATTACTCTGTTCCTTTTCATTAATAGATGATGCAGTGGCTAAAGGCTTACATTTGTGTGTGTGTATATAAAAACAAACACGCACACACACAAAAACAACAACCCAAAATCCAATATCAAAGATATGCTGTAATTAATTTTTGAAGAGAAATTACATTCAAAAAGGATCTCATTTACACACAATGATCTTCCAGTATAATGAAAACAGGAAAATTAAAAAACAAAAGGGGAAAAATAATCACATTAGTAGTATGTTTTTACAAAATATGATTAAATGTGCAAATAAAAGCCCATTTGTAAATTTCACCTATATGTCATTCTTTCAAACATTGCATAATTGGATCACAGGTAGAGAAAAATATTTTTCCAGTAACAAAGTATTAATCTTTAAGTAGTTGTAAGAGCATGAAAAATCCACTTCCACATTTTTTTAAAATTTCCAATAAATTAAAAAAACAAAAACAATAATGATAATAATAATAATAATAATAATAATAATAATAATAATAATAATAATAATAATAATAAATTTTATTTCTATCCCGCCCCTCTGCTAAGCAATCGGGGCGGCTCACAGCAATTAAAATACAATAGTTAAAATACATTCGAATGTCCCAATCCCTCCCCCCATCCCTCCCACCCCTTAAGACAAAATTAAACTTCAAAATTTTAAAACAATAAATCAATAAATGAAAACAAAGTTTTAAGATAATGGTGGCAGGACAACAGGGAGCATAAGGAGGAGATTCGGTGTTCATTCCTCTGGGGAGGATCAATCTGGGAAGGCCTGCCGGAAGAGATCCGTCTTAACTGCTTTCTTAAAAGCAGTGAGTGTTGTGATAAGACTCCTGGAATATCCTGGATGTCCTGGAATATGAAGGAACTTTCTGAAACCAAATTTACATGTGTGATTACTTCCTTCTAAAGTGTAGCTACTGTAGGATAACTTCAAAATATATTTGTTAAGGAAGCATTGGCAGTATTACATTTCCAACAATTTGCTGATTTAGAAAGCCTTTCTTGAAAAAATATTGTAATAACCAATATACCCAAAAGAGCAATTTCTGCTATATAAGATGTAGTCAAAGATCTGTAGTCATTCTAGTTATAGATGTTAAGACTAATGGCAATTAATTACTCAGAATTGGATATTTCAGGTGTCTATTCCATGTTTGATGTAAAGCTCACATGTCATATTTATTTATAGCAAATAGCAAGTGGCAATAACAAGTACATTTCTATACTACTTATCAGTGAACTAGCAATCCCTAAGCGGTTTACAATGTGTAAGCCAGCTGCCCCTAACATATATAAATAAATATGACATGTGAGCTTTATATCAAACATGGAATTGTTAGCAGATATGAAATTAATAAAATTTTGGGATACATGTAGAGTTCCCTCTATGACCCTGAACTAACTTCTGTGGGATGTCAGCCATAATCCTCTAGATAGCAAGTCAGGTAGGCATCAGGAGGGCCTGCCCAAACAACTGGAAAATTCCCTACCAGACAAGTTTGGGAGTTGCTAAAGGGAAGAAAACCATTATACCAAAAAGGGACACATTGTCCAAAGTCTCACTCTTGATAAGGCAGTGATCAGATTTAACTGCACCCTCTTTCTCCAGCCTTCCTTCCTTGATTGAATTGAAACCAAATGCATTATTTAGATTGATCTCACACCTAGGTTTAACAAAGCTAAGAAAATCATCACCTTTGTCCAGGCTTCAGCCAAGCCGTTTAGTCAATAGTCAGAAGTAGAAATTTCCTATTTAAACTCTGAGATTTTTAGGCTCCATGTGCTATCTTTGGAGTGCAGCTTGCCTCCACATTATTCTGTGCTCTGATCATAGCTCCCTCAGCCATCCCTTCCGCCGTTTCAGCAGCCATGCATTATCATCATCATTATCATCAACATGCACAGCGGATCCCGGAAAAGCCTTCAGAAGGGAGTAACTCCCTCTGTCTGGCCCATCTCAAGCTATTCCCATTTTCACTCCTTTATTCCTAAGTATGAAGTGTGTGTGTCATATTTGTGGGTGTGAAGCTTTCCCCTTTTAATAAATATTTAGACTTTAATTGAAGAAACTTGCCTCAGCATCATCCATTGTGGAATTCCTTAGTCCTCTGGTATACATGTCTGTACCTGATCCCATGGGGCTTTGTTAGGACCCCAATCTTGCATAATTAATAAATTCCCCTAATTAGAGCCTTCCTAACAGAATAGAGAACTGAAATATCCAGTTCTGAGTGATTAATGGCCATATATTTGTCTGGATACTCAGTGGGGCTCAATTAATGTGTCTTATATGAAGAGAACCACAGATGCATTTAAAGCTGCAGGACCACATTTGGATGGCAACAAATGTTTCAGTTGTAGATATTCCATTTAGCTGATAAATGTAATTCAAACTGCTTTTGCAAAACTGAAGAAGGCAAATACTCATAATTAATTCTGAGTATCTGATTTAAGGTAACAATCTATAACAATCCACCCACATCTTCCACAAAATGGTTCCTTATCCATTTTAAAATCTGAATTTCCCCATTAAGTCAGTTTGGTTAAATTGCAGTTGACAAGATAATGTTTGCCACACTGTTCTAATTTCTGAAATTGTTGGCAAAATGCAGTCAGCCGTCTATATCTTGCCATCCACGGATTCAACCATCTGCAGATGGCAAGCCCATGTTGTCCCCAATGGAAGCACATGCATGTGGCTGCGGCACCATTAGGGACAGCCCCCATTGTTCCCAGTGGCAGCACATGAATGTGGCCATGCTGCCATTAGAGACAAGGAGTCCCATTGTCTCTAATGATAGCACAGCCACATGCACATGCCGCCACTGGGGACAATGGGGGCTGTCCAGAATGGCAGCATGGCCATGTGCATTAATCAACACATTCCCCCAGAGATACCAAGGGTCAACTGTATTGTCTTTTTAAATAAAATGAGAACCACGTGCTGTCCAATTGAATAGAAGTACCAGAAATGAAGACTCCCAAGCTCACCATGGTGGCTTACTTACTTTGAGTGGATATATTAAAAACGATAGCCAATATATACAATAATCATGATAGGGAGATTCGGTCTTTGTTAGCAGTTTTATACACAATTAAGTAAATAATGTGTCCCATTGCTTAATAGCTTACTTTGTGGCAATTTCATCTCATGTTATGGTATAATGCTAGCATGAGTAACTAGTGTTCAGAGCCCTTCTTTTGCTAATAGATTCCAAATAACAGGCATTCATATCAAATATGTCTTCTTCTTTGGAGGTTTTTAAACAGAGGCTGGGTGTCCATTTGTTGGGTATGCTTTGATTGAGAGTTCCTACATAGCAGGGGGTTGGACTGGATGGCCCTTGTGGTCTCTTCCAAATCTATGGTTCTATGATTCTTAATAATCTGTTGGATGATTTGTTTGCTTGTTTCTTTGGAAATTTGCAAAAGTAAAAAAGTTGAAATGCTGAGAGCAAGTATCTAAAATGTCTAAGGAAATGAGAGCAGCAGAGACAGTACACAGTAGCCACCCATTAATCAATGAACACTGTCCATTTGCTCTCTGCTTTGCTCCAGTGTCCCAGAGGATGCCAAGCTACAGAATGAAGTACAGAGTTCAGAGCCATTTCCTTTCATCTTGTGTAGGTAATTCAGAGGACTAACTGAATCTGGTATTTGATTATATGACTGCACGTTTTTAGCATCTTTTTGAATAACAAACATACCAAGTTTGCTGCTCAGGCTGATTTCAAAGCACAATGATTTTGGCTTGGTAAGAAGGTACATTAAATACAGTTTAAGTTAACGTTAGACAAGAGAGAGTATCTGTGCTAGGCTGGTTTTGTTTTTGTTTTTCACTTTTAAAATCTCTGAATAAAAATATCTGGATGGTAAATATTATCACAATTTTCTTCTTTTGTTTCTCTGCATCCACACAAGAGAGAAACACAAGAGAGACAGTTCACAATTAGTTTCAGTACTCATCATTGTTGTGTGCCTTCAAGTCATTCCGACTTATGGCAACCCTAAAGCAAACCTATCATAGAGGGTTTTTTTTTTTTTTGACAATATGTGTTCAGAGGAGGTTTGCCTTTGCCTTCCCCTGAGGCTGAGAGAGGCCTTGCCCAAGGACACCCAATAGATTTCATGCCTGAGCTGGGAAATGAACTCTGATCTACGAGGTCATAATCTGATATTGCTTTTAAAAAGAAGGATGAGCTATCCAGGGGGCGGGACAAAAGTCTTATTGAATCATCATGGTATTGATTTTTCACAGTATGTTATATACATTTTATTCACTCCCTTTTTATCTCTGGTTTAATATATTACTGATACAACATGATTTTAAATGCAGTAATTAATTATTCTATTTTCAAGTTGTACTTTTGGTAGGTAATTATGGGTAGCATTTTCACAGCAAAAATAATTTTAGTTCAGTCAGGGAGTTGTAACAAAGAATATAAATACACACACACATACACAATGCTCTTAATTGTTGTTTAAAAGGATTGCCATAGGGGCTTTGCAGACTGCCAGAAATAGTGCACATTAAATCGAGGCACTGCCCTGGCTCGGTGCTAGGGAATCATGGGAACTGTATTTTATTCAGAAAAAAAATACAATTCCCATGATTCCCTAGCACTGAGCCAGGGCAGTGCCTCAATTTAATGTGCACTATTTCTGGCAGTCTGCAAAGGCCCATAGTCTCACTTCTCCTTAACAGTCGGACAACTTTGGGTTTAATTGGAAATCACAGTCTCACTGAGAATTGTTATTCTAAGTTAAGCAGTGAGAACAAGTTATGAATTTGAAAGTGCAAACATCTTAAGCAATCATCTTTTTTCATGTGGAGGTATCAGAACAGGACTACAAAGAAGAGTAAAGTAACTCACTAACAATGTGCCTTCACACTTCTACACCACTCCTTCTCTCTCAAACTAAATGTCCACTGCTAGTGGCTGTGTAAAGCTGAAATGAATGAACACACACACACACGTGTTTCTGTGTCTGTATCTCAACTGGCTGTCTGCCACCTGAAAGGAACAGACCTTTTCTTAAGCAATAATCAGAATACTTCATATTGTCCAATGATTAAATTATGACCTATGATGAAAGAATTTTTTCACAGTATGTTATTTCCTTTAGCCGAGTTTAGTGGATTTAAATTCCATGAAAGTTAATGCTACAAACTTCTTTTTTTCAGTTAGACTGAAGGGTACTACAAAATCTCTAGATATTAATTCTACAGACTAACATGGCTATATCTTTAAATTCTACCACTATGGAAAGCACCAATTTTAGCTGAATGAAGTGAAAAATCCATCAACCTCTTCAAGAAACTTGCCCAGATACAGATATCTTCTTTTTCAACAAGTGCCAGCAAGTATATCATTCCTGGGGACCTACATGTGGGAAGCCCTTTGCAAAACTACGTATCACAAAGAGCTCATGGGTTCTACTCATGCTGATTGGTTCTGCAGTAGCCAACATTCCTTCTCAGTTTTCTGCAGTTAAACTCCTGCACTCCTGTCTCTCCCTGGCTTCCACTCCACCATAAGCATTTGAAGAAGTAGACTAAAGTCTATGAAAGCTCATGATACAAACTTCTTTTTTCCAGTTAGTCTCAAAGGTGCTACAAAATCTCTGTCTATGATGAAAGAAAGAGACAGAGAATAGCATTTCCCAGTTTGACTATAAAAACTGAAATATACACCTGAAATCTCCTGTGATGAAGCTATTACTGTGATGAGTATTCTTTATTGGGAATTCCAAAATCTAAAATTTTCCAAAATCCAAAATTTTCCACATGCATGGTTGAGCTAGTTAAGCTTTTGCTTTCTTATGAGTCAGTGTACACAAACTTTGTTTTATGCACAACATTATTACAAATATTATGTATAAAATTACCTTCAGGCTATGTGAGTTCAGGTGTATGCAAAACATAAATGAATTTCATGTTTAGATTTGGGTCCCATCTACAAATAGTCCAAAAAATAATAATCTGAAATCCAAAACACTTCTGGTCCTAAGAATCTCAGATAAGGGAGACTCAACCTATATTAACAACAGAGCTGAAGCAAAAGCAGTAGGGATTCATTCATGTCAACAGCCAAACACATTTTTCTTCTAGTCATGAAGGACTGGTAGGAGGAGGGTGTTGTTTTTGTGGCATATTTTGTGCCATTATTTTCACATTGATTTTCCATTGACATAAATGAAGCAATTCCCTCAAGCTCTCTGCTGTGACAGTTCTCTAAATGCCACCAAGCCAGCTGTCTCAGGGATGACTTGTGTGGGAACAAAAGCAGTCTTGCTCTTTTGGCATGGTCACTATATGCCAACTGTTTTATTTTATTTTATTTAAAGAAGAATAAGAAAGATGAATGTCAATTGTTATTTGTTCTCCAATGCCAATACAAACACCATTGTATTACCTGAAATCACCTAATCTCATCTGATTTTGGAATCTAAATAGGATCATGCCTAGTTAGTATTTGGATGAGAGATGATCATAGAATAAATAATATAAACACATTTATTTTTATCTCACCTTTTCTCTGAAACTTGGGAGTTTAGCACACAGCTAAAAAAAAAAACAAAAAAAAAACCAGCTTTCCTTTGCCAGTTTGAATCCTAATTCAGGATGCATCCAGGTATTATACATAAAATGCCACCAGTGCCACTGGCAGAGTGCAGCCAGGGTAACATCTGGGTTAAAGCAGCACTCAGCCATCTTTTTTCAAAACTGTGAAGCTCCTGGCATTACAAATCGGCTGGCTGAGCGCAGCTTCTACCCAGAAGTTACTTGGGCTGCACTCACAGCATTTTGTGTATGATAATACCTGGACACAGCCTGAATTAGGATTCAAACTGGCAAAAAAAGGTAAACCATTTTTTTAAATTTAATTAAACTTTATTGTTAAAAGGACAATAACAAACACCAAGGGATTAACTATACACTATTCACACACAAAAAACCCCAAACAGGACAATAGCACAGTAACACAAAACTTCAACAACTACATGTTAATTACATTAATACTAAATTACAAAAACAGATTTGGAAAAAAAAAGGAAGTAAACATTACAAAATAGAGTGTTACTTCCGAGCGTTGAAAAGATCTCCTTCACTGCTGTTTAATCGACTCTGTGCCAACCTTAAAATAATATTAGGCTTAAACCAAAGAACTGAAAAAGAACTCCCGATTTACCCTTAGAAGATACAGCCAGACCTTATGCATATTCTAACAAAAAATATCTTTTACTAGATCTTTATGGCCATTCACAATCAAAAATGTGATTAATGGCTCCCAGGCCTTCCTATAAACCATTTTTTTAATGCTATGTGATAAACTATAGTTAAAACATACAAAAGATCAACATTAAAATGGAATTGAACTAACACAAATGATAAAAAACATTTTAAAATGTATAGTTTTAAAGAGCAGTTTAAAAGAAGAAGAAGGGCCCAGTCCATCTGCTTTGGTCCAGGCTTTTGAGGGAGAGAAGATCTGATGGACTTAGGGGGGAAGCAGATGGCGCAAAGGGCTGTTTTGGGGGCAAGGAAGGGGAGGGGCAGCCACACGGTGGGCGCCCCAACCCCTTCCTGCAGGCATCATCGGAGCGCTGGCCCCTCCGCATGGCCAGCGCTCCGACGATTCCTTCCCGCTGCAGTGTCTGCATACGCTGTGAGGGAAGAGTCACCGAAGGTGTGCCGGCAGCCTTTTGCAGCACACCTTCAGTGACTTGTGGAAGGAGCACTATTTTAGCGCTCCTTCCAGGGGCAGTGAAGCTGTACAGTGGGGCCGAGGTGTGGGGATACCTCAGCCCCTTGGCACAGCTTCCCAGGGCGGCCCAGGGCCGCCTGTCTGCTTCCCCCCTTATTTCCCTTCCCCACCACCATCCCCTTCTCCTTTTGTGTCTTGTCTTTTTAGATTGTAAGCCTGAGGGCAGGGAACCATCATTAATTGACTTGTAAGCCACTCTGATAGCCTTTGGCTGAAGAGCAGGGTATAAATACTTCATATTATTATTATTATTATTATTAAAAAGAGTATGTTTTTATTTTTTAAAAATCACTCTATTAAAAGCCCTTTGTTAAAAAAAACATTCAGGCTATACCCACACTGCAGAAATAATGCAGTTTGACACCACTTTTTTCTGCCATGGCTCAATCCTATAGAATTCTGGGAACTGCAGTTTGATAAGACATTTAGCCTTCTCTTTCAGAGAGTTCTGGTGCCACAACAAACTATAAATGCCAGGTCTCCATTGCACTGAGCCATGGCAATTAAAGTCATATGAAATTGGATTATTTCTCCAGTCTTCAAAGGCCTCTTGAATTTTTAAAACAAAGCAAAACAGAAGAACAGCAACAAGGATGCCATTCAAACCTGCCTAGGAAGGGATTTCTAGAAACTTAAGGCTGTCACTGAGGAGACCTTGTCTTGTGTTCCCTCCTAAGCCATACCTCTGAAGGTGTTTGACAGACAGACTGAGATCTGAAGTCCTGGGCAGGCTCATAGGGGCAGGTACAATCTGTCAGCTAGCCTGTTTGTTGCTGTATGCCTCCAGTCAACTTCATTTTATAGTAACCCTATCACAGGTTTTTCTTTTCAACTTTTATTTAAAAGAGGTTTACCATTGCCCTCCTCTAAGTTTGAGAATGTGATTTGCTCAAGATCACCCAATGGATTTGCATAGTGGGACAGGGATTCAAACCCTGAACTCCAAGGCCAACACTCAAACCAGTACACCATGCTGTTCCTCCAAATGGCCTATGCCTGAGCTGTATAGAGTTTTCTATGTCATAACCACACTTTGAACTGTGTCCAGTAAGAGATCAGCAGTCAGTAGAGCTATTGTAGCAGGAAAGTAGTATGATCTTTGCAACTGGCCTTAGTTAAAAATGTAGCTACAGCTTTCTACCAAATGAACTTTCCAAATACTCTTCAGACAAAAATTAATGTAGCTGTATTATGGTAATTCAGATGCAACTATGTGTGTCACCATGGCCAGATCAGGTATCTCCAGGTACAGGTACAGTTGATACACTAGCTTTAAATGTACAGAACCATTCATGTCCACTTCAGAAATCTGACCCTCTAGGTTCAAAGCTAAATCCAATAGTACATCCAAACTGAGGCTATTTCATCAGCATTTTAAAGGGACAAAGAGAATACCACAGCCCATTTCTGCCAAAATGTGAAACCTTATTCAACACAGCCTGAATCTCTATCTCCTGACCTACCTTTCAATGGTTGCTTTGTCTTGATGAACCTTCAATTGTTCACCCTCATCTATTCTGCTATTGATGACAGACTCTGGTTTAGAACTGAAACAGCTTTCATGGAATTCAAAGCAAACGATAAATTGGATTGGATATCCTCAGCATACTAATGGCACCAAATCTTTGGACAATATCACCCAATGGTTTAATGAATATGTTGAAGATTTTGTGGGACAAAAGTAGATTGAAAAGGAATCCTCAGGCCAGTAGCCAAGGAGTTGAACAGGGACCCTATGCTACCAGCCTATAGTCTCATCCCTCTTTGAAGAAACAGAGCCATTGTAGATAAATTCCTCCAAGTCCCAGCTCAGCGAGACAGCTCAAAAGGATGCCATGGCAAATGGTATCACGATGAATTGCCATGTATACTAAGATTCCTGCCCCAAACCCTTGAAAGTCATTTCTAGTCAGAGATGACAGTGCTGACCTGGAGGGACCAATGATCTGATTCAGTGTAAGACCAGATTTCTTTGCCTCTGTGCATTTTGGATCCAAATAGTCCCATGCCAAAGAAATCTAAAATGAATATATTCTTAAATACTCCTCTGATTTTAGTAGCTGTAGTCATCAGCAGATGAAGTTTTTCACTGCTCACAGGTAGACATTATTACTTGCTGATGTCTGCACAGGCTGCTGCTGTTAAAGCACAGCTAAAAGGAACAGACCAGTTGAAAAGTTATCAACCCTGCATAGTTGTTACAGGATTAGTAACTATCCACCAAGAACAAACACCAGGGGTAGGCAACCTTTCCCCTTTAAGGGCCAAGGGACTTCAGCTCCCAGAATTCCAGGAGCTATTGGCCAACATGGGACTATTAGCCAACATGGCTGAGGCTTCTGGGAGCTGAAGTCCCTTGGCCCTTAAAGGGGAAAGGTTGCCTACCCCTGACATACACTAACAGATCTCTGGGGTTACTGTTCTCTGGGGGGGGGGGGTCCAGAATATTATAGGGTCCCAAACTGTTCTTCAGAAAATCCTAACACTGCAAAATAAACTATAGAAGTCAACAATTATATTTAAAATGTTCCATTGTTCTTAAGAGCACAACATTCATATTCTCTTCCTCCCTGCTGTGTTGATTCATCACTATACAAACTAGTCTCATTGGGAGGAATCATCATATAGATGGAGTATATTTGCATAATTATAAAAAGCAGCACAACTTTTTAAAAAAAGGAACAGTAGGCATCTGGCTTATTTATTAAACTTCACTGTCAAAATATTGACAAAAGTTGGCATGACAAGGCAATTCCTGTGGTATCTCAAGAAAAGAAAGATGAAAGGAGTTTTCTCCTTGTTTGGAAGTCATTGGTAAACCTCCCACTGACTTCACTGGTCTTTAACATACAGCAATAAGCAAAAGAAGGGATGTGAATCTTTTTGACTGAGTTGAGACCGGGAGGGTCTTGCAGCTTTTGTTAGGTAGCTGTAAAGAGGACTATCTTTCTTTCTCTTTGTGATAGGCTCAGAAGCCCTGCAGACTAGGCAGCCTTTCGAACCAGTTTCCAAGCCTGAGGTGAACTTCAGTATCCTGTGGTTTGCACAATTCCACTTTCAAGTTATTCTGTCAGAGAAACTGACAGACTCCATGATGTTACTTTAAAGACTTCTTTGGGGGAGGGGGGAAGAATAGGATGTCAGAAATGACTCCCCTCAAGCACTAAACTCACCAAAGTTTTATATGCCCTGGCACTCAAAGAGCTAGAAATTCAATTGATCTTGCATTGCTTAAAAGATTCTGGCTTCATTTAATTTTCTCCTTCCAAACTGTGCATCATTGATAAAAGGAGAAGAAACTAAGAAAGAAACCTGTAAATGTTATACTGCCTTCACAGAAGGACAAGGGGGGAGCACTGGTTCAGAAATGGAATATACATATCCTTTCAGGTGAAAATAGGCAATACTCACATCATCTTTACAAATGCACTAGCAAGCTATTTCAAGGTCCCATAAAGACTGTAATCATCATACCAGGTATTCTTGAGAAGGCCAAGTGACTACTCAAGAGGGAGCTACTTCAAAGCAATTGCCTTGTTCATTGCAGATAGCTAAGACAAGATGCACTGGTAGAGTACATAAAATTCTATCTGTTGGGGGATGGGAGTGACTAGGAAAAGTTTGTTTAACCTTTCATGTAACATATGGATCAGCAGATATCAAGAAAAATTAACATGCAGGATGTGGATGATATATAAATTGAATATTTTCACTCCAGTATCTACCTGTAGAAATACAGCAGCAGTAATGGCCAACACTGCAACAAAGCTCATGAAACCATTACATATAATTTATGAAAAAAAGAAATGTGTGACTAGTAAGAGATTCACACAAATACAAAAATGTGATTATTTGTTACACCCATCAGTGTCATCACTAGGGTTGGCATCACCTGGTGTGGTAACTCATGATGTCACCCCCACTGACCCCCCTCCTATGGCACACCATATAGAATCCTTATTCATGTTTGTTGTATTAAAATTAGTCATAAATTGTATTTCCTGTATATCACTAAATGTAATGGTAATAGTTGTGACATAAACAACTAGCAAAATTAAAATCATACCTTCAAATTACAATATCACATGCAGATACTAAATATATTTACAAATACATAGTTTCATGTGGTTAAAGTAAAAATCTGGTAAGATGCGACTTTTAAAAAAAATCTAAAAAGAATTTAAACATTATTTTTAATTTTTAATTTCTTTTTTAAAAAAACCTGGGGCCTCTCTTTTCTACTACCACTGAGCCTCACCCCTACTCAAAACATTTCATCAGCATTTTAAAGGGACAAAGAGAACACCACAGCCCATTTCTGCCAAAATACAGATGTTTAGGGAGCAGTGGTGTCACCCCACCTTAGTGTGTCATTTGGTGAAGCCTGAACCTCCCACACCCACTAGTGATGCCCCTGACACACATTAGTGGTTTGTCTCTTTGTTTTTGTTTTACAAATATGTTTGGTGTTTTCATTTCTAGGGGAAAATACTGCCTAGGAATACTCAGTAGGACTTACTTCTAAGTAGACATACAACTTTGAAATGTTAAAGAATCCTACAGTCTCCACCCCCATGGTAACTAACAATGAAGTCATATGGTTACCCCAATGTCTAAGGCAAAGATGTTGAAGGATTTAGAAACTACCAAGATTGAGGGTCCCATGTGAAATAATGGACAGAAGAAGGAATTTCAGTAAATATTACATGTCAGGCAAGCAACACCTGTTGAAATTCCCTCTTTTGCACAATTGTTAAAAAGACATTAGTCCTATCTCTTACCAGGAAAAAAAAACAAAACAGAAAACAAAGAAACAAACATATAACACTAAAAAGGGTCTTGTTTTGTTTATTTGTTCCAGGCATCCCAGAACTCCAAAAGTATAAACAATGAAGATAAACATATAAACCATGAATTAAGCCTTCTTTATTCTTTAGCCATTGGTACAATAGTTTAATTTACCAGGTTATTATATCAGTGCATATCAACTCAGAAGTAAATCTGCATGGATCATGCCCATTCTAAACTTTCCAATAACTTCACAGAACAATGCTTCTCAGACTTTGGCTCTCCAGATCTTTTCAGTTTCACTTCCCAGAATTCCTTTCAAGTGGCTATCTTGACTAAGGAGATTATCATACCACTCAAATAACCTGGCTTACCTCTTCCGAACTGAAGTCTAATTTGGGAAGCAACTAGGTCCTACCAAAAGGATTTTGCCACCGAAACTGCCAGGCAAGTCCAGCCCAGCTGCAGCCTTTGTCGTGCTTCGGTGGCCATTTTTTATAGTTGGAAAGCTCCCAGTTTTGAAACAAGGCTGCCAAAGCACACTGGGGATCTGGGCTGCAGCCGAGCTGCACTCACCTGGTGGCTTTGGAGGCAGAATCTTTGTGATAGGACCTGGCTGCCTCCTAAATTAGACTTCAATTCAGAAGAAGTAAGCCAGGTTATTTGAGTGGAGCAATAAGGTCCTAAGACTAAAATGTCTGGTAAATTGAGGGCTGACATCCAATAGTAGAGAGAAACCCAAAGGAGAGATTGATCACAAAGCTCTCAAGAAGTGCTTTCCAAGCCATACTGTTTTTTCTATATTTAACAGTGACTCAATTATTATTCATACAACGTTAACTATGTGACAGGAGGAGAGATGGTGCCTGAATTACCTATCATCCAATGAAATTTCCAATTAGAATTCAAAATACAGACCTACCGCTTGAGTTGTTCGTGTATATTACTGAAAGCTGATTACAAGTCATGATATGAGAGATATAATTACTAATGCAATATCAGTATCAGCATCTTCTATTGTAGTATCTCAAAAACATGCAAGAGGAGAGCATTTAATTAGGAACCTTTCAGTATTAATTCTCCAGTTTAATAGGCTTTTCTGGTTGATAGCAGAACTGATTATGTGCCAACAACAAATTGCTTAATGGTGACTATAGCAATATTGTTTTATACTATTTATGCAGGGGAGAAGTGAGAAGAGGCCATGGGAAAAGCTTTCCTCTTTACCTGTAATACAAATGGGCAGTCTATGACCCTCTGAACATCAAAGCATTACAACTCCAGTCTGCAATGGTTGGCATAATTAACAGTTAAGAATGATAAGAATTGCACCTCAATAACAAGTTTCCCACCCTCGACATTTGCTGTTGTTATTCTGCCATTTATGTTTTTAAAACAAAGGTGGACAACAAAAGTGGGTCTAAGGATCAATGTCTTCTCCCTGGACCTTCTGGGCAATCCCTTTGACTAAAGGGTTCACCAAAGTTGCCAAAAGACAAAAACAATAACGCAGCAGTAGCCCAAAATCCACTACTTGGTTTGAGAAAACTTGGTATATTTTGGTGTTATATGGTGCAAGCCCCACACTGTATACAGAAAATGAATTCAAAATAGGAAACTCACGTTTTCTGTTTTGGCCAGAAAGCAGGTTGTCTGGGGAGTTTGGAGGGCTTAAAAACAACAAAAACAGCCTTGGAGGGGCACACTCCACCCAACCCTGTATTAAAATGTAAACAGGCATCAATCACCAGCAGACTAATTTTCACAAGAATTTACATGCCAGGCATCTCTCTTTACCATAGGATAAGAGTAGCATGGTGTGTGGATTCCCCCTCCCTCTGTCTGTCTGTCCCTCCCATAAAGTATTACTGCTGAATTGTGTTAAGAGATTCAATACCTATTTTGATAAAAGCCATTTGAAGTCTTTGCTGCTGGACACATAATTGTAATATCCATCTCTTCACAATAGCAACCAGATCATGGAAAAGACCCTTCTGGACTACAGTTCCCAAAAGCATTGAGCCACTGCACATGCTAGGTATGTGATTCTAGAAGATTTTCTTGTTTTGGAACTTTATTTTAATACTATTTTATAATTTTATATTTGATTACATGCATTAGTTGCTTTTACACTATTGCACTTTACCTGCATAATTTATTTATAATTACTATATAGTTTTCTATTTTATTATTCCTTAGATTGTATGCCTCTGGCAGGATTTAATGTTTTGAATTGATTGTGTCTGTAAATGGCCATGTAAATATACAGTGCTATACAAAATAATAAGAATAAGAATAATAGAAGCTATACTTTTCAAAAAGTAGGTTTTCCATGCTCTGAAGGAAGGAAGGCAAAAGTAAAACTCCTCTGAACATTACTTGAAATTCTCTTCCTTCTCCAAAAGGGTATAAAGATTAAAAACTGAATCCTTGTAGAAACCTTGTTTCAGAAGAGGATGCTGTAAAAGAACATGTGGAAGGCCCTATACTGCCTGTGACTCTGCCATCCCATGTGTGATGTTGTGGCACTTTCCACCATCCACAAAGGGCCCTGATCTTTTCCCATAGGAGGCCATCAAAACTGTGTCCCTCCCTCACAGTGCTGCATGTGGTAGACATCCTGGACCTCTTTGAGGACCAAATGTGGAAAAATGAGACCAAGCAAAAGAGGTTGGGTTAAACAAGGGCCACTTTATTAACCTAATTAATAACCTTACGGTCCTGGAAGATCTCAAGAGGGGAGCAAACTAATGCAGGATCAGCTGAGACCAGGTCTCATCACTTGACTACAGGGCTATGCAGACAGGATGCTCTGGGATGCCCTTGCAAGCAGCAGATCAGGGCCATGGCAACCCCACACAACAGCCCCAATCCTTCCTTTTGCTTCCCTAAAAGAGCAGCAAAATGCTGCTCCTTTTAGAGGCAGCAAAAGGCCCATGAGACCTGGTGTTGTGGCTCTTCCGCACCCTTTCATCGCAACATGTCTACACGCTGTGCCAGGAGGGTTTCCTGATGCTGCACGCTGTGCAAATGGGTGCACGACATCAAGACAGCATCGGGGTGGGGTTGGGACAGCCGGCGTGCAGCTGCCCTGCCCCAACTCCACCCCCAGGCCAGCCTTTTAGGTCATTCTGCAATGCTTCTATCTTCCCAGCCTTCCCTTGGGCGAAACACCTATCCCCAGAGGGCACTCCATTGGGTTGGCTTATTCCCTGGCCAGTTGTCAGCTGGAAAGTGAACCCAGGCACTTACATCAAAGGCATATAACTTTACAAGTGGGAGCAAAGTCCCAGGTCTATCTCAAGGTAGATAGACCTTGAGTCTGCCTTATGCTGAGAAAAGCCATTGGTCCAGTGCTGTCTACAGATATTTTCTCCAACTAAGCATTATCCAGACATGTTTCTCAATCAGCATGACCAGCACCTGAGGTAGATGAAAGCTGAATTCTAAGACATCTAAAGAACATCTGATTGGGGAAGGCCAATTAGCAGTAGCCAGGGCCCTTTCACACTGCACAGTTGTAATGCTATTATTCCACTTTCACTGGCATGGTTCTGTTTTATGGAAACCTGGGATTGGCAGTTTTGTTGTTGTTAAATCATTTTCAACATATGGTATCCCTATGAATAAGGGACCTGAAAGTCATTGTATCAGCAGCAGCCCTGCTCAGGTCTTCCAGACTCTGAGCCATTGCTTCCTGTCTATCCACTTGAGTTACAGTCTTCCTCTTTTCCTGCCGCCTTCCACCTTGACAAGCATTATTGCCTTTCCTAAGGAATCATCTATTCTCATGATATGTCCAAAGTATGACAAACTCAGGGGCTATGCAGACAGGTGGCTCTGGGCCACCCCTGCTAGCTGTGGATTGAGGCCACAGCAACCACACACCATGGCCTTGATCTTCCCTTTTGCTGCTCCTTTCAGGGGTGGCAAAAGGGCACCCTAAGAGCCAGCGTGTGGCTCTTTAGTGCCCCTTCCAGTGCAGCATGTAAGAACAATGCACCGGAAGGATGTCCTGATGCTACGTACGACTGGGTTTGGGGCAGACAGTGTATGGCTGCCCCTCCCCATCTCTGCCTCCAGGCTGGCCCTTTGGGCCGATTGGGAGAGGCCCTCAGTTTACTCATCTTGGATTCTAGGAAGAGTTCAGGCTTGATTTGCCTAGGACTCATTTACTTTTCTTTTTGGCAGTCCATGCTGTCCATAGAATTTTTCTCCAGCATCCTATCATCTTTGGTATTTAATGATAATGGGATTGGCAGTTTAGGGAGAAGCATTTAGAATTCTTAGCCAGAGAGTTCTCATTCCCCTGACCAAACTAAAAATAACAGATTTCCACAGGAAGCAGCCATGACAGTTAAGAATAATAGTGATCTTATTCTGTAGTGTGAAAAGTCAACTTACTGTTCTCCAGGGTAACTCTAGGAGGGGAATAACAATATCAAGACAACAAAACCTTACTATTTTGTTTTTGTTTTTGCTTTTCTTTTTCTTTTTCTTTTTTTGCATTTTATTTTATGATAGTTTCAATATCCATTCTTCTAGTTGATTTTCATACCACTAGTGAATCATTAGTGTCCAACAGTCAGATTCAGGCCAATATCTCCCCAGGGGCCTCATGTACATGTGTGATAAGTGGTCAGACTCCTTGCCTAGCATCCTAGTTCTTTGATTGCAAAGGCCTGTTTGTTTCCTGATATTTATTTTTATTTTCCTCTAGGCAACTATATACAGCAATTTATCTGCCTCTTCAATAGTTAATTGTCAGAGGCCAGTGATGCTAAATAAATTCATGCTTATTAAATAGCTTTAAGACACCATATATAAATGAGAAGGGGAGTTATTATTCAAGTTGTGTGCATGTTTTGGTTATGGTTTCTTCATGATCAATGAGGTTGCATATCTGCTGAGTCTTTGGGCATGCAGATAGGGTGAGGATGGGGAGACATCTGCTGAAGAAAACTAAGGGCCTCTGTAGACTGCCCCAAAGGGCCAGCCTGGAGGCAGAGATGGGGTGGGGCAGCTGCACGCCAGCTGCCCCAACCACACGGCAGCAACGTCCTGATACCATGTGCCATTATGCACGGTGCGTAGCGTCAGGATGCTTTTCTAGCACAGCGTTCAAAGATACTGTGCCGGAAAGGGCAAAGAAGAGCTGTGCACCCGCTCTTAGGATGGCCTTTTGCCACCCCTGAAAGGAGTGCATTTTGCCCCTCTTTTTGAGGTGGCAAAAGGAATGGTTGGGGTCATGCCGGGGGGGTAGCTGCAACCCTGATCTGCCACTTTCCGGGGAAACCCAGAGCAGCCTGTCTGCACCCCACCCAAATCTCCTCACACTGTATACTGTGATGCTTATTTACAGAAAAGGAAACAGCATGCCCTCCAACATTGCTCAGAAGAAAACTGGGACACATGAAGTCAAAATAGCACAAGTTATTAATGAGGAAAAATACACAAGGTAGGGGAGGCTGCAGCAGTTTGCTTTTGCCTTAGCCTACTTGATGGGCAAGATTCTGTCTCCTCCTTTCCTGCTTGCTGAGTTAACTGAATGCAAATTATTTGTAGTTTGAACTTAGTTTGCAGCAACTGAAGTAAGCTGAGGACAAAGGAAGAAGGAGAAGAGACAGAAACTGGGACATTTAAAAAGGATAACAGAGGATTAATTACTGTGTTCCTACCAAATTGGGACAATTGGGTGGGGGTATGAATCAACTGTCAATTAGGTGATGGCTTACTGGGTAGATATACTGCTTATATTAATGTTTAAGTCTGGAAATGTTAGTTAAAAAATTGACTCCAAAAACCTGACTTGACTTATCCATGGGTCAATGTAAGTACTGTACTTTAACTCTTATTTTAAAAGGAGCCATCCCTGGGGAAAGGCAAGAGTGTAATTTGTCTCTTCCCATCTATTCAGCCTTTAGTTTGGGCACAAAGAGTTATGCCTGCTGGAATTTTGTAAGTTTCTTGGCATTGTTTTCCTTTGCTTCATCCTTTAGATCCTTTGTTACATGCCCCTAAGTTTTACTTTTAACTTATCATGAATCATATCAAAATCCATATTTCTGGCCCTAAAACCTGTTTTTGATTTATACATGAGGTCGACTTATAGTCAAGTATAGGCATTATTATTAATTTGCAGGCTTGGCAGCAACCAAGAAATTACAATAAGCACACTGCCTCTCCATGCTCTTGCCCCTCCTTTTAATGCCTGTCCTGCCATTGCTACTTCCTGAAAACATAGGGGCCATACAGATGGCTCCTAAGGGGTGGCTCTGTGCCACCCCTGGGAGTGCTGCAGCCCCAATCTGGCTTTTTGCCACTCCCAAAAGAGCCACAGCTCTTTTGTGCCCCTTTGGTGTAGCGTGTTTACACGCTGCTCCAATGGAGCGCCCTGATACCATGTGCCATGCGGTGGGGTGTGCGGTGTGATGGCAACATCAGGGTGGAGTTGAGGTGGCCGGCATGTGGTCGTCCCACCCCAACTCGCCTCCCAGGCTGGCCCTTTTGGCTGGTCAGCTCAGGCCCTTAGAAAAGTTCCCTTATTGGATTGCAAGTTGTAGAATTCCCCTGTAGAATAGTAGTTTCTGAAAGCTGTATGAATACAAAGTATTCCCCCTTCCAAACTCTGCACTCCCCTGGCTCACTGCTGCATATTTCTCTACTACCAGCCCCTTTGCAGGAAAGGAAAGGAAAGGAAAGGAAAGGAAAGGAAAGGAAAGGAAAGGAAAGGAAAGGAAAGGAAAGGAAAGGAAAGGAAAGGAAAGGAAAGGAAAGGAAGGGTTTTATATAAGAAGACAAGAAACAAGGTTGCCCATAAGCCTTAAATGGAGACACAGGCATGGCAAAGGAAACACAGAAACTGTGAGAGGCATCCAGATGGTCTAAGCAAACCTGGTGCTCAGTCTGCCAATTTTAGTAACAGTCTCAAATACTACCATCAAAGAAACCAACAACAACCAAGCATGAATTGTAACCAATGGACCTCTACAGATGGCCCTTTGTGCTGTCTTGGAGGCAAGGAACACACCGGCTGCCCCAACCCCTCCTCGAAGATGTTCTGACAGTGCAGCATCTTGACACACTGCACTGGAAGGGGCACAGAAGAGCCGCACAGTGGCTCTTTGGGCGCCCTTTTTGCAGGCTCTGAAAGGAGTGGCATTTTTCTGGCAAAAGGGAGGATTGGACCGCTGCGTGTGCTAGCAGTCAACCCAATCCTCTGCTTCCCAGGACAGCCCAGGGCTGCCTGTTTGCATTCCCCCAATGTCTGGGACTACTGTCACACTGCAGAATTAATGCAGTTTGACACTGCTTTTATTGCCATGTCTTCATCCTATGGATCTGTGGGATTTGTAATTTGTTATGGCACCAGAGCACTCTGATTCAGAAGGGTAAATAAGTCATAATACTACATATCCCAGAATCCTATAGCATTAAGCCATGGCAGTTAAAGCGGTGTCAAACTGCATTAATTTTGCAGCTAGAATCACCCTCTGAAGGAGTCACAATCTCTGAAGGTCAGTTACCACTTGATATGAATTTAGCTGCAGTGATTACAGTCTATTTTAATGGAGCATCATGCATGTTATTTCAAGTTTCAGTACTGAGTGGTCAAAAACTTTTCAAAGCTTGGCTTGAGATATTAAACCAGGTTCATAGTTCTGTTTTTGTATATTTTTAACTCCAATCCAATCTCATAAAACAAATTTCTATAGCATGCTTTAATCTGGAGCATATCTTGACCTCAATGACAATTCCCATGTACTGTGGGGTATAGAAATGCCCAATTTGCCTTAGAGAATTAGTGGATGCAAAATCAAAGCTATTCCACTGAACCCAAACATTCACAGTCAGAAAAAAACATGTTCATGCACACTGAAACTTTTGGTTTGAGTATTTGTCAAAAATTCCTGTTTTGCAAAATATGCAACAAACATAAAAACAACAGATTTGCTGGAATAATTTTTGTTCTAGCCATCTTTTGCCTATATAAACAACAAGCTGTGCATAACAGTTTGCTGAAACTTGTGGACACTATTTATAGCTCTTCAGATACCTTGTAAGGTCTAGTTTTGAATTAATGCTGTGAATCAGGGAGACTAAGGGGGGAAGCAGACCAGGGCGTCCAGGACACCCTGGGACAGTGCGCCGCGGGACCATGGCATCCGCACTGCAGTGCACCGTCGGCGCCTCTGAACGGAGCACTAAATTGGCGCTCCTTTCAGAAGTCAGGGAAAGTGCACCCTAAACGTGTAGGGTGCACTTTCCCTGACTTTTCCGCTGCAGTATGTGCGGACGCTGCGGCGGGAGGTTGCCCCCGGAGCGCTGGCCGTGTCGAGGGCCGGCAGCTCCGAGGGCAACCTCGGGAGGAGGAAGGGGCGCCGCGCGAGGGGCTGCCCCTCCTTTTCTCTGCCTCCAAGATGGCTCAATAAGCCATCTGCCAAGGCTGAAAAGTATCCCATCTGGTTGGATGAGGGAAAAACTAAAATCAAGATGCTTTGCTTTTGATATGGGCAATGCCAACTGTTAGCTTCTGTGTCAGTGGGGAAGGAAATCTGCTTTGGATTTTACTTCAAATTTTAAAGGTGCTTAACCATACCTAAAATATGTCAAACATATTAAATATCTCCTTTGAAGTTTGTACTAAAACCTTGAGCAGATTCACTGCCCAGTGACATGGAAACCACTAGCTACTAACATTTAGCTACAAAATCCAAACCCCTCCATTTATGTCTTTTCCCTGAAGTTCTGTACATAAATCCCACCAAGCAAATTTTTGGATGTGTGGGGCATTAGGTGGAAAGGAAAATCTTCACATTAGTTTTGCTATTCTGTCAGGGCAATATGCAGGGGACAATACATTTCATATTTACTGATGAGTGTAAATTACACCCCACACTTTCACAGCCCCATCTACGTGCCGTAAGCAGATGGCATTTCAGCTGCTTTCTCCAACAGAGGGTGAGTTTGCTTCACTTTCAGTACCATCTTAGCTGTGCTAGGAGAACTTCATGGCTCCCATCACAGGTGACTTTAGAAATCAGGCTGCATCCAAACTGAAATGAATTCAACCTGCATCAAGCTGAAAACTCTGACTTAATTCAGTAGAATATAGATTGGGGACAGGCTTGCTAAGACACTACTTCCACACCACTCTATAAACATTCATTCACTCTCGATATGAGATGAGAAAGACATAGTTATGAAATAGTTATGAAATGTGCAAGGATCCTTATTTTATATGAAAATCTTCCAAATGCTATAGTGTTAGTTTTGCAGAGACAAGGAAGTTGTTGTTGTTAGCTGCCCTCAAGTTAGTTCCAACTTTTGGTAACCCTGTGGATGAGACATCTCCAAGAATCCCTATCTTCCACTGCCTTGTCCAGATCCTGCAAGTCCTTGCCCATAACCCCGCTGATCAAGTCTATCCATCTGGTCTGTGGTCTTCCTCTCTTTCTTCTACCCTCTACCTTTTCTAGCATTATTGTTTTTTTTTTTCCTAGTGATCCATGCCATCTCATTATGTGGCCAAAGTATGCTAATCTCAACTCGGTCATCTTTGCTTCCAAGAAGAGCCCTGGTCTGATCTGTTCAAAAACCCAATTGTTTGTCTTCTTGGCTATCCATGGTATCCTAAATACTCTTCTCCAGCACCACATTTCAAATGAGTTGATTTTCTTTCTGTCTGCTTTCTTCACTGTCCAGGTCTTGCATCCATACATGGTAATGGGGAATACAGTGGCCTGAATGATTAGTGTTCAGTTGTATATCTTTGCTCTTCAGTATCTTTTCCAGTTCTTTCATAGCTGCCCTTCCCATTCTTAGTCTTCTTATTTCTTGACTGCAGTCTCCATTCTGGTCAATGGTTGATACTAGATATGGGAATTCTTTAACCATTTCAATTTCCTCATTGTCTAGACTGGAATTGTGTATTTTTTCTGTGGTCATTATTTTTTTTTTATTTATGTTCAGCATCAGACCTGCCTTTGCACTTTTATCTTTGACTTTTCTTATTAACTGTTCCAATTCCTGAATGTCTTCTGCTAATATTATGGTGTTGTCTGCATATCTTAGATTGTTAATGTTGCTTCCTCCTATCTTAACTCCTCCCTTTTCTGATTCTAATTCTGTTTTTCTTTTAATGTTTTCAGTGTATAAGTTAAACAAGTAGGGTGATAGGATGCAGCCTTGCCTGACCCCTTTTCCTATTGGGAACCACTCTGTTTCCTCAAATTCTGTTTTGCTGGTGGTCTCTTGTTTTTGGTACAGATTCCTCATCAGGACTATCAGATGTAGTGGTACCCCCATGTTTTGAGTGCATTCCATAATTTTTCATAATCTATACAATCAAATGCTTTGCTGTAGTCTATGAAACACATGCTAATTCTTTTTTTTTTTAATTCTTTGGTGTGCCACATTAGCCATCTTATGTTCACAATGTGGTCTCTAGTGCCCCTTCCTTTTCTGAAACCTACTTGCATCTCTGAAATTTCTCTCTCCATGTATAGTTGGAGTTTATGCTGCAGAATTTTGAGTATTATTTTGCTAGCGTGTGAGATTAGTGCTATTGTCCTATTGTTGCTGCAGTCTTTTGTATCTCCTTTCTTGTGGCTTGGCATATATATCAAGCATTTCTAGTCTGTTGGACACTGCTTTGTTTTCCGTATTTGTTGGCATATTTCAGTTAGCACTAAATTTGCATCTGCCGGTAGACACTGTAGCAATTCAAATGGGATATCATGTGTTCCTGGTGATTTATTTTTTGTCATTTCCTTTATTGCAGATTTGACTTTACTTCTTAGAATTTGGAGTTCATCATCATATGGCTCCTCATTCCAAATATCATTCATTCCCTCATCTCTTTTGTATAACTCTTCTGTGTATTGCTTCTAACATCTTTTTTATTTCTTCTTGTTCCTATATTATGTTCTTTTTTTTTCTCCATAGAGCATCTTTACCCTTGGTTTGAACTTGGTTTTAATTTCTTGGATTTTTTTTTTTAATAAAGGTTTCTCGTTCTTCCCTTTTGTGTTGGTATCTTCTATTTTTCTACATTGGTCATTGTTGTGGAGACAGTGTCTGAAGGAAAATGTCCAATGTGGGTTGGACCAAGCATGAAAGGGTCACTGGCAGCCATAATGACACAGCACTTTCCACCAGTTTCCACCAAAACTGCAAAGTCACCCAGGTTGAGTGAAAGGTGTCCAAAGGAAGAGGCAGGGCCAGAAGGCCACATGGAACCCTGGGTATATAAGGGTGTTGCCTCAGGACACGTGTGGGTTGATGTTAGTTGAGAGTTGGGAGTTGTTGCTGTGGATCGTGTATATAGCTTTGTACATAGAGGAACCAAGATTAAAGCCTCATCTGAGAGATGTCTGTCTATAGAGTTTCTTTGCTCTTTCTGGAAAGGTGACACTGCCTGCATCTGAGATGATGGTGACACTGGTGCTGCACATTGATGTGGATCATCACGTGCTGCGTAACCACACTAACAATTGTAGTATTTCTCTTTATTCGTGTGTGTTAGACGTTGGGCAGTTGTGTTCATACTTCTGGCTTTGTTCCTATCTCCCTTTGCTTTTGCTTTTCTTCATTCTTTTATTGCATGAAATGTTTAATCTGTCATTCATTGTTTCTTATCTTTCTTTTTGGCCACTGTTAGTGTTTTCTTGAATTCGTCCTTAATTATGTCTTTGACTTCTATCAACAGTTCTTCAGGTTCCCGTTTGATTATATTCAATAGTTCAAATCTGTTTATTATATTGTAATTGAATTCATCTGAAAAGTAATTCAGGTCATATAATGATAGTTTTTGCTTTCTTCTTCAACTTAACTCTGATTTTTTTTAATGAACAGTTGATGGCCTGTACCACAATCAGCTCCTGGTCTCATTTTGGCCACAAAGATAGACAAGGAAGTACTTTACCATTTTTTTTTCAATTTAATAAGGTGTACAGAAGTTAAAACACACAAGGATGGTTCCAGAATTTATGTCCTATTCCTGTAGCTGTTCTTATTCTCTGTTACTAATTCTCTGTTACCTCTTTCTGGACTGGAAGGTATGAATTATAAACTGCTTCACTTGGCCACTGTAATAGCTTACCATGATGATATTTACATTTGTTTCTTCATCAAACAATGAAATACAGACAGTTCAAGGTGTCTCAAGATGGGCCACAGCTTGAAGATAAAGCAAAACTCCATCAAATATGCTAACTGTCAGCTGCTTCTACAGATCTGCTCAGCAGCTACCCAGCTAAACTTTAATAAATTAGCAGAGAACGATCATGTTTCATGAGAAAAGGATCATGACATCTCTCTCTGAGAGTAACAGGATATGTTTCCTTGTTACCAAATGACACATTCACAGGTGCATGTGAACTCACAGGTGCAATCCAGAAATGTAGGAATAACATGCAGCAGTGTGTTGTGAACACAATAGACCATACATTGTTCTTTGATGCATTACAATGAATTTTACAATGGAGAACTCCTTTGTAAAAGTGAGACAAGCACAGATTACAAAGACTGACCAAATTCCAGTTTTCATATTCATATGAATACATTTAATATGAACTAGCTGAATTTTTAGCCCCTTCCTTAGTACACCCTGCTGAAGCTACATTTTGATAAGATGGAAGTTATAAACTGGTGGCTCTTAGGCCTGGGAACTGCCCTAGTTGTGGTTTCAGTCCCTTGTGGGAGAAGTGTTGGATCCATCTCTATTACTGAAGACCCATGTGGAATCTGTAACTTGGAATATATGTGGCCTGTTTTGACTTTCCCACTGAACTACTGCAGCATAGGTTGCTGTGGTGGCAAAAAACTGTTTGAAGTGCCAGCATGCATCATTTGACCAGTCAGTGATTGATGGAGGCAAAATACTCTTGGGCGCTATGGCCACACTTCTGTAACCCCCGAAACCAAAGAGCCTTAGCTCTCCAAGGTTCCAATGGTGCTCTTAAGTCTGCAGCCCATCATGATGAACTCAGGGAATGAGGAATAGAAGCCACATTCATAATCCCATTCTAGTCCTCTAAACATCCAACATAACATATGTGTAGGATTACTAACTAGCAATGCTGAAAGCTGGTGATATTACTTACAGGGTATAATTTTGTTCCTACCTTTAACTATAATAAAGAAGTGTACTAGACTTAAAAATTACTTGAAGTACATTTTGATTTGCATTTTAGGAACAATGAAATTCACACTTCTAAAAGGTACTTTGACAGAAAGTTCTCCATTAACAGCTCTGACAATGTGGCCTATACCTTTACAAAAACACTCTTTAGATTTGTTTTATTTATTTATTTAATTTAATTTATTTAATTCATTTATATCATTTATATCTAATAATGGGACTCAAGGCAGCTAACAATATATTTTAAAACAACATGAATTAAAACTATAAAAACCCATTAATCAAAAGATAAATATAAGTTATTTTAAAAGTGATTAAACAATTTATAAAGTTAAAACATTAAAATTCATTAAAAGATCATATACAAACCTTAAAAGCTGCACCATACGATATTGAAAGCTCACCTCAGTCAGTTTTTATACAAGTCTGTCAGCATAAAAATGTTTTGACCTGCTGATGGAAGCAGACCATCCTGGCCTCCCTAGGGAAGGTGTTCCAAACTTTGGGAGTAGCCACCGAGAAGGTCCTCTCCCTTGTTCCCACCAAATGAGCCAGGGAAGGTGGGACTGAGAAAAGGGCCACTACAGATAATCATAGAGCTCTAAGAGGCTCATAAAGGGGGACATGCTCCTTAGGTAACCTGGATGCAAGCCCTATAAGGCATTATATGCCAAAGCCAGCACTATGAATGGACCAGCAGCCAGTGAAGCTGTTGCAACAAGAGAGTTGTGTGCTTCCTTGTTGGCAATAGCAGAAGTCTTGTTTTTAGTCCAGTCACTAATTTATACATCCCAGGATTCCTTTGACATGCTATCATTCCAAACTGCTGTGGGGGACATAAATTGACATTCACTGTCATGGGAGACTGGGTGTCACATTAACTAAATATGGAATGATGAAGGGACAAAAACAAAAAACATGATTGCAAACCATATATTTATAGAGGTATGAATATTTTTATGGTACCTCTGTGCAAAAATATTTATTTTTAGTATTTGTATCCCATCTTTTGCTAGCTGGCTTCAAGATGGATTGCATTAAAGGATCTCCAAATTTATGGTTAACAAAGTGGGTAGTGTGTGGATGTGTTGCTGAATAATATCTGGCAGGATGCACTCCATCAGTTTCAGGAGCTCTCAACATTAACAGAGGCCTTTATATATATTTTTCTGCTTATTAAGGCATGGCAAAGCCAGAGAGATCAACGATCAACTGAATAAGAATGATATTGATTTGAGTTCTAAGCTAGCATTCAGAAACAAAATTAACATGGGCCATCAACAGTGTCTCCATGACCTCACTCTTCAGTACGGCATGATCTTGGATACGACTATCCACAACTGCGCCAGAATGCTACTTTCTGAAATAACACAAATGTCAACATGATGAACGACCAATTCTATAATGTTAACCGAAGCAAAAAAAAATCCAAGTGGGACATAAGACATCAAAACATAATGCTTATGTCACCCCTTTTTATCTTCCTAAGACCAGGGCAACAATATTTAATTGAACTGCTTTCTTTCACTAGTAAACAGTCCATTTATCAATGTTTAGTTTTATTGAGTTTAAAATTTTTACACCTGACAGCTTACTGGAAAGGGGTGTTGTTATTTTTTCAGACCTTTCTTATGCAGTTCAGTCAAATCAAATATGTTCTCCCTACACTGATGTCTTCTTATTTTCTTACAGTTTAATAGATTGTCCCTGAAGCTAGGCTATTTTTGACAGTGGTATTTATTACTATAGTACATCCAGGGCAGACTGTGCAGTCAAACACTCAGATCTCTTACTTCTTCTTGGTCAACTGTTAGGCAGCAGGTGCCAGGACATGCAAGTCATAATGTATTGCCCAGAATGGGAAGCCAGTACACACTTTCTATCTATCCATCTCATCTACAGAGAACCATCTTGTGCCCTGAGTAATCTGTTATCTGAGGCTCTGGGGAGAAGATGGAAGTGTCGATAGACTATGAGTTGCTTTTGTGGGCTTTCATTGAGAAGGCTGTCCTACTCCAGAATCAGTAACTGAGAGTTGATGAGGAGGAGAAGAAAACTCCATTAACATGTGTGATAATACTATACTCAGATGAAATACACTTTGTCACTTAGGAAATCTCCTGTTCAGAAGGCCAGTGTATCTTCTTAGTGATATAAAACTACTAAAAACATATTAGGTCAATACTTTGCAATTAAACATCATGAAACATGCAAAGTATAATTGAAATGTCTGCTCCTTTGCAACTGAACATGCTCAGGACTTTAACAGCACATATGAAAGAAGAAAGGAATACCCATATTAACATGCATGAAGGAGAAGAAAATATATAAAAAATAAAAATAAAATAAAATAAATCCAAAGGAAATTAAATAAAAATGTTCAGTTATGATAGACCCTACCAAACCCATCCAATTTTCTCTCTTTTACACTACAAGCTTTACTTTCCAAATTTCAGGAAAAGCAAAACTAATTATTCAGATCAATTCATAACACTTCCCACTATCAAATCCCCCACAAAGTAAACAGCCTGTACAGTAGAGTGAACTACATGCTTGTCAAGTTATGCCAGACATTTGGAACATCTGCTCACCCATTTAGGGATTCATTTAGAGAGGCCTTGAACATTTACTTTTCATACTTAGATGTTTCTCTTTCAAGACCAGTCATCAATCTATGTCAGTATTTAATTGTGTCTTATTCTTCTTTTTAAAAATCTTATCTTTGCACATTTTCATTCTTATTTCATATTTTACATAGTACTGGCAGTAGTGAGGAATCCCAAACTGAGATGGGATGATTCAGATTCAGCAAATGTTCAAACTGATGTGGGGGTTCTCTGAAGAGGATATGTGTGAACACCCTTGAAGATAAGCTAGCACTTTTGGTTCAGATGGATAAAGAGACACAAAACTGAAGCATTTCCTCCTAAGTATGGAAGGAAGTAATGAAGACCAGGTTGGGGAAAGTAAGGTGGAATAAGACAGACTGTAGTTTTATGACTGGCAACTGGAGTTGTTAGTTGGCAGTTGGCAGTCAACTATAGTCAAAAGTCAACAGCAACTGTCAGCTGCCAGTCAACTATATTGGCAACTATAGTTCCAAGTAAATACCCTGCTCCAACTGTGGCTGGTGTGAACTGAGTGTCCTTACACTACTGACACATTACCATTCTCTCTAGTATCCATTCCTGCTCAAGAAATAGCAAGCCAACTCCTTGGCATGAAATCTAACACTTCACTTCCAAAAATGACTGCCAGGCACACTATTGCAGTTGACTCCTGGGACTGTAGAGTTCCTGAAGGAAGACAGCTTGTCCCAGTGCTGGGTCAGGCTCAATTGCTTCCCAACTCCAAGCAGTCTTGTATGAAACCGATTATCTTGATCCATTTCAAACCGGCTTCAGGACAGGATTTGGAGTGGAGACTGCCATGGTTGCTCTGACCGATGACCTCCGCTTGGGCACCGACAGGGGTAGTGTGACCCTGTTGGTGCTCTTGGACCTCTCAGTGGCCTTTGATACAATAGATCATTCCATCCTCTTAGATCGCCTGAGAGAGTTAGGAATTGGAGGCACTGCTCTTCAGTGGTTCCGTTCCTTCCTCTCGGGCAGATCTCAGAGGGTGAGGCTCGGGGACAGTTGCTCATCTAAAATCGAGCTTAATTGTGGTGTCCCTCAGGGCGCCATCCTGTCCCCAATGTTGTTCAATATATATATGAAGCTGCTGAGGGAGATCATTCGGAGGCATGGAGCACGGTGTCTTCAGTACGCTGATGACACCCAGATATACTTCTCCATGACCAGATCATCGTCTCAGACTTCAGATGGCGTTTCTCCTCTCAATGACTGTCTCAGAGCGGTAATGGATTGGATGAGGAAAAACAGATTGAAGTTGAATCCAGACAAAATGGAGGTACTCACGGTCACAGGCCCGAAACCAGATTTGGGAATACAGTCTCCAGTCCTGGATGGAGTCACACTCTCCTCTGTTTTCGCAGTCTGGGGGTTCTCCTAGATTTGTTGCTTCACATGACTAGTCAGGTGAACGCGGCGGTCAGGAGTGCCTGCTATCAGCTTCAGCTGATACGCAAGGTCCCTTATCTGGATGTGAGGGACCTGGAAGCAGTGGTACACGCCCTGGT
>CM034701.1:154288673-154300416 GCA_020142125.1 Phrynosoma platyrhinos
GGCATAAAACCTGAATTCATTCATAATCAACAATAACAATTCCCAAAAACCCAAAGGTCTTGTCCATAGCATTAAGCAGCCAACATCAAAATGCCAGCAAGATCACCGAAGTAGCCACTTTGCCATGTGAAGGCATTAATTGGAAATCTTTCACTTCACCTCTTGCGTTCGAGCAACAATTTTCTTTTTTTGGTTAAACATAACGCCGTCATTTTTGAAATCAGTTTCTTGTAATTGAAATAGTAAGATCTTGGGGTGTGTAAAAGACTCTGATAGTTCAATAATTCAGGTAACATTCCTCTGCGACCCAACAACCTCACAGTTCTGACATCTCTCAATCCCATGGTCGAATCTTCAATGCAGTATCGTTCAGCCCCAACCACTTAAGCTGCGTCCAAGCATCTATATGTCTCTGCTATTCCAATCTGCTAAAATACAATAGTGAACATGTCAGTGAAATAAAAGTGCAATTTGCCTCAAGTGTGCACATAAGATCTAACGGTCCTAGAATGCCCTCAGCCAAGTTTGCAACTTGAAGTATTGCTTAACCGAGTACTGTAGCAGCCGTGGCTGTCTAAATCCTAAAGGAATGAAAGAAAAATTGTGCCGCTGGCACAACCAACATGCAACAAAGCCTCTCACTTTCCCGCATCAAATTAAAACTGTGTTAATGGAAGGCCAGAGAAATGTGAAAATTAAATATTCCCTTACTCTTGGCCTTATTCTGAGGCATTCCAACACTGTCAACACTAAACAAATATGGCTGTCAGGTGTCCTAACAAAATTACAGGTTATCCTGATTCCCACTTGGTCATACTTGACTGCCGAATGGTCAAATGAATCTACCGTTCAAAATTATGGACATCCAAATTATGAAGAGTCCCGCCAGATTCATCAGGGTAAAATCAGGGACGATTTCGCTAGTTACTAAGTCAGCAGAAAAGACCAATAAAAGTGGCACTCCAGGTAATGTCACATCTTCAGATGTAAGTTATGTTGATGGGAAATATTGCCAAATCTTAGTCAGTATTGCATCTGATAATGGCAAACAGTTATCCAGTAATACCTGGACTCCCTAGCCCATCCCTTGAAAGCCCTATGAAATCTAAATTAAGACTTAGGGTCATTACCCTCTGGCTTTAAATTAAAATGACATCTCTGCCATCCTGCCCTTAATGGCACTGAAAATAACCTAATTGACTAAGGTGTACAGCAAAATGAATGATCACCTCAACCCTCAAGGGCCAACCCTCTACCCCCCAACATTTAAGAGGAAAGATCCCCATGCTCATAATGTGAGCTAATACGACTTGCTTGTCGAAGAGGCTATGGACTGGAGGGTCTCCTTGTCGATTTTTATTGTCCAAGGCTTCTATGATGCACTGATATCTCCCTTGGTCAGGCAGCTTCCTCGGGAGCCAGTTGACCAAACCTGCAAAACTGAAAACAGGAAAGTTCTCGAAGAGATTTAGTCATTCAAAAACATATTGAGCTTGGATCAAAACGTTAAACTTCAAACACTGTGCCACCATATTGCACACCAGTGTTCATGTATTAATACTTTTATAGATCAGGGAGTACTCTAAGTGGACAACATTTTTTTTTAAATCACACCATAACTGCACCATTTTGTTTGGAATTGATTGTGCCACAATTGGACCACAACGTTGATAGGATAATACTAAACATGTGAGGTCCTGTCCACCAATTATCAACCCAGGATTGTAGCCATCCCTCAACTCCCACTTAACGTTAGAAATATATGCCCCAAAACCAAGTTTCCCACCATCCTCGGAGTGTACCTGAATTTCTGCCCATTAGAGCGTTTCAGATCTCCGCACAAAACACACCATTAAATGATCCAAAATTGGCTCCCAGATCTCTAAATCCTCCCCCATCCCAGAATTGTAATGCGGTGATGATGGGAGGAGCCGTCACATCCCTAGTGGCATGCCAGTATTACATTTATGGTCAAACCTGCGGGGCTGCCTCCACCACTTACCTGCATTGCTAACATGTTCATCATATTGCTGGTAGGCAGACACCCATAGAATTAAATTGGCACTATGTGTATGCTACAATCATTATCTCCTGAACTTTGTAGAATTCCGGAGATCTAGCCTGTTTTCTCTCATCAATAACAGCCAGGGGGAAGTGTTATCCAAAGGGGTGTGGAACTAACAGCTTATGGATTAATAGACAACCAACCTGTTGGCCCCAGAAATGTCCAAAGTTCCCACCAGTACCTTTCCCCTTGCCTCACCATCAAAGGAGGAGCCAGATTGTGGTTGCCTTGCGCCCTATAATTCCCTAGCCTGATCTAACCCAGGATTTGTAAAGGGTGTCGCCATTGTTTCAAACAATAGGGCATTCCATTCTAGTGCTCATCCACTTAATGTCCACCGAAGGCCCCTACTGAAGTGGGCCATTATGCTGCCAACTTAGCAGCATGCATCAAACCTGAGCTCTTTGCTTAGCGTGAAGCATCAGCCGATGCTTGCAGAGCTCTCATTGCAAGTGTTGCAGAAGCAGTCCGTGTAATATGCTGTCTCGCATAAACACTTGCCTTGTCTCTGCTGCAAGCCACCAGTCTCAGGAGTGGGCCCATTGCCTTGACCTGAAACAATCACCATTTCCATTAAGTTTAATGGATCTGCCAAAGTGGGTTGATCCAACACAGGGGCAGCTGCACCCTGTTGTCCCACTCCAGGAACTTTCTTTCAAAGCTCCAATGCACCAGCTACGGTTGGATGCCCAACCTCCATAGCTGAGGTAAAAGGGGAACCACGTGCCATGTCCACTGGGAGTGCTGTATGAGTCGCAGCCGGTCGCCCAGAATCTGCAGTGCACATACACCTCCATTCACAACTGAAGAAGAACTAGTCTATGACCCGAGCTGCTGCTCAAAAACCTCTGCACACCATTGTATTGTATGACCAATCTAGGCAAAATGGGCAGGAATCTCCTCATCTCTATTTTTTTAAAGAGTAGAAGCCTGCTTATGCACTGCCTGGCCATTATTAGGGTCAGCAGTTGGTGTGCGTTGTTTAGACTGTTAATTGTCACATGATATTATTGACTAAAAAGGAATATTAATATCTCAAACTAATGTGTAGGGGATATAGTGTTCTTTTTAAAGCTATATCCTTAAACACTAATTGTATAATTAGTATTAACCTCAAAAGTGTAGCATGTAATCACATTTGATTATTATTATTACTATCATTGTTATTACCTTAAGCCAATTAAATAATCAAACCTCAGTTTGTATTAAGCCGAGGTTAGTAAGTCTCTGAATGGTCACTCACCCATCAGGTTACCCCCAATTAACTACTGTGATGAATTATAAATATTCATCTTGTTATTGTTTAATATTAATATTATTAAAGTTTACTTTTTCTGAACCAACTTCCTTTTTTGCATGGGAGGAAAAAAGGTGGGGGCCAAAAGAGAAGCCCAAATCAGGGCATAAGAATAACTGGCACGTGTCCCTACTCAGTCAGTGTAATCTGCACCGCAGGCAGAGCACCAGGACACATTAAGCCCAACTTCGTCCCAGCTGGGACAGCAAAACAAGGTCAGAGGCCACTACCACCATTATCAGTTCCAGCCTATGTCATATCAGCAATTGCCAAAACGCAGGCCAGGAATCTGATTTAATAATATGGGGAGGGGGGGCATCCCGAGGGGGAATGCACGTAAATCCCAAACATGGGAATCACTCAATGACGTGTCACGAACTTAAAGGCCACCTGAAACACAGGCTAGACATGAAGTCCAAAGTTGCCCCCCACCCCCCCTCCCATCCCCATTTTTTTTTTTTTTAAGGGGAAATCCAGTATCCAGCCCCAAGACCAATCAGGCCGGTGTTGGAGTAGCTGACCTGTGTATCTCAGCAATGTCAAGACCCAGGCTGATATCATGAAGCCATCAGTATGCATGTGTGTGTGTGGCCCTCCAAGGCGCCATATGCGACTGTACATGGGGGGGGGGGCATGGGCCCTGACAAAAACATCAGTCCATACCAGAAACCACTGCCATTATATTACTTCTAAATTTGATTAGCAGCGGTTTGCCTTGTTATTATTATTATTATTATTATTATTAATTTATGTAATTATATTTTAATTGCCAATAACATATTATTACGAGGTCCCCAAAGGGTTTTCTTGGCTAGTTTTATTCAGAGGTTTGCTAATGACCTCCTCTGAGGCTTGAACAATTTTTTTTGAGGCTGAGAGAATGTGACCCTGATCACCCAGGGGTTTTTTTTTTTCATACTGGGAAAGGAATCACGATCACTAAAGTGATAGAAGAGTGCTTAAACTATTATGTCACACTGTCTCTCTATCCATTAGCTCATTATTATTATTTTAAATTGCCAAGAGCATCCTCTACAGGCAAGATCATTGTATTACAAGGTCCCCCAGGGGTTTTCTTGGCTAACTTTGTTCAGAGGTTTGCTAATGACCTCTCTCGAGGCTAGAATTATTATTATTATTATTATTATTATTATTATTATTATTATTATTATTATTATTAATGAGGCTGAGAGAGTGTGACCAAGGTCACCCAGCGGGTTTTATAGCCATGCTGGGAAAGAAACCAGTCACCAAAGTTGTAGTAGAGTGCTGAAACCACTCTTATTGTTATTTTAAAGTAACCATTTTAAATTGCCAAGCACATTTTATTTATTTATTTATTTATTTATTTATTTAATAAAGGGCTAGGCCACTGGTGGCGCTCCAGCAACTGCCCAAACTCTAAAATCCAGGCATCCCAGGCCAGGCACAAGCTGTGATCCTAGGAAGGCCCGGCGCGCTGCGGCTTGTCCCCGCTCTTCCTGCTCCACACCTGTGGAGGGCCAGAGCACCGCGTCTTTTTTATATATATATAACTGCCTCCCATCGCCCAATCCTCAGGCTCCCCTGAGGAGCTCTTAGTCTTATGCCCTGTGATCCAGGCTGCATCAGGGCCGAACCCAGCGGTCCGGGCCGCGACAGGGCCGAAGCCCATACAAAACAAGGAGTCGCGGCTTGCCTTGGCAAGGCTGCACCCCACTCCTGGTCCTTGCCTTTTACCTCAGGCTTCCCCGAGGAAGGCTAGGCCGCAAAATGGCTGTAAAATTGCAGCCAAAGAGCCCCGGCCTGGAGCCCCAAGGCTGCACTCACCCCTTCTTTGTGGGGAACGGTGCGCCGCGGCTTGGAATCCCCAGGCCGTGCTCTGTTCCGCCACCCTCTTCAGCTCCTTTGAAAGGGCTAGGCTGCATCCGAGCCCGACAAGCCCAGGAGCCTCTTCAGAAAGAGCTAGGCCTCCTGCGGCTGAAACAGATCCACGGCCTGGGTGCCCAAGCCGGGCCTGATCCTTTGTTGGGGAGAACCGGAGCACCGTGGCTTGCCTCTAAACCGCGCTTTGCTCCCAAAACAGGGCTAGGCCAGTTCACAGGCCGACAAGCCCCAAGAGCCAACGCAGCAGACAAGCTCCTTGCTCGTCTGCAATTCAGAAATGGCTGCCAACACATGGCAGCGTGAGGCTAAACAGCCTCCTGAGATCTCGCTCAAAATCTCACGAGATTTGAAGTCTTGTGAGACCCTGGAGCGAGACCTCCATTTGATTGGCTGAGCAGGCCGGCAAGGGCGGGACTTCCGGTCTGCTCAGCCAATCGTGCGTCGGTGCCCTTTTGTGGGGCCGTCACAACAGAAGACCCCTCCCGACGCATCGGGGGGTGTCTTTCTCTTTATTAACTCCCTCACTTGGAGTTTAGTATGGCTATTAGGCCCCTCTTTTCTGGACCTTAACCCTCTTCTACTCTGGAGCCTTCCCCACCAGACCCTCACTCTCTGGAATCCAAACCCTATCTGACTTCCACTGTTCCTAATGCAATCTCCCCCCTTACAGCCCAACACTCTATTGGCTGTTACCAGCTCAGTCCTGATTGGTTGTCACCAGGGCTGGCTCTAACCTGCCTTCTCTCCTCATCTATGTCCAAATCTTAAAGTAAATGTACTTGTGCCCATACCTCCAGTTTCTGAAAGGTTCAGAATGAGTAAACCTTCTCAGGATAAAATCCAAATTGTTCCACAGTGCTGCTTGTGTACATCTGTGTCTCTGTTTTCATCTGTGAAATGTTGAAGGGTATAGGAAAATCCATGCCTATCACCCAAAATCTGGGTCTACCAGGAATGGCAAAAATGGTGATTACAATTATCAAATACCTAAGGCTACTCCATCAGGCTAATGGGCTCTGCTTCATATGTCAAGTTAACTGGTTTTTCAGGCATGCTGTTTCTCAGACCTCATGCCAACCTGTGAAATGTATTTGGCACAGAGTGCTGAGCTGACCAACAGTGATGTTAATGGCTGCTCAAAGAGTGTCATGTGGCTGCAGTATCTGTAGCCATTTGCTGTGACCGTCAAAAGTGCAAATTCCATTTTCCAACACAGTTTAGTGTTCACTGAATCAGATGAACCCCAAACCATGCTTGTCTACTACCCAGGACATTAGCTTAGTTCTTGCTTGTAGACAGAATGATCAAGTGAATGAATTACTACTCTACATGGCAATAAAGATAACAGTTTATTACACAGTATCCAATGGTTCTATGAGTAGAAAGGACTGGAGATAATTGAGCTTTTCTTCATTCTAGTCTCCCCCTTAGGCAGCACCCTCTGATTTCAAACAGATTTCTAGGTGTTTGGAAGCTCCAAAACAACATGGGCTGGCTATTGGAGAGTGAATAGGGTGAGTTTACCCAATTAGGCAAAGGCAATTCACATCAAATATTTTCCTCTTCTCTACCAGCACAATACTTACAGTTCATCTGGGCCCCCAACTGTAAAGGATCTTCTTGATAGATGCTTGGGGGGGAGGGTAGTCAATTGCACAAGCTTTCTTCCTCTTGTGGTACCATTGGATGCACTCAATAACAGTATTTTCATGTGTATTAAATATAAAAAATAACAACCCAACAACATCATAATCCCTTATAAAATCACAGAATCTAGGGCCTAGATAATATGCCTACAGAGTTCCTATTCTAGAACATCCTATTTAGGTCTGCCTAAATGACCTGGAAGTTAGATAAATATATTGCTCTGCTGTCACTTGTATCCCTAAGCAAATTTATGAAAATACATCAAAATGTGTTATGTAACAATATACATTTCCATTTAGTCAGTTTCATTATTATTATTTTCTAATTAAATTTTATTGAGTTTTTATAATAAAACATATAACTTGTATAGAATGACAACAACAACAGTTAACTACAAGGGCCAAGGTATGTATCTGAGTACTTATTCTGCAGCAGAATAAAAAAAATTCATTCTCAGCAAGAGCCAGAAAATCTGGCTTGTCAAGGTGTAGAGTATCTGTCCAAAGATCTATCTGTGAAGTTGGAGGTTGGATCTGGTGGGAGTGATGATTAACATAATCAGTAAAGATCATCTAGTCTTCTTGAAATATGTCAGTTCTTTTGTGGTCAATGCAAAACCTCATTATAGCAGACAGTTTCTCCATCAACCATATATCCCAAATTCTAGACCACCAGTTCTCAATGGAGAGGTCACCTGACTTACAACATTTGGCTACTTCTAATCTGGCAGAAGTAATAAGAAAAATTATCAGTTTCCCATGTTTCAAATTAGAATTAATTATAACAAATATGGAAAGCAACAGCAAAATTGGACAGAAATTTACAGTTTGATCAGTGATACATGAAATTTGATAGAGAACTGCATCCCAGAATTTTCTCACTTTAGGACATTCTATCCACATATGCATTTAAGGGCCTCTACATTTACAACCTGTATTCTCCCCTCACAGATGCTGAACAGGATTTGTATGGAGGTGAAGACCAAATATGAGCCCATGCAGTGTCTAAAATTGTGGTTTTCAACTCTTCTTGCCAAAATGAGTGCATATATTGGCCTTTCCCATACATGTGTTGCAGGAGATGTTTGTAGATAGCTGCCGCCATCCCTTTAGTATGAGAAGTAGAATTCAAACAAAAGTTTTCAAAAAAGAAGAGAAGATGTGGAGATTCTCCTGCTGATGCTAGGTGTGATGAAAAGGAAGGAATTTGGTGTATCTGAAGCCAGGTAATGTTAGTTTGTTGTAGGGAAGTTTTAATGGTGTTGGTGGGCTTTGGTAATCCACCAGAGAATAGGTCCAAGGTGCAGTAGAATCCACATCTTCTCAGTAACCTTATTAGTGGGACTTGATCATCTAAGCCACAGCAACTGCACGCCATGTCCCCGATTCTCCCTTTTGCCACCCCTGAAAGAGCGGCAAAATACAGCTCCTTTCAAGGATGGGAAAAGGCCACCCTCTTTAGCACCCTTTCCAGTGCAGCATGTCAAAATGCTGCACCGGAAGGCAGTCCTGATGCTGCATGCCATGGGTAATGGCACATGGTGTCAGGACAGCATCATCATGGGGTTGGAGTTACCAGTGTGCGGCTGCCCTACCCCATCCCATCTTTGCCTCCAGGCAGCCCTTTGGGCTGGTCTGCAGAGGCCCTAAATGAGAAAGAGGATGCAAAAAAAAGGGGTGGGTTAATGGGAGAGGAGTCTGGAGCTAGTATGTATTTTCATTTATGCCAGATGAGTTTGGAGCTAGATACAAATGGATTCAATAACGTACTAATTTTCTGTTTTGAAGTTTTAGTGGACTTCATACTATAAACTTCTAGATTTAACCATCTGGTAGCTCTGTTGTCCTTAATTAATTGAATAGTTTGGCTGAGTTGGAAGACCTGGAAATCACTGTTAAACAAACCTATTCACCCAGATGAACTCAAAAAGTTTACATCAACAACCAACACCACAAGGTTGCACTTTATGCTGAAGATGTGTTGATTTTTTTTATTGCCCCCAGAATTATCATTTCTGACTCTAAAAAAAGAAAATTGAGTCCTTTGGTAGTTATTCAGGTCTAAAAATTAACTTTAACAAATTCACATTAATGGCTCCAAACACTTCATACCAACAGCAAAAATCCTGGCAGGACCTAATGGGCTTGCAGTCTCATTCCTCAGGTTCTTTCTATTTGGGAATAATCATCATGAAAGATATCCAGCAGCTCATACCTGAAATTATAACCTGGTAGACACATGGATGCTATGTAAATCTAAACAATGGAAGGCTTTAAATCTTTCCATCCTTAGCAAGATTGCATTAATCAAGATGTTCATGATCCCACAGCTCTTTTTCCTGTTTTAAACAATCCCATTGACTCCTACTCCATCTAAATTTAAGAAATGGCAAAATGAATTTATTAATTTATTTTCAATAAAAAGAGACCCAGATTTCTCAAATCTACTAGTCAGTTTCATTATTTGAAGAACTTATGTTTATAAAAGAGTCACTTATAGCTCATAAATGTGTAAAAAATATTTAAAAGACTATCCAGTTGTTTTCCTATATGGTCCCTCTCTCCTTCCCTCCTTTTCATATAACAGATGGGAAAGAGATACCTCCACATAGAAGCATATGGGTAGAATATGCTATTTTGTTATTTAAAAGTCAGCTTTGACTTCTAACAATTTTGTCAATGAGAGACTTCCAAATGCCACAGTCATCAACTGTCTGTCTCATTTCTTGCAAGTATGGGACCTTGATTTTCTTTATTTAATCAATCCACTTGTAGTGCAAGTTTCCTATTTTCATACTTCCTTTCATTTTGCCAAGCATCATCACCATCTTTTCTAATGAGTCCAGTCATCTCATGATGTGTCCAAAGTATAACAGCCTCAGTTTTGTCAGTTTGGCTTCTAGTGAGAATTCAGGCTTGATTTGTTCTCTAGGCCACTGATTTGTCATTTAGTAGCCCATAATATCCATACAACTTTCCTTCAATACTACATTTCAAATGCATTGATTTTGTCCCTGTCAGCCTTCTTTTCTGTTCAGTTTTTAGAATCATGCATTGAAATCAGAAATACTTCCACTTTCTGAAGTTGTGGGTTCATTATCAAAAAGTTCTTCTTTGAAGGAATTTGTTATCCTTTCAAAAATCACTAAATAGATGTATTGGGTTGTGTTCAAAGTCAAACTTATTTCTCTCACCTTTTACTTGCCTGTTCTTAACTGTCTGAATAGTTTCATCAGTCATTGAAGGTGGCTTTTCTTTCTTTTTGGCTATAGATTGCATTTTTCACTATTCTTCTCTGATAATATCCCTGGTTTTGGTTCCAAGTTCTTCTCCTTGATCAGTTAGATGTTAGTAGTTTAAATCTGATCCTTCAGGATGCCACCATGGAAACTTCTAATTTCTTCCTCTTCTTCCTCTAGTTAGAGTGCACATTTGGATTATAGTTATACTGATATGTTTTCTCTGAAACCTTACTGATAGCAGCTGGTCAGAATTTGCATGATATCCTTTGACTGTCTTTGTGATGACATGCCTCACTATTAATGCCACCACATTTCTCCTTACATTGTCATTTTTCAGAGCCAAGAAACTAGATCACCTCCTAGACCATCCCCCTGCCCAATCCTGTGAGTGACAGAGGTCAGTTTTCCTGCTGATTGTGGCACAAAAGACTAATATTTCCACCTTCTTGCTGGCAGTGATTTCTGTAATAACAATCAGAGGCATCCCTGATGCCATTCTGCCTGGCACTGGAGATACCAGCGGGCGGGGGGTGGGGTGAAAATGTAAACCTGCTGCATCCCAATCAAAAGAAAGCCCTCCCCCGACACATTGGGAGGGGCCTTCTGTTGTGCCGGCCATTTTAAGAAATCCGATGCCACGATTGGTTGTCCCGCCCTTCCTGCAGCTCCCAGCCAATCAGGGGGGATCTTGCGAGATCCCCCAGCAGCCCATGTAATCTCACAAGACTTCATAGAGTGAGATTTGGGGCCTATTTAAGGTCCTCAGACACATGGCAACAGCCATTACAGAATCGGCAGCTGAGATAATTTTCGACATGCCACGGAGCAAGCCTCAATCCAAGCGGCGCATGGCACCTATTAGATTGGTCAACAGCCAGTCAGCGCCTAAGTGTTCGGTCAAAGCGCAAGGATGCGACAATGAGATTGTGGCCCACTTAGTCCAGTTGGGCCGCACAATGGCAGCATGTATTGCTGTATGTGAGCAACTCACTCGGGGAGGGCGCAGGGGGTAACCCGGGAATCCCAACCCCTCTGGCCACAGGCTTTGAGACCATGAGCGAGGTACGGGTGGTGTGGCCGCAAGCCGTACAGGTGCAGGAGGTACCCCCATCTGGGCTGTCAGCAGGTGACACCTCACATATTGCGGTAAACGATACAGCAGTGGAGGGTGGGCAGCCAACTGTAGCTGAGTTAATGGAGCTCATGAGAAAGGTTCCTGGTTTGGTTCAGCAGGGTGCAGCAGCCTCTGTGTCTGCACAGCCTACATTGGCTGATTTGTTCAAGGTGGTACAACAAGCGGTGGCTTCAGGCCAGGCCTGCTGGCTGGCTGCAGAAGCCCCAGAATTAGCGACCAATGTGGTGGGAGGTGCAACAGAACAACCGAGCCCAGGTTGGGTCCCATCCAGTTGGGGGTGTTGAAGCATCAATGGAAACCCCACAGCAACTGGCAAGCTCAGGTACATCTAACTCACCTACTTCCTTAGGGTCTTGTCCCTGGTGGTGCAGTGGTTAAATGCCTGTACTGCAACCACTCACTCATAGACCACAAGGTTGCGAGTTCAGGTCTAGCCAGGCCTGAATCCTTCCGAGGTCACTAAAATGAGTACCCAACTGTTGGGGAGCAATG
>CM034701.1:154315078-154331511 GCA_020142125.1 Phrynosoma platyrhinos
GACCCTCTTCCAAATGTGACCCTCTTCCAAATCCCCCTTCCAAATGTGTATTTGGTTATCACATTATGGTAAATGCGCAGTTACCTTAATTGTGCATTTGCATTTCCTCCAAAGAACCGAATTTCAAAAGATCTCGGTTAACACCAGTTTCTGTCCACTTTCTGTCCAGTTTCTGTGTGGCGTCGTGTGAAAACACGGGACACTAATCCAGTTTCTGTCTGGATTTTGTGTGGATTAACCAGCAGATTTGCCCCCGTGTGATAACATCCTAGGAAATATACAGCCTCTAATAAATAGCCCCATTTCCAGCAGCCAGTTAATTGTTCAACAACAACATACAGCCTGATTTTAGAAATGGTATTATCTATTAATAGAAGAACTACAGTGTGTTTCATGGGGCAGCCTAGCCTCCTTTGATAGGGACTTTCAGAACCTGGGAGTAGAGAGAATGAAGAAATGAACAGCTTCCACAGGAGAAATAATTTTGTTCAGGATGTAGAAACAAGATTACATACCTCTCCAACCACCATAGCTATGCAGATTAACAGTCTCCCCAATCCTGCAAATATCTAGAGCTGTATTTCCAATTTATAGTGACAGGAGATTCAGGCTGCATCTACTGTGCAGAATTAATGCAATTTGACACAACTTTAACTGCCATGGCTCACTGCTATGGAATTCTGGGATTTGTAGTTTTGTGAGATATTTAGCCTTCTCTTTCAGAGAGCTCTGGAACCACTATAAACTACAGATCCACAGATTCCATAGGATGGAGTCATGACAGTTAAAGCTGTGTCAAACTGCATTAAGTCTGAAGCATTCAACAACCTCAGTCATGGGTTGTGCTGCTAATGTGGAGTTTGGCTCTTAGCCATTTCTGTCCTAGATTCTGCTCATTTCCTGCATGGATATTATTAGATAACAAGTTAGCCTGTCAAAAACAAAACAACCACAAAAAACAACAACAATTGAAACCCATCACAAATTCTTCTTACTCTCAATAAATCATGCTGTCTATTGTATCACAACTGCTGTCCAAAGCAGAGAGTGGAACTCACTTTCATGAGTACTGAAACTCTTTCAGTTGATGTTATGCCGGCAATGTGACCAATTAAACTCAGTGTTAGGACCTCTGGTAGCAAATGATGCTTCAAAGAAATGAAATATAAAATGGTTTTATGGGCAACATATTTTGGAAAGTCAGATGAGGGTTAAGATCTAGAAGCTAAAATCATAAAATGCAGAATACTATGATTTTGGCAAAATTTGCTGAACCAAACCAGAGTTTAAAAAGATGTGATTAAAAGATGAAAGTGTTCTATGGAAATTCCATATACCAAATGGTGAAATATAATGACTATCTGATCTGTTAAAAGGAAAAACCTTTTAAACTAATCGATCTTCTCCACAACAATTTATGTCAATGGCTTTTACGATGATCCCATTCTGAATGGGGAAGCTGACAAAGAAATATATCAGAAGTGGTTGCTACAGGGATAAATCTGCAGCAAGGGAAGACAAAGCATTTAAGAAGTCTCTCTTGTGTCTTGAGGAAGTGTTCTTAAATAAACACATTCTTAAGTAACATTTTCTCTTTTATAGCTGCTGCTGATAACCACATATTTCCATAAAAGCTCTCTCTCTTCATTTTAACTTTTGTTTCTCCTATAGAAGTTTGTAAGCATCAGTTAGGTCTATATTTTGTGTAAGTATTAAAATGTTTTTAAAATCCATTGGAACTGTTTTATATTCCCTTTTGTTTTTCTTATGAGGGTGTACAAAATATATGGTCTGGATTGCTCCCCCTATTCTTGTTCAAAGGTTTTAAATGCATCACTATATAAACAAAGCACTTGAAGCAGTAATTACTGCATAATGCAGTCTTGAAACAGCTACTTTCTAAAACCTTAAGCATCATAATGTAGCACAGCTTGTACTCCTGAAATGGAGGGAAGGTTGGGTTTAAGTGCCCTTCTTCCCTCTTATGTTTTGTAAACAAGCCATGTGGGAATGCTTCTCAAATTCACATTCCATTCCACAGTAGAGTAAGCTAATGGTGTTTTTTAAAAATATATATCCAATAAACTGTACAACTAAACCATCACTTTGCTCCTCCTGTATATAATTTATATTTGCTAGAGTGTGCAAAGTGATAGTATCATTGTAGTGTGATACAATTGTAAGTGAAACTTAATTTCAGAGTATTACAGGGTGAACATAGAATCATAGAGTTGGAAGAGACCTCATGGGCCATCAAAGACAACCTCCTGCTCAGTACAGTCTCCAGCTAAGGCATCTCCAGCAGGTAGTTTTCGAGACTTTTTTTGAAGTCAACCAAATAAAGATTGTTTTGGATTATAATCTTAAAGGCAGAGATCTGTATAATTAACAGTTTGTAAGCTTCTTTGAGAGCCTTTGTGGCAGAAATGAAAAATTAATGAAATTGAAAGAGACCCCACCATTCCTCTGAGTAATTGGTTTTTCTGCTGAATCATTCTTACTATCAAGACGTTCCTTCTAATCAGGGCTAGGCAACCTTTTTGAGCTTGGGCCGGGTTGCTGTCCCTCAGACAATTGGGGGGGGGGGGTGAAGCACCAAAAGTAAATAAATAAATAAATAAATATTTTTTTAAAAAAAATAAAAAATATGCATGCACACTCTCTCAGCCCCAGAAAAGCCATGGCACCCCCCCCCCATGGAGATTTTGCCAAGAAAACCCCAAGAACAAGTAATAACAACAATAATCAATATCATCATGGTGGGGGGCGGCGGGAGCGGCAGAACCGGCCTGGGGCCGGTTCAAAGGCCTCGGGAGGCCGCATCCGGCCCCCAGGCCTTGGGTTGCCTACCCCTGCTTCTAATGCTCATTTGAAATCTGCCCTCTTGTACCTTAAAACCATTAGACCTGCTCCTACCTCTGGGACAGCAGTGACTGTCACCTCCTCTCTGTGGCAGCCCATGAGGTATTTTAAGAATGCAATCATGTCACCCCACAGTCTTCTCTTCACCAAGCTGAACAAACCCAGCTCCTTCCACCTTTTCTCATATGTATTGTTCTCCATACGTTTTTGGAGATTATCACAAAAGGCTAAAAAGCAGAATTTTAACAGGATAAAAGCATCTTAGCCGATATTTATGGCACTTCACATCTGTCCAATTACTTCAATTCATTCAGTTTTTTGAAAAATTTAGTGCATCTTTTGCTTGATGGATCCGTGGGTTCTTGATCGATTACTGTCATTTGAGCCAAAGATAATCCTACTGTCTACTACAAGATATATCTGGTGTCTCAGTGTCCTTATTTAGATCAGTGACCATGCTGATAGATACATTCTGTAGGTGGACTATATTTTTTTCATCCAAGTTCTGATGTTCTGAGGCCCATGGGTGTCTCTAGATACCCCTCTCTTTTGATATCAGAAATGTAATAAAACATAGGCTGGGTGACCCTTCCACAACACTGAATGTGGACTCCATGACCAGATAATAGCTTCTGCATGTAGGCTAGCAAGACAGGAGTTGCATGGAGTTTGATTGATTGATTCTGGACATTTTGGAGAAGGTGAGGAGACTCCAGGATCACAGGACAATGGGCTGATTTAAGATAAACAAATCACCTGCAATCTTGCCTGCTAATGATCTCTGCCTGGAAATATGTGTCTATTGCCACCCATTCACACCTCAGTGTTACTACCCAGGAAAGCTACTTCAAAGTCACTCCAAACCCATTTCAAAGGACTCCAAACCATTTTAAAGAATGTCAGAACCCCTTGGAATCTGCCCCCAAGACATATTTTTGGTATAAATATTGGGACTTTTTCAGCAAGTCCCTGACTTAATTCATCAGCAGGCAGAAACACTATTGGTTTGCTCGACTAGCACCTCTATCACTCACCATCCCCTGTTGCCACAGGAGTGATTCAGTCCTCTTTCCATTCCTGGACCCGCTGCAATTGGAATCAAGATCTGCATAGTGAAGCTTTACGTCTATTCCAACCTCCCACCTTTGATTTCTCTAGTCCTTGTGTGTGTGTGTGTTTGCTTAAGTGAGTGTGTTTATTTCTCCTTTTAAATAAAACTCATTCTCATTAGAAATCTGCCTTTGGAGTTCTGTGTATTTTGGGATTCCATAAAGTTGGGAGAGATCCCATGGCTGATTACCCCAGCCATTAAACACTTCTATATTTGAGCTAAACATAATTCCCTTAGTATGCATACAGTTTTTGGAGTGTCCTCCCTGGACATGTCCACAGAGGGTAACACTGATAGCCCATGGCAAACTGGGTTATTCTGGACATTTTAGGGTTTTGTTTCATTTTTGTTTGGTTTTGTTTAAAGAAAATGGTCCAAGCTCTTTCTCAGACCTACAGGTTAGATTACTTTAATATAATACTGTCAGGGTTACCTTTGAAGACAGTTCAGAAAATGCAGCTAGTGCAGAAAGCACTGGCCAGATTGATCATGGGAAGCAGAAGTTCTATTTTTTTCTCATTTATTCTGGCTCAGTTTCATAAGCTACTGATGCATTTCTGTGCCCAGTTCAAGGTGCTGGGTTTAAAATGACAGAATACCTCTTCCATTATAAATCTGCCCACATCCTGAGATCACAATTAGAGATTTTTGGACTTTACCACACATGGCTGTGAACCCAGGATTAAAGCTGGAAATTAACACCTTTGGCATTACCTATCACACAATAGCATCTCCGTATAGTTGTTGCTATGTCTCCTAAGTGTGGTTACTGTGTCTCTAGCCATTAATTGGGAACTCCTGTGAATGGCCCTCCAATCATGCTTGCATTCTAAGAAAAGAAAAGCATGATAATGTCTCCAGCTGCAGTGCCAGGATTGGGTAGTTTTGTGATGCCAGTTCCTGCTTCACTCCCTCTCCTCACTTTTCTCAAACAGCTTCTTTTCTTCTTTCACTTTCTTTTCTTTTCCCAAAAAAAGGTAAAGGTTTCCCCTTGATATGAATGCCTAGTCAACTGTAGGGGGCAGCACTCATCTTAGTTACTAAGCCGAAGAGCCAGCATTGTCCAAAAATGACTCCAGTAGGCATGTGGCCAGCATGACTGTACAAAATGCTGTTACCTTCCCACCAAAGTGGTACCTATTTAACTACTTGCATTTTCACATGCTTTCAAATTTATAGGTTGGCAGAAGCTAGGACTAGTGACAACAGCTCACTCCATCATGCAGCACTTGGGTCTGGAACTGCTCATCTGCTGATCTTGCGATCATCAGAGTCAGCGTCTTAACCACTGAATTACTAGGTCTTTTCCTACCCCTCATTTAAAATGTATTGCCATAATTGCTAAATTTAGCAAAAAACAAAAATAAACAGCAAAAGGGAAAAAAAAGAAAAGCATGCTAGGTAAGGCAATGAGGAGGAAGGCAGAGTTAAGGAGCATGCTAGGAAAGTGTGTATGTATGTGTGTGTGTGTGTGTGTATATATATATATAATGCTGCAGTACAGTGCGTGTGTGTGTATACATAATATTGTGGTGAACAGAGGTCCAGCTGACCAATCAGGAGGCAGCTGAGAGCCAGCCAATGGGAGTTCAGCTGGGAGGAGTATAAAAGCCCAGGCTGACAGTTAAAGAGGAGAAGACGATTTGGGTTAGAGGGTGTATTGGGAAAGTTAAGCCAATGAGAGCTGTGTTTAAAGTGTTCCTTAGGGAACTGAATTTTAGGGAGATAGAGTTTAGAAAGGGTAAACTCTGAACACACACAGAGCTCTGGAAGAGAGAGGGCCTTTGCAGACTGCGAGAAATAGTGCAAATTGAGTCCACTTTAAGGGTTAGGGTTGGTGCTAGGGAATCATGGGAACTATTTTTTTTCTGAGACATTGAGCCTTCTCTGTCAGAGAGAGCTGGTACCACAATAAAATACAGTTTCCATGATTCCCCAACCCTAACCCTTAAAGTGGACTCAATTTGCACTATTTCTAGCAGTCTGCAAAGGCCCTGTGGTGCTCTCTCCAGCTAGATATTATTAGCTAGAGGGGCTAAGGTATTGTGACTGAATTAGAAACATATATTATAAGTTTGTAACTATGAAAGATTATAATAGCAAGTCCTGAAACAAGTTACCTTTCTTGCATGCTGATGTAAAATAAACTTTTCTTTTTTCCCCCAACATCACTTGGCCTCTGTTTTAGTCACATAACACACTACCAATATTTTGTTATTCTGGAGGTGGGACTACATACAAAAGGCAGTGTGAGTCCCTGACACTTTATTAGTTGGTAGTAGTGGGGATATTAAGTTCTCAAAGTACAGCCAACTGGAATTAGAGTGTAAAAGTAGAAAGGTGGCAGTTGTGTGTGCTACAAATATACTTTAGCATTTCATATGGATAGCTGTGGTTACCATTACTTTAGTGCTATTTGCAGAGAGTTGCTTTGGAAAAACTGGCAAAGGGGGAAAGAAGGTGGTGCTGTTCCATGGAGCAAGGAATATCTTTTATATTCAACAGAAATGTTTTTTTGGAAAAAAACCAAAACTTCCTAATAAGCACAAATTATGTTTAGGGAGTAAGGTATCTTGAGATTTCTGAAGTGTGTTTGATTTTGTGTGTGAAAAAGTTTTATGATGCTTAGAAGCAATTACCCACCATGATTGACCAGCCACATATTATATTAAATTTGGAGGGATATAGTGGTGCTTACTTTTTAATCTTTCTTTTTCTAGTTCTCATTCCCTCCAGCTCTTATTTGTGATGTTTTGGATTCCCAATGTATCAGAGAAAGTCTTAGTTACTTAGACCCCAAGAAGATGGGTCAAGAATATATGAATTGAGCCCATGCTATTCTGACCCAAGTACTCACCCGAGCTCTGGGTTGGGGAGGGGAGGGGTGGGTGTTTACATGCCCATTCCCATGCTGGCTTGGGCACATGCTTTGTACCTTTTTGCATTCTTGTACCTACTGAGGAGCCTCAAATCACCATGTCTGATGCAGAAATGGGGTGCCTGGCTGCACCCATGAGGCCAGGCACCCTGTTTCTATGTTAGATGCAGCAACAGAGACTTCTCAGTAGGATCAACAGCAGAGAAAGGTAAGGAGCATAAAGGGGGCATTTAAACAGCTGGAGTTTGCAGCACAGTAAAATGAGGTCACAATAACCCATGATAAAAGCTACTTACCCCGGGGTCAGAGCAGATCTACTAGATCTGTGCCAGTCTGCTAATATCCAGCCCAGTCCTAGCCCCAGGGTTTTGGCATTGTCCAAACAGGATGATATGAGGCTGGGCAGATCATGGGCTTATGGCCGTGCAGACAGCCCCTTAGTAGACAGCATTTTTCCTTTTCAGAGTTCTATATCAATGTGCTTCACATCTTCTCCTTTTCCCCACTTCCAGGTATGGGAAAAGAGGAGGGAAAGAACAGTTCTAAGCATTCCTTTTGGCTTTCTCCCTGTTCTGTATAAACAGCTGGCCAAGTTCAGTGGGAGAAACTGGAATGGTGTAACCTTAATTAGGATGTTTTTGTTTTGTTTTGTTTTTTGTTTTAGTACTTGGTGCAGCATCATCAGCATTTGGAACTACCTTACAAACTCTTTCTGTATTGTTTGTATTGCACATAAGACAGTGCTTTATTTCATGACTTCCCTGCACATAGTAATCTATTTGAGCACATCTGAGAGAAGGCTAGATGAGGACTCGTCTCTTTCATAATTAGTGTTCTAGGCACAGAGTTTTAAAAATCTATTGCTGTTTTATTAACTATTGTTGTAAGTTGCCAAGTTAAGTATTTTTGGAGGGAGTCTCACATTTTAACAAATTCATCTCACATTTTAGTAAATTTTGTACTTGGAAACAAGCACATACTTCCCATTAAGTATACAAATATTGTGTTGAGTTTGTTATTTAATTTATTGAAGAAGAAAAAATCTAATTTGAATGATATTATTTCCTTATAAAAAAGTAAGAAATATGAGTATGCATAAATGTGTGAATGAAAATAAGCACACTAAAAAGCAAAAAGAAAAAAAGAAAAAAAGAAAAGAGAGTTATTCATATGTTATTTTGAAGGGAGAGGTGCTTGACATGTATGTATATGTAAACGGGGCTGGGGGGCAGTTTGAGAACCACTGTGTAAATAATTAAGTGAAATCTTTCAATTGTGTTGCCATGGCCTTTTTCTACTGGTCCATCACTCAATCATCATATTGAAATATAAGAATAGAATTACTTACATCAGAAAAATGCCACAGGAGGAATGGGTTATTTCGTTAATAGTACAATTCTGTTGCATATTTTTTGGAGGAAGCAATGGAAGCAGATCTTGAAAGCTACTTATAATAGTGAGAATAATGGGTTTAAAGAGTCATAGAAATATTAGAAACAATAGTTTCTCTGTTTATTTTAACTTTTGGAATCTGCTAGAAAAATGAACCTTTCAAATGCATATATTTAAAAAAGGAGATGGATATAGCTGTGCTCATGAGAGAGTATGTATGTGTGTGAGAGTGAGTGAGTTTGTACACATACACATCAAATCTAAGACAGAATTATTTATTTCTTAGCAACAGAAGAAGATGGAAAACTTATTTCAAAAGGAACTGAGCATCATCTGCCAAGAAATGATTTTTTTTTAATCAAGAGAATTGAAATATTAGCAGATGACTGACTGTTCCTCCAACTACACCAAACAAGCATATGTTGCATCAGAGTGTCTTAGAAGTAATTGAGCTATTTGTTCTGCATACTTTACTTTACATTTAACATAGAACCAAAGTGCACATGAAAGTGTGTGCATGTGTATTATTTTCTGGATTGTGAGATACTACATTGTGGCTGTAACAGGGAAACGTTAAAGAGTGAGCTATTAGACTGAGACCTTTAACCAAGGTAAAACATTTTTTTTTAAATTTGGACTGGATTAGCATGTTTTACCTTGACACCTACTGTATTATTCTTGAGGCCTGTGGCCTCATAGGAATGGTGACACATTGGATTGCAAGAGAAGAGTCCTATTGATATGCAAATGAACTTTAAATTTCCTGGACTTTGTAATCTCTCAATTGCCCCATGGTCAGAAGGAAGAGGAGCCAGCCTGCAAAATTTATCCTCCCTATACCATCTTAATTAAGGACAGAAACAACAAAATGTAGGCATCTTACTAATATCTCCATTTTTTTTCTCCTGTTTGGTTTATAACATCTTGCCTGATGAAGAAGCCAATGGAGCTTTGAAAGCTTGCAACAAGTATATTCATTTTATTTGGCCAATAAAGGTGTCACTGTTTGGTGGATTTTTGTTTGAATTTGGCCAACACAGCTACCCCTGCATATTTTTTTTAGTAAATAGGAGAAGTTAGCAGAGTAGTAATGCTTATTTTGCAAGCAATGGCTGATTTTTTAAGAGTACAGTTTGTTTTCAAGAGTGCAGTTTTTAAGAGTGTACTTTGGCACACATTGGTTATTTTTTCTATTTCTGAGCCCTGTCAGTTTTACATGGGTTTATTCATATGTCCATTTTATCCATTTCCTCATTAATCTGCAATTTTCCTTTTTAACAATCTATACAAATAATCATTTTTAAGTGCATATTCACATGCATATTTTCTGACTATCTGCAGTGGCAGGAGAAGCATTGCAAAGAAGGATCACAATACAACAATTGGAAGGAAAAGGCCACAATTTTATTGAATACAGCTGACATGTAGGGTTGGCCCACAATGCATGCGGTCTGGATCTGGCATCACCAACCAACCCCTGGTTGATCAATGAACCAATTTGCCTGATCATGGTCAAGTTTCAGGATGACAAGGGGAGTAATCTGCTGATTGTATGTTCACATCTCCAGAAGCCAATTGAGTGCATATTCATATCTCTACCCCTTGTCACCAGGGGATGCTGACCTGGCATTGCCCCCGCACTGGCAACGCTGTAACACTCTCAGCACCACGGGATTCTGAGTGAACTCCCAATCCACTGATCTGCAGCACAGGAAATCACACTCACCAGATCCAAGACCCATGCTACTGCCCTTAACATAAAGACAGAGGGTGGGGTAAGCCAAATGAGAAAGGTGTTGGCCACCAGCACCATGTGGCTTTAAATAGGCCTCTCAGCTAATCCCTTATCAGGAGGTCTGGAAGTCCCCACCCCTTCTGACCAATCCCGGTTCTCCATTGCCCCAGGGCCAACCAATGGGGCTGCACTTCCACACCTGGTGCAAGCTGGAGCTGTAGTTTGGCTCCTGGGCTGGAGGTGTCTCTCTTCCAGCCCAAACAGCCAATCAGGTCCCCAAATCCCAAAGCAAAGCCTGCCAGAGGATCTCAGGAACCAGGAGGATCAGCCGGGCATGACACCTCCCCCCCTCCATGGCAACCAGGCTGGCCCGGTAAGTCGGACAGTCTCATTTTCTTACAAATTATTAATTTTTAAGTAAATATATATAAATGCAATTGCTAGGCACAGCTAATGAAGATCCAGTGAAGCAAGGAAATTTATCTAAGGATGCATCCACACTGCAGAAATAACCCAGTTTGACTCTACTTTAACTTTTATGACCCAATGCTATGGAATTCTGGGATTTGTAGTTTGGTGTGGTACCAGAACTCTCTGACAGAGAAGGCTAAATGTCTCACAAAGCCACAGTTTCCAGAATTTTATAGCATTGATCCATGGCAATTAAAGTGGTGTCAAACTGGATGCAGGCTTAGTGTTGTCATGGCCTCACTGATTCAAAAAAAAATCTACCATACCTGAACTACCAATTATATTTAGCCCACTAAATATATGTTATCCTAACATTATACTAAATATATGTTATCCTAACATTATACATTTTTATATGCAATTGCATTTTGAACCAGAAACAACACTGTAACATTGAAGAATTTTGTTTATTTAATCATTACATTTTTTTTCTCACCTTCTCTCAAATGAGTTCAAAGGGCATGTTCCTACTCCCCAACCCCTTTTATCTGCACACCAACTCTATGAGGATAGTTCAGTCTGAAGTACTGTTACAGGCCCAAGATCATGCAGTGAATGGCTTGGTGGATACTTGAATCCAGACCATACTCTAACAAATGTATCACATAGGCTCTCAGAGAAGTGAGAAAATCTGAATCATAACTTCATTGTTATGCATCAAGGAGATGTGAATGAGGAAAATTGGCATCAGAATTTGGAAAGAACCAATGCCTCAAACAGTCCTATATGGTGCCTAGACTCTCATAACCAATGGAGTGCCTACATCCAAAGATATTGCAGCTGCTGAGAGAAGGATCCCCAGTCAAGCTGGGGAAAGGGAATAAAGTCCATCAGCCTCACATGGACCTATGGACCTCAGCGATCCAGCAGCATTTCACTTGCTGAGTCTCTAGGTGTGCTTGCAGTTCACAGTATCACAACAAATGAGAATTGGCTTCAGGTCCGAACATAATAAGAAGATTGTTTTAGCATCAGTTTTGCTGTTTTTCCCCAGCGAAAAGCATAGCAGCATTTTTACAAATGGTGTTACTTTAGCACTTTAAGATGCTATTTCATAAATGATCATTTCCCTAGAAAACAAGGCATGTATATAGCGAGTAAAATGTTTCCAGCTATATTTGCTCGCTACTTTTGCTTTCACAGAAATTGGCTGCTTTTTATTTAAAAGCTTAAAAACTTGGTATATATTTTCACTCCCTTTTACTAGGCTTCTGACTAATGTAAAGGTTACCAATTTGTCAATTTATTTTCTAATGTATTCTGTTTATCAGCATTTCTTTGTCATTATACAGATAATTTTTTTGTTGTTCTATAGAAGATGCTGTTGTCAGAAATTCCATTGTGAACATTGTTTTGGTTGGAGAAGACGGGGGGGGGGGAGTTTGTAAATTGCCCATTAAAGTTTCCTCTGAGATTAAATTTGGCACTAAAGTCTCAGCACATGAGCTTTTTTTCTTTCCAGTGAAATGTAAATTGGCATTGACATTTTTTTTTTTAAAAAAATCCATTCTTTGTTTCCTTTTTCTTTTTTTAAAAAAGCAAGATGAAAGAACCCTAACTAAAGGTATTATTAAATACACACATGCTATAGTGGCATAGATTTTCAAAACCAGAAAAATAAATTTTCATTTATTTTTGAAATGTTTCTGATTTCTATTGGATATCAATCTCTTGCCACTAAAGATAGAACAGAAGAAATCCCAGTAAAGACTGAAATTCACTTTATGAATGTACATTGACAATTTTATGTATTTTATCTGCCTCTTGTACATTTACAAAGCAGTAAGTTAAACTGTTACAATTTGACAAGGATACAATATAAAATTAACTATCATAGATAGTTATTATGGAAGTAGAAAAGACACACGCATTTCAGCATCAGATAAATATTTGTGTCTTGTGTGCCTCTTGAAAGCATAACTCATCCCTCACAACATTTTTATGTCCCTCCTTTCTCCTTCTCCTTACTGTAATGTGAATTAAAGGCATGTATGATTAATTCTCTGTATTTATATCTGCTAGGAATCCACTAGCCGTTGGGAAGCCTTGCTACCTCTAATTTCATTAAAACAGAAATGAACAAATGGAGAAGTTACAGTTGGCCTTCCATATCCATGAATTCTTTATCCATGGATCCAAGTATACATTTCTTGAAAATATTCAAAAAATGCATTAATCCCAAAGAGCAAAGCTTTATTTTGCCATTTTATAGAAGGGACACGATTTTACTATGCCACTGTATTTAGTGGGACTTAAATACAAGGGATCCTGGAACCAAAACCCAGCAGATATCAAGGGTCTACTGTCTATCTAGGTAGGAAAATATTGACTTGGGTTACAAATATGTCTTGCTCTTTCACCCAAATGACAATGCCACAAGAACTGGTGAAATAAGCCCACAATTTTATTAACCAGGAATATGCAACATGCAGTTAATGGGTTGTGCATTCATTTGTATGTTGGAATCTTACTAAGCCAGGTTTCCCAAATGAAGATTTCCAGGCTTGAGACCCAGGATATAGACTCAGTTCATTTTAGCCTGATCCCATGGGATATCCTATGGTTCCCCTGAAAGAATTGGAGGGTCCCAAGGGACTTCCTCAGGGATCTGTCTTTCTTGAGGCAATCATCTTGGTATAAGGACCCACCTTAGATCTCCCCAAGCTGGCCAGAAACAATAGCCCAGTGGGTGAGTTCTTTCACCTTTAGGTGCCACTGGAATCCTTCAAAGAGAACCAATCAAACCTATGTGTCCACATCCCACCAAATGTGACATATAAGCAAGATTCTACTAATTAATTAAATAGTAAACTGTAGCCAATTGGATCAAATATTATAACATATAGCAGGGGTAGGCAACCTTTTTGAGTCGGGGGCCGGGTTGCTGTCCCTCAGACAATTGGGGGGGGGGGGGGGGGGCGAAGCACCAAAAATAAACAAACAAATAAACAAATAATAATAATAATAATAAATATGCATGCACACTCTCTCAGCCCCAGAAAAGCCATGGCAAAACCCCTGTGGAGATTTTGCCAAGAAAACCCCAAGAACAAGTAATAACAACAATAATCAATATCATCATGGCGGGTGGTGGTGGCGGCAGTGGGTGGTAGTGGTGGCAGCGGCGGTGGCAGGACTGGCCTGGGACTGGTTCAAAGGTATCGGGGGGCCGCATCTGGCCCCCAGGCCTTAGGTTGCCTACCCCTGCCATATAGCATAGAATAGGTGTGTCGGGGAAATCAACTGTGTTAACTGACAAGTATTATATGACATTTAAAAAGAAAAATCCTGTTCAGGTCCAACATGGTGACTGGAAATTCCCATGTTACATTGCAGCAAGTGAGTGTGAAACAGCAACAGCAAAGGGTCAGTGTTATAGCCATCCTGCCATAAATAGCCCCAGCCAGCCAGGCCAGATGATAGTGTTGTGATGCACCTTGACATGGGGTTTAACCAATGGTTTGGGGAAAGCAAAATCATTCCCATCATATGTATGCGGGTATGCATTTTTTGCGGATAGAAAGGCTCTTTCTGTTCACGGATAGCTTTTGATCCAATGGAAGACCCCATTGGAATCCAGTGGAGGATCCCATTGGTTGAAGGGAGCATGAGACAATTTTTGTTGATTCCTTAACCTTAGTCCAGATGCCCACATCTCTTTTCTAGGTGTCATCTAGTTCTCAGGAACCTCTTGGGGAAGAATGCAAAGGGCTTTAATGGAAAAGGATATCAGAAGGAACAACCCTTCTTATATATAGCTGTCTTTGAGAACTGGGGGCTGCAGAAAGGTACCTCTTTTATGACCCACCAAGGGGGGCAATATGCTGTGGAAGGTCATGGGCACAGGTCTTCACTGCTGTGGGGCCCTGGTTGTGGAATGCCCTCCCCTTAGAAGCCTGTTTGGCACTTGGTATTTCAGTATCATATTATAAACATAGCTTTTCAGTAAAGCCTTTGAGGACTAACATAAAGCCAGAACATAGGGTGGTTTGAAACCACCCCCATCAAAGATGGAATAGGGCCATGGCAAACACATGCTGTGGCCCCAATTCACCTTGAACCCAGCTGACAAAAATAATAGAAAAGATCCGCTCCTATTTGGGCCAAGAAAGAGCTGCTTTTCTCAGTCCTGCCGCAGCCCCAGGGCAGCTTCAAGACACTCCAGTGGCATGTGGCATGTAAAAACTACCTTGCCAGAGCATCTTGAAGCCATCAATATCTGGATGCTAGGGGGGCTTCAAGATGGTTTCTGGATGGCTTTAGAGTGTGCAGCATATAAACACTATGATCCCAAGATGCCCAGAAGCAGGCTTTGAAGGGCTATTTGTTTTGGCCCTGAGTTTATCTAAATTGGCACGTGTGTTAAATTGCTTTAAACTCTTTTAACTGACTTGCCTAGATCCTGTTGTTAGTCCTGGTTAGAGTTTATTTACATGCTGGCTTACCCCTTAGGAATTGATTGAATTCTAGTTGGGACTAACAGGATGCTACCTACTGTCTTGTTTTAACTTGTCAAAATGTTTGCTAACTTTGAATTTTTTTATCTTTTTCTATTTTCTATTTCTTAAATTGGTTAAATTGCTTTTATTGTATGCCCCTCTGAGACTACATGAAATGGGATGATAAATGAATATATATAAATAATCCATCAATCAGTCAGTGGCCATCAATTCTACTCCTGCAGATGCTTCTTCTATGTGGTGATTACTCACAAGTTGTTTTTGCTTTCTGGAAGGAATTTGAGATCCATTGATTGTGTATGATGCACTTCTTATGTTATATGTCTGGATATATTTGATTCTGATCATAGACTGATGTGTGAAAGCATCTTGGATACTCCTTCTTTCTGGACATTTATACATATGTATTCAGTCATTGTTTTAAAATGCTAATTTTATGAAACTCTATATATGAAGCATACTCCAAAAATGATGTTCCTTCATTTGGTAAGGGGAGAGGATATTGTTGCCATTGTCCAGTTTTTGTTAAAATTGTATCTTTGCTCCCATACTGATCATGCCATCTAGACTATCAGTAATTAGTATGGACATTTTTCTTCCTCCTAAATTTATGTATTGTGAGCTACAAATGCTATTCAGAATCCTAGTAACCTAAAAATCTGTTTGTGTGGAAATGCCTCAAGCACTATTATGCTAAATAGAAGATTTTGTCTCTAAAATTCCTGGTTCTCTCAAGCTCAATTGGTGAACACAAAGAGTTACATTTTTTTAAAAAAAAAAAAACTTTGCTAAACACCACATACAGAGAGAGCAAAGACCCTGGCTTAGCATTTATTTATTTATTTATTTATATCAGGAAAGTTTTCAAAATAGGTATCGACAGACTACAAATCCCACAAGATTTTTCTTATATTAATGAGGTTGAAATCAATAAGGCTTCTCCAGTTCAAATATAATATGCATGTCATAATTTTGAGCATTGATTAATCAAAGAAGCTTGAGAAATCCTGTACATTCACAATCAGATTCCCTAAGACCTTTTTCTTGTTTGTAGCCTCGTAGATACCTTTGTAGCATCATGCATCAACATATCAATACAAATGACACACTGTATTTTGGTGATTCATTAATTTGTTTCTTTCACTGGGATTATCATCATTGACCAACTTGTATCTTTTTGTCACAAGAGAGTTTTTCAATTTGCACATCATTTATCTTTACAACTACTCTGTAACAGTAGTTGCACCAGACCACTCCTGCCACCTTCACTATTTCTCTCTTTTAAAATGTTATATGAGTGGCTTCATAGCCCTCGTTACCTCCCTGTCCAATAACTATTAATAACACATTGGTAGCATTTGTTCAAAATTCTCACACAGAGGTCAAAATAGGTTTTTATAAAATATAAGATGGTTTTATTGTGTTTCAAACATACAGGCACACTAAGTAATAGTGCCACTCTATTCTGCTTTGGTTAGGCCTCTCCTGGAATACTGTGTCCAGTTCTGGGCACCACAATTCAAA
>CM034701.1:154341982-154354523 GCA_020142125.1 Phrynosoma platyrhinos
TATGAAGTGGTATATAAATGAAGCTGCTTTGCTTTTGCTTTGCTTTATGCTCAATCAGGAAATTGAACCTTGATCTCCAGGGTCATGGTCCAACCCTCAAACTATTACACTAGATAAAAATGGAACCAGAGGGGAAAGTTCCACTAAATTCCACATCATACTTTACCACTGGCCATGTTTGCTAGGGCTGATGGAGGTTGTAGTGCAAAGAGGAGGGCACTCAAATGGTTATGTCTGACTGGCATTTTAAGAATGTGCAAATACAGTCAGACCTCTATATCCACAGAGTCTGCATCCACAAATTCAATCATCCATGGCTTGGGAGGGGGGGAATTAATTCCAAAAAGCAAACCTTGATTTTGCCATTTTATATAAGGGACACCATTTTATTAGGCCATCATATATAATGCAAATTCAGCATTGAGGGAGGGGGGGTTCTGGATCAAAATTGCAGTGGATACCAAGGGTCCACTGTATACTCATAAGGAGAGAAAATAATGATATATCTAAGTACAATCATATGATGACTAGCATTTTCTCATGTATAATCAATATCCAATGCTTACATGCACACTATTTATGGAGGCAAAGGAGCATGTGAAGGAAGAGAAATGACTGCAACATACACACTGTTCTGCACAAGATCTGAAAATAAATTGGTGGGGGAAAATACAATAGGAAAAATATAATATAGCAATATAAATATTTCTAATGTAATGATTCCACTTTAAAACTGAGACCAAATAATTTGACATTCCAAAATCTAAACCCTAGATTTATCCATATTTATACTTCACAAGCACCTATTCTTACACATTGCAAGAAGGGAGTTTGTTCTAATATTAGTTTCAGAAATCAACAAAGACAAGTGGATTCTAAGTACAATTAATGTACAGACCAAATATTTCTTTTGCTGTTTTCTTTTTTAAAATTTACTCAATCAGAAGTTTTGTAGTCAGTCCATTAATGATGTCCAGTAACAAATTTGTGACTTCAGTACCAAATTTGCCAACAAGTAATTTGCTTTTCAAGGGCAGTTCAGATCCCAGGAAACAAATCAAGTAATGGGCTTCAGAGTTTCCTTCTGGCATTAGAACAAAACTTTCAAGCAAATGTTCACATACCCAAAGCTGACAGCAACACTAGTTTAATTGCAGCAGGAGCATATTTCTTCTCTCCCTTCCTCCCATCTCAAAATAAGTGATGCACTGTTTAAAATACTGCATCTCCATTTAGGAAAATGTATGGCACTGTAAATACAGAACATTTGGCGACAGCACTTTCATTTTGAGTCCCACCTAATAATTCTATAATCACGATCATCTTGTGGTGAGGATTTTTATCCCATCAGGATTGTGCTGATGTTCAACACAGGCAGTTACAGTTTTAGGAAGTGATGCTCTGAAAGAAAGAGAAATTAATAACCATAATGATGGTTTGTAGGGGGGGGGGTGGTTTCTTTTTTTCTTTTTCTTTTTTTTTCTTTTTTCTTTTTTTGGCAAGGAGCACTTGTTGGTGAAGGGCTGTAAATGCTATATCAAATGCATCCAGAAGGTAGTCACAGCTGTTGTTCAGAGCAGTAGTGGACTCCTTGGACCAGAATTCAGAGGAAGACACAATGTAATAAAGGTGTACAATCATTTCACAAGTGGCATTGTTACAAATGCCATCAAAGCTTTTGTTATAACACTAGGGTCATTTCTTTTTGAAAAAAATGCTAGGGGTTATTTTAAAATACAGATATACAGGGGATCCTTGGTAACTGCTGGGGTTTGGTTCCAGGACCCTTTGTGGATGCCAAAATGCAGCGATGCTCAAGTCCGATTATAATAGTGCCATAAAATGGTATCCCTTATCAAGGAAAATCAAGGTTTGCTTTTTGGGAACTGTTCTTTCAAACTGTTTTCAAGATGGCTGGTTGAATCTTTGGATGCAGAATCTATGAGCTGACTGTACATCTGTCATACACTAGAAGGGAGCAGTCTTTGATAGGGAGTGAATACTTAGGAATATAGAAATCCAGGCCCCTAGCTGTATAATAATTTAATAATTTCTGTACCCAAACAGAAATTATTAAACTGAATCTTTTTATACAATACTTGTATAACGAGATCTCACAGGGACCAACTTGGTTAAGATTTGCATCAAAATATATTATTAAGATGGTCACTACTCACCAACTGCTGTATTAAAGCCAATTGTCCAAAGCTAGAGTTTTTGGTCCTAAAGTACTGTAGGAGCATGTGCTACAAGAAGCAACTGCTTGCCCCCCCCACCCCCACACACTTACTAGACAGCAACTCTGCAGCTTGCCCTGTGTGATTTGCATGGGCTTTGGACAATTGACCAAGACTGTGTGGTGGGGGAGGGACTTTTCCCCAAAGCAGAAAAAAAAGTGAAGCTTTCCCTCTTGTTTGCCTGGGTGATATAAATCAAGCTGCTCCCTTGCTCCTCAGGCAGTCTTGATTCAGCTTACTTTTCACACACAGTCATCATGTGTCTGACTGCTTAGAATGACACTGGTGGAGAGGAGATGGAAACCAACATAAGATTGACAGGGAAAGACAGGGAGCTGCAAAAGCGATTGCAGAGTTTATGGCTGAGTGAGCAGGGCGGGTTATACAACACCTGGACATCCATCAACTGGATCAAATGTATCATCCTGGACATGTGCACCTCTTAGACAGGGAAAAGGATGAGTTGCTTTACAAGATTCCATTCTTCATACTTGGATAGCTACAGCTGGTATAGGTTGGTGGGAAGGAAGTTGGTTCAACCCCCTTCTAATGATGTTATAGCAAGAGGATTGGATCCAGGTGGAGACTGGAAACAAAGCTGGAGTGCTCTTTCCCTTTATATTGAGTCCTATTAAGAGCTTGGCTCACTCAAGGAAGAAAGGGATGCCACACCATTGGATGATAGGGAACCACACAGCAGTTGTATGTCCATGAGTTGTCATTCTGGTTTTCTCTTCCAGCAGTCAGGCTGGAGCTGGATTCATCAGATTACAAACAAGTTATATTCTTTGGATCCAGACCTCATGCCAATAGCAATAACAAATACATTTTTATACCACTTATCAATTCACTTAAGCACTTCCTAAGCAGTTTGTAATGTATAAGCTAATGGCCCCCAGCAAGCTGGGTACTCATTGTAGTGACCTACAGAAGGATGCCAGGCTGAGTCAACCCTGGAGCCATGGGATTGAAATCACAGCCTTGTTGCTGTGAATGGCTGCAGTGCAGGCATTTAACTACTGAATCACCAGGGTTCATGCCAAGCCAACACTATCAGCTATTCTAAATCAGCTATTTATTTATTTATTATAAATAAAGTTGCAGCCTAGATATTTCTAAAAGAATCTTTATGGTGCACTTGTCTCCGGTTCCCAGTGTCAATTTCACAGATAGATCTTGGAAACATTTTTTTTTTGGGGGGGGGGAGGGACTACAACTATACAAGACCCAAGACAACCAGCTGTGGGATTGTGGAGTTGCAGTTCAAAAAAGTAACTTTTTAAGCTCTAGTCTCAACTAAGGATTAAATGGGTATTTGACTATTGCTGAAATTTAAAATTTGGTATTCACAACTGCTTGAGGAAATACTGATGGAAGAAATACAGCACTTGGGTGGCAGCAGGGAATTGCAGGAATGTTTTTTGTTGTGTTTTTCTCAACATGGCAAAACTGCAACTTTGGGCCTTTGCAGACTGCCAGAAATAGTGCAAATTGAGTCCACTTTAAGGATTAGGGTTAGGGAATATGGGAACTGTATTTTATTGTGGTACCAGAGCTCTCTGACAGAGAAGGCTCAATGTCTCAGAAAAAAAAAATTCCCATGACTCCCTAGCACTAACCCTAACCCTTAAAGTGGACTCAATTTGCACTATTTCTGGCAGTCTGCAAAGGCTGTCAACTCTATGCACTTAAAAACTGCACAGTTGGAATACAGTGTAACTCTCCATGGCAAAGTTATGCATCTATGCTAACTAAAATGGCACAATTTTTCTAAATGCCTGAATGGTTCAAAAAAAGGAAAAGTGAAAATGGAATAGAACATTCCTTGAATGCTAAGTCTTAAAGCTGTGCTCCTTAACTGTTTAAAATATGACTATTTTCCCTTCTAATTTCCTTCATCCCTGCCAAGGCAGTTCTTCATCTGTCACTCCTGCCCCCTTTGTAATTTCTGGTTGTTTTTTCTGTGCAAATCCCCCCTCCCCATACAGCCTGAGCTTTCAGTTTGTGCTCCTCTACTTTCTTGACCTTCCTGACTACTCTGATTCACTCATTCCTTCTTATCCCTGCTAATTCATTTTGTTAATGCTAAGACTGTTCCTCTCCTGCACCCCTCCCCTCCACTGATCTTTCTTAGCTGCCTACCCAGAATCAGTTTTGACAAGCAGGTCAAGAAAGAAGTGGGAGGTGCAGACTCAGACACTAGAGAGTTCCAGAACCGAGAGTTATGCAAAAATAATTAGCCCAGAAATAGTGGTAATGGAAGGAAGTAACATTCCTTGGTGGGAATTAGCAAATTAGCAGGAATGAGAAGGACGATTCTCCATTGTTGATCTTCACATAGACATGACTCCCTTACTTTTCACAAGACCTTGGCCTGCACTTCATTTAAGTAAATGAGAGCCTTTGTAGTTCCATTTTCTGAATAATTGGGTGGGCAGCAATATTTTTTTCCTTCAGAAGGTTCCTGTGTATAGACTGTTTTAGGATAAAGACAACCAAGAGTTGCTGCTGCCATATCATTAAGAGAGTTATGGATGGAATCATCCAGTATTGAGGTGGGTATCTTCAGTGGGTGTAAGGGTCAATGTTCTTCCCTTGGGACTCTCCAATAATAATCAAACATCTTAGAAATTGTTATATAATATAGGATGGGGCTATGACCTATTTAAAGCAGCTTCATTTATATACCACTTCATACCATGCTATGGGGTGTCTAAGTGGTTTACAACTGTAAGCTCATTGCCCCCCAACAGCTGGGTACTCATTTTAGTGACCTCAGAAGGATGCAGGCCTGAGTCTAGCCTGAGCCCTGGCTAGTATTGAACTCACAACCTTGTGATCTATAAGTGAGTGGCTGCAGTACAGGCATTTAGGGGGGTTGCAGACTGCCACAAATAGTGCAAATTGAGTCCACTTTTAGGGTTAGGGTTAGGGAATCATTGGAACTGTATTTTATTGTGGCACCAGAGCTCTCTGACAGAGAAGGCTCAATGTCTTAGGGAGAAAAAAAACATTTCCCATGATTTTGTAGCACTAACCCTAACCCTAAAAGTGGGCTCAATTTGCACTATTTCTGGCAGTCTGTAACCCCCCCCCCCTTAGCTGCTGCTCCTGGGAGCTCCTAGCGGAGTCAGCTTGTCGCAAGAAAAAAAGGGCAGTGCAGAAGGGTGAGGGGCTTCAAAAACCATTTTACGGGAAGGCACATGTGGCCTCATAGTCATACTTTACTGATCCCTGATCTTTATCTATCACCCTGTTCAAGCAATTATGTGAAAGACTAAATGGGCAATGGGGAGGTAGGTGTACAGATAGGTACTACCCCCAAAATCCCCATGCAGGTAGCAAAGCCCCAAAGGTCATTATAACAGTTTTCAGTAGAATGTAGTTACTGGGCTCCTGGGATTGGGAACTCTGTTAAGTATCCGCATTTGTAGTTTATACTGGCATACTCAGTAGGCACACATCCCTTTCTGCAGATCCAGGGACTAAGAATGAAAGAAAGGAGATAGAGTAATTATTGAAATGAAATATGGAAGTGGATATATAATATCTCCTGAAACAGAAGCAGTGTACTTATCAGAATCAGTTGTTTGGGGATATGAGTTTGAGAGGCGTATGGCTCTTATGTCCTGCTTGTGGGTTTTTCCAATGCATTTGGTTTGCTACTGTAAGAACAGAAGGATGGGCTATAAAGGCTTTTGATCTGGTCCTTCATGACTTTTCTTTTGTTCTTACAAAAAAAGCTTCATTTAGGTGTTGCTGGAAACCTTTGGCCTTTTTCTCAGCTAGTCTAGACAGCAGGATTTCACAATGGATTCTTGTGTACTTGAATGTACTTGGACTACTGTATGCATTAGAGAGGACAAGATATACTTATTGTTTTAAATGTTTATATAATCTGGGCTGTTGAGGGCTGTGGCAAGGGCCTGAGTCAGTTGTGAAAATCACCAAAATGAATTATATAATTTGCACAATTCAGAAACCTCAATGACAAATATTCTACAGAAGCTGAGTGGCAGCTCAGGCAAAAGCAAAATGTTCCAGGCTCTCTTAACTCTCTTTCTAACTTTGCCATCATGACCACACTTGATGTTTGGCCAATAGGTCCCTGTTTTCATTTGTGAAATACTGGAGGCTATGGGCCACACCACCATGAAAAAAAAAACTTTGGCTCCTAAATGCCTTTTATACCTAAGTGTCACTTCTTTTGCTTCTCTCAGGGTCATTTTATGCCCATTAGAAGACTTAAAACAAAACAAAACAAAATAAAACAAAAAGAGGATATGACCCAGAAGTTAACTTCCATTTCATTTCCTGCTCAAAAAAGGCCTATCTTGTGGCTAAAATGTTTATTTATTTCATTTGTATGTCACCTTTCTCCCAAAGGGGGATTCAAGGCAACTACCAGAAAGGATGGAGGGGGGAACAGAACAATTAAAAAAAAAATAAAACAATCACATAAACAACAAAAAATCATTTAAAAGATATGCAGAGTTTAAAAAGAAAGATAAAATATCCCAATAACAAGGTTTGCAGGCTCATATGTTAAAAACATGCTTAAACAAAAATGTCTTTGGAATTTATCACACAGGGGGAAATTTAAACTGTGATTAACCCATCAAAATCATGCAATTGAGATTAAAATATCATTAAAATGTGATTAACATTTTCACACACAAGTGTCATTACCTTGTAAATAACCAGGGAGTAACCAGGTAATAAAAAGCAACAAATCATTCACAGGAAAATCCTGTTTTCCCAGGTGTCATTAGGACTTGTGGGTGGTGAAAACAGCACCATGGAGGCATAAAGTGTACAACGAGGTAGGTACCTCTGCTAGCTTGAATAATCTATGCCCACCCAAGGGGCTGCTAGCTGTTTATGAATACTGGGTTTTCCCCCTAGATTTCACTTTAATGATTCCCAAATGAGATGGTGAAGCCAAACTGCTTTTGAAACTTAAAAAAACAGTTCAGATGTATCTTACCTGTGTGACGTGTGCATGTGTGAGGGAGAGAGAGAGAGACCTATGTGCATATGTGGGGGGAAATACCTTACATCAAATCAGTCCCTCTAGTTCAATAATAAAAGCCACCAGGTTTCCAACAATGGTCTTTCCCAGAAAATGTCAGGGAATAAAACTGAGGGTCTTTGTAGACTGCTAGAAATAGTGCAAATTAAGTCCACTTCAACTTCCCTAGCTCAGTGCTAGGGAATCATGGGAACTGTATTTTTTTCTGAGACATTGAGCTTTCTCTGTCAGAGAGCTCTGGTGCCACAATAAACTACAGTTCCCATGATTCCCTAGCACTAAGTCAGGGCAGTTAAAGTGGACTCAATTTTCACTATTTCTGGCAGTCTGCAAAAGCCCTGAGGGTTTTTTTTTTTTTTTAATAAGCTGAATGTTTCTTACCACTGAGCTGTGGACTTTTTGGTATGTAAGGCCTGAGGAGTTTTTGCTCATAAATATCAGAGGCACACCTGACAACAACATTGTATCTCAATCCCTTTGGAAGATTATACAACAAACACACATGAATGTCAGCTGAGAAGCCATAAAACAAAATGTCTGACATAAAACAGATTAGCCATGGGTTTTCTTTTACTGACCATACATTCTCATTTCCAATGTGACCATGTTTATATCACAAGCACTTCTAAAGAATTAAGGTGTCATAGTTGGAGATTGTCCCATTTTATCTTTATAACCAATGTCCAATGCTTGCTTGCCTGAAATGGTGACATGGTGAGAGGTACATAACTGAGCCTGAGCATTTTTCTGTTGTTATACCACAACTTCATGCATTATATCAAAGTGGGCCTATTTTGTATTTCTCCTTTCCAAAACACACACACACACGGGAACATCAGACTCTATTTACTGTCTATACCCAAAAGCTTGCAATGGATATGGTAAAGAAATGCTCTGCAGGAAATTTGGTTATTAGCTTTTTGGTGAGAAAATAATAATAATAATAATAATAATAATAATAATAATAATAATAATAATAATAATAATAATAATAATAATAATAATAATAATAATAATAATAATAATAATAATAATAATAATAATAATTTTTATTTATAGCCCGCCCCTCTGCCCAACAATCGAGGCGGGTTACAGCATTAAAAAACAAACAAAGTTAAAACATCCCCCAATCCCTAGTCCCAGCCTCCCAACCTCTAAAACAGGATTAAACAAACAAGAGTTAAAATACATTAAATAGTTAAAACTATAGAATAAAAAGCAATACAAGTAATCACTCAAGTAATCGCATAGTAGTAACTTATGAAGAACAGAGAAGACGTGCCTGAAGAATGAGTGGGGAACACTAGCATTGAATCCTCCATAATCTTAAAGAAAAAATAATCAAGCTTCAGAAATTATCTTTGCAACTCAGATCTGACCATGCTCCATGGCAACTTTATGACTAGTATATAAAGGAGAGTTTTAAAACACATAAAATATAGTTAATTGATCAAGCTAGGGAAATTTAAGTCCATCAGTGTAGGAAGCCAATCACAAGAGGGCAACATAGTGTTTTCAGACACCATGATGTATACTATCAACAGAGTACAGTGACATAGCCTGGGTATGATGTACCCCAATATCTAAATATTTTGCTGTTGAGATCTGTACCACAATTATACTAGAAATAATGTAAGATGAAAAATTGCAGTTCAGTAATTAGGGTGAGAAACCTCAAACCCCAAAATGTATCATAACACCAGCAGTCTTCTAATGCCTAAAGAAAAAAGAAAAAGAAAAGAGGAAAATATTTACAAAGAGTGTGTATAGCTTTGGCACATTTGAAGAAGTAAATCACAAACAGACAGCTGGTGGCTATGGTTATTCAAGGCAAGAGAATGGAGCACTGTTCAGAGGGTGTGAAAATCTTAAAGAATCTGTACAGCACCCCTGAGAAGCAAGCATTGTTATTCCCAATTTGCTCATGTAGAATTTACTAGGTGTTACTTCTTCATTTACTTGCAGAGTTAAGGAGATATGATGCCAGAGTGAGGGAATTCAAAAAAGGAGGAGGAAAATAGAAAAAGAACAGAAGGATGGAAGAGAAAATTCTGCCTACTTATTTAACCTTTCCATTTTTTGAACATGGTCTTCTATTCATTTTTAACAATGTGATGCTTATTGTTTTTAACTCCCCTTGAGTCAGCCCCAACTCATGGCAACCCTGTGGATGAGGCATTTCCAAGAATCCCTGTCCTCCATCGATCTGCTTAGGTCCTGCATATTCACATCCTAGCATTATCGTCTCTCTAGTGAGGCTTGCCTTCTCATGATATGGCCAAAGTGCAACAAGCTCAATTTCATCAACTTTGCTTCCATGGAGAGATCAGGATCTGGTCAAAAACCCATTTGTTTGTCTTTTTGGCTGTCCACAGTATCCTCAGCATTCTTCTCCAGCATCACATTTCAAATGAGTGTATTTGCACCGGCACAAAGGACACCAACGCGATTAGTTTGGGTGAAACATTGGGCACAACTTTTATTTGTACAGGGTCTCACATATTTAAATACCAATATAATTAACCATTTTGCTAACAGTATATATAAGCATTTATTAATAAGAATTTATTTGATGCATGTGCACGTGTTTTAAGCGCAAGCACTATTGAAATACTTAATTTTAACATGGCATGCGTCAAATCCTTTAACTTAAGTAATTTCATAACAAATACATAACCCCTCCCCAACCGGATATGATGTCAAAAACATTTTCATGACATCATAACATTATGACATCATTAAGTTTAATATGACGTCATATAAATTTGTTTAATCTCATGACATATGCCAAAATTCTTTATTATTATATGCCAATTAATAATTCCAATTAACCTAAAGAATTCCCTAAAGGGGGAAGGGTCCCTGCCAACCAACCAGTCAGTTGTCCTTAACAATAACATGATAGACCCAACATCTCCAGTTGTGACAAACTATAGCTTATCAAAATTTGAAATTTAAAATAAATATCAACACAAGCCTTAGTTATGTTCCCATCCCTCATAACTTTCACCTAACATTTTTCCAATACTTTATATTAAATGAACTAAAATAATTGGTAATGTCGTTCTCTCAGGGAGGGTGAAAACCCCAGTCTGATACTGGGAAAATTCCCTCCCACCCCCCGAAGGTGACCAGCCGCAGCCTGAGTGTCCACAACATGTTAACCAATTAATTAATGGGTGGGAGGGATGGTTTGCTCGTCCAAAACAAAATGGCTTCCAAAACGTGGCAGCGCGGGGCTTTACAGCCCCGCAAATCTCACTCCCAAATCCCGCGAGATTTGAATTCTCGCGAGACTCAGGAGCGAGATCTCATTCCAATTGACCAAGCAGACCGTCAGGGGTGGGCCTTCTGGTCTGCTTAGCCAATTGCGCGTCAGTGCCCTTATTTGGCCGACACAACAGAAGGTCCCCTCCCAACTTGTTGGGGGGGGTCTTTGCACCGGCACAAAGGACACCAACGCGATTACTTTGGGTGAAACATTGGCCACAACTTTTATTTGTACAGGGTCTCACATATTTAAATACCAATATAATTAACCATTTTGCTAACAGTATATATAAGCATTTCTTAATAAGAATTTATTTGATGCATGCGCACGTGTTTTAAGCGCAAGCGCTATTGAAATACTTAATTTTAACATGGCATGCATCAAATCCTTTAAATTAAGTAATCTCATAACAAATACATAACCCCTCCCCAACCAGATATGACATCAAAAACATTTTCATGACATCATAACATTATGACATCATTAAGTTTAATATGACGTCATATAAATTTGTTTAATCTCATGACATATACCAAAATTCTTTATTATTATATGCCAATTAATAATTCCAATTAACCTAAAGAATTCCCTAAAGGGGGGAGGGTCCCTGCCCGCCACAGGAGGGGGTCAGCCTAGCTTGGCATCCCCCCCCCCCCCCCCCCCCCCCCCAAATTGAAGCTTTTAAGCAAGACTCCAATGAAGTCAAGTATATGTCATTCCCCCGAGGGGAGAGATGCACGCTGTCACCCCTGTACAAATGTGGCAATGCAAACTGTATTTCATGGTGATCAACAATAACAACACCCATTTTCCCCAACGCCTTTGCTACAGATCTGTTCAACCAATGCCACGCTCCACTGATGGCCACATCACTTCTAGCACCATGCCAAACTCACCGAGGCAGAAACTTCATCCACATGAGGAGTGTATTTGGCATCTTTTGCTGAATTTCTTTCACATCTTTAATGATCCTCTTAGCTAACTGTAACAAAGTCATTTTTGAAAGGTCATTTTCACCTAAATGTACCACCAATATCTTGGGATGTGCGAAAGAGGCCATTAGTTCAATAAGTCTAGGCAGTAGAGCTCCCCACAACATGGCTCTACGACCAAACCATCTCACAGTTCTGGCCTCTCCCAATCCCATGGCCAAATCTTGTCGCTGTTCAATGATGTGCCTTTCAGCCCAAAAGACCAAACTGTGTCCAAGGATCCATATGTCTCCAGCCTTCAATTCTGCCAAATTAAATCAGAACAATAAACAATCATAGCTATCCTTAACTTAAAGGCGAACATACGATTTAAACACTCTAGAGCACCAGCGACCAATCCTACAAATCGCATTATCACTTAAACCCTGAGTTGCTGTAGCTGTTGCTGCCCCAATCCTAAATGAACGAGAAGAAAATTGAACCGCTGGTAAACCAGCATGACCCAAAACCTCCCGCAACACTGCTCTAAATTGGTATTGTGTCAAAGGTAAACCCGATATATGCAAAAAATAAGTATCCAGTTATATTTGGCCTTATTTGAATATAATTAGTCAAAGCCCGCACCGGGCAAATATGGTCAGGAGGAGCCCTAGCCAATGTTATGAATTGCCCCTTTCCCAACTGATTGGTTTTTGAGCACCGAATTGTCAGATGTATCCCCTGCTCTGAAACTTGAATGTCTGATAGCAAAAGAGACCTGCCAGAACTATCAGTACAAGAACCAGGAACAATTTCACTTATTCTGAAGGCTGCAAAAAATGCCAATGAAAATACTGCCTTAAACAAAATCACCTCTTCAGGTGTGGAACATGTAACTGGGAGGCTTTGCCATATTTTTATCAATATTGGCCCCGTTACTGGCAAGCGACTGTCCTGAATCATTGAAGACTCCCTAGCCCATCCTTCTAGAGCCCTTCGAACTCTAAAATCAACTGTAGGGTCTTTAAAACCTCCTGCTCTTGAGTAAAATGAAAGTGCCGCTAATCTTCCTCTGATGGTGACTGTAGAT
>CM034701.1:154354623-154367439 GCA_020142125.1 Phrynosoma platyrhinos
TTACCCTGTCAGATTTAGAAGTCAAAGAATTCACTATGTGGACTACAGTTTGGTTATCGCACCAAAACCGCACCGTTTTGTTTGCAAATTGGTCTTGCCAGAAATGGACTGCCACCACAATAGGAAATAGTTCCAAAAAGGTGAGGTCCCGTGTCCAACCTTTTTCAGCCCAGGACAGTGGCCATCCCTCGGCTGCCCACTGGCCATTAAAAGAAACTCCAAAACCACAGGTCCCTGAAGCATCGGAGTGTACTTGAAAGTCTGCTCTTAGGAGCATTTCAGATCTCCAGAATGAAATACCATTGAATTGTTCCAGAAAAGACTCCCATATCCTCAGATCCTCCTTTATTCCAGAATTAATTCTAATATGATGATGTGAGGCCTTCACTCCCCTGGTGGCTTTGTATAAACATGAACAGAATGCCCTCCCAGGGACTATAACTTCACAAGCAAAGTTCAATAAACCTACCAAAGATTGAAATTCTCGAAGTGTGGCTTTAGATTTACTTTTCATCATCCTCACCTGTAGCCTCATAGCTGCGAGCTTGTCAGATGGGAGACGAGATATACCTTCCTCAGTATCTAGTTCAATTCCCAAGAAAGTAAGACGTGTATCAGGGCCCTCAGTTTTTTCTTCAGCCAAAGGTACTCCCAATTCATTCATTAAGCACTGAAATGCCAACAGCGTATCTGCACAACCATTCATCCCAGAGGCCCCAGCAAATAGGAAATCATCCAGATAATGGGTAATTGCTTGACTACCTGACCTCTTAGAGGCACACCAATGTAAAAAAGTGCTGAATGTTTCAAATGCTGAGCAAGAAATGGAACACCCCATTGGAATAGCTTTATCAAAGTAATATTTCCCATCAAATTGAAAGCCTAGAAGATCAAAATCGTCTGGATGAACTGGAAGTAGCCTAAAGGCAGATTTAATGTTGCATTTTGCCAATAAGGCTCCTTTGCCTAATGCCTTAACCATTTTAACTGCCAAATCAAATGAAGCATATTTAACTGATGTTAACTGAGGATCAATAGCGTCATTTACTGATTCGCCTCTAGGGTAAGATAGATTGTGCATTAACCTGTATTTCCCCGGTGCCTTCTTAGAGACAACACCAAGAGGTGATAATCTCAAATTTGCCATAGGCAAATGCTCATGAGGGCCTGAAATCCTACCTGCTGCTATTTCTTTGGCCAGCTTGTCCTTTACAATCCCTGGCAATTCCCTGACAGAATGTGCATTAGGTGCGTAACGGTATGCCCTTAAACCAACATAAAGAATGTGCAAACCTTGTGGGAAACCCTCTAACAAATACTGAGTGGCCTCCCTTTTAGGGTATATCCACAACCAAGTGGCCACCACATCTAAATTAATAGGTGTTGGTGCCCTTTCCTGCATTAGATAATTGTTGAGAGGGGGCCCCACCTCCTGCTTTCTTAACTTTAAAGCATGCCGATCCTGGGTGGTTTCCCCTACAGGTATTACACTTATGCTCAAACCTGCAGGGCTGCCTTTTGCACCTACCTGCATTGAAGTCCCAGAACAGTCTGAATTGTTTTCTTTCTCCCATGCTAGGCCTTGTATTTTGCCCTCTCGGCTGAGTGACCATAGGTACAAACCCATTATCACATCGGCTCGAAGGGGAGGCTCCTACCATAACATTGGCCCACAGTTCAGACTGTACATGACGCCAAGATAAGCAGTGGTCTAATGCTGCCCTCATCCTAAATTGTTCATCATACTGAAGTCAGGCAGAGCCTCTCGAATTAACATGGCAATTGGTATAAGCTTTGATCATTATCTCCTGGTATTTGGAGAAGTCAGGGGATCTAGCCAGGTCCCTTTCTTCTATAACGCCCCTATATATCGTAAAACCCATGATCCAATTTACAAAGTTTCTTTCTAACTTAGGGCGCTTATGCGATTGAAATTCTTTTGGAAGGGTAAACACCACCCCATCCTTAACCATGATCCTAGGCTCAGGATCACAAAATGTGAGTGAAAACAAATCAATATAATCACCCTTCCAAATTCTTTCTTTTGTAGTCATGGGAAGGTGCGACCCCAAGGGCATAGACATCCCCGCATATGGATTGCATTCAAAAGACCGGTCAGTCCCAGAAATGCCTAATGCACCTACCACAGCAGTTTCCCTTACCTGACTTACCGTGGTATTGACATTTGTGTTACGCTGCACCCCCAAGTCCATACCTTGGGTTAGATCCATGTCAACTAGAGGTGCTGTCACAGGTGCAGGGCTAGGGCGGTCGCTTATCGAGGTCAACCATGTCTGCCCGCCTGTAGCCCACACCGCTGAAGGCCATGTTGCCTGTACATTATTAGTATCTGACAAACCTGAGCTCATTGGATGAGGAGAAGCATCCATTGATGCTTGCTGAGCTCCCACCATGAGTGTCGCAGAAGCAGCTCGGGTGTTGTGCTGTCCACCATGCGCGCCTGGTACATCACTACTGTAAGCCGCAGATGTCTCAGGTGTCAACACATCACTCTGACCTGTAACAACCACACTTTGAAGAAAGTGAAACAGATCAGTCAAAGTAGGTTGACCAGACATAGGGGCAGCCGCACCCTGGTGCCCCACACCAGGAACTTTCTTCAAAAGCTCCATTACATCAGCTACGGTTGGTTGCCCAACCTCCATAGCTGATGTACTTGGGAAACTACATGCAGTGTCTGGTGATGAAATTGGATTATCAATAGCCTGTTGTGTAGTGTTCTGGCCTATATTTGCATTTGTATGCACAATTGGATAGGTAGTTACTTGCCCCCCTTTCTGCAAGTGGTGGTGAGCCAACTGCTCACATACTGCCGCACAAGCCTGCATTGTGCAACCTATCTGAGCCAAATGTGTAGTGATGTCATCTTCCTTATTTGGAATACTAGAAGTTCACTTAGGTGCTGGCTGGCCAGCTTTTGGACCAGCTGAGGTCACACGTCACTTAGACTGAGTCTTACTTTGTGGCATAATTGTTAAAATAATAATAACAATAGCTATTGAGACTAATTGGTGCAGGATATAGAGTTGTAGTTAAGACTATACCTGTGTCACCAATCTGTAATGTGAAATAGTCAATTGATAACTAGTAAGCTAAATCGACCCTTCAAATTGTGAATTTTTTTAATTATATAAATTCACCTCCAGTTTAGAATGTCTTTTACCTACTGCATGTGCTCCTAAACAACAACTGGCAACCGAATCCAGGTTAGCCACCTAGTAAGAGGAGGCCCTTATTATCAGATCTCACCCCCAGATTTTTTAAATATTATTATTATTATTATTATTATTATTATTATTATTATTATTATTATTATTATTATTGTCATTATTGTCATTATTGTCATTATTATTATTATTATAATATAATGGCCAGGCCAAGCTATCCCAATTAGCCCCTGCTAGGCCTGATCGATATGCCCAAAGTGATTCTAGGAAGGAGTGGGGGGAGCACTCCTCACCACCTTCCAATAAATTAATTTAAACACTGCGTTGGTGGGGGGGGCAGACCTAGACTCCCAGGTCATCTGCTCCATCCCGGGCCTGTCCCTCTTGGTTTTAACCTGCGCCTAATGGCGCGACACCAAAAAGGCCTAGTGGCCAACCAGGGGCAAGACTGGAGGCTGCGTCCAGGGCCCCACACCCAGTGGAGGAGTCGCGGCCCTCTCTTTGTTTTTGTTTTTTTTAAATGTCGCGCACCGCGCTCGACTCTGCTGCACAATCCAAAAGGTCCTCAGGCTCCTCTGAGGACGGCCAAGCCGACAACCCGCAACCTAGCAAGTTCCTTGTAGCCGGCAAGGTGTTCGAGCGGCTCCTGCCGCGCCCATCCGGCACACCTCCACTTCTCCAAGCGCAGCCCCGGCCCCCGCACTGGCCCAAAATAGGCCTGAAAGCCACAGAGGCTCCCTGGGAACCAGGCGTCCACACAGCACAAGCCGCTCCTGTTCTCCAGGCCTCTGGCTTTAAAGAATGGGCCTGGCCTCTCAAAGGCCCGAAAAAAGGCCCAGAGGCAACAATGGACGAGCAAGGTGCTCCTTGCTCGTCCGAAACAAAATGGCTGCCAACACGTGGCAGCACGGGGCTTTATAGCCCCGCAAATCTCACTCCCAAATCCCGTGAGATTTGAATTCTCACAAGACTCAGGAGCGAGATCTCATTCCTATTGGCCAAGCAGACCGTCAGGGGCGGGCCTTCCGGTCAGCTTAGCCAATTGTGCATCAGTGCCCTTATTTGGCCGACGCAACAGAAGGCGCCTCCCAACTTGTCGGGGGGGGGTCTTTCTTTTCTGTCAGCTTTCTTCATGGTCCAGCTCTTGCACTCATGCATGGTAATGGGGAATATAATGGCTTGGATGATTCTGACTAGTACTCTACTGTATAGCTTTACACTTTTGAATCTTGTCTAGTTCTTTCATGGTTACCCTTCCCATTCCTAGTCTTATTTCTTGAGTGCAATCCCTGTTCTTGTTAATGCATGATCCAAGATACTGGAACTCTTTAACTATTTTGATTTCCTTGTTATCTAGGTTGAAGATCCTCCATGGTCATTATTTTTCCCCCATTTATGTTCAGCAGTAAGCCTGCTTTGCACATTCTTCATTGACATTCCTTAGTAAATGTTTCAAGTCTGTGATGTTTTCCACTAGCAATATGGTGTCATAAGCATGCCTTAGATTGTTGATGTTTACTTTTACAATAATTGTATTTACTTTTACAATAATCAAGAAGTCACTATCCAGCACATGGTTAAAAAATACTTTTACATTTTTTAAAATTTTAATGTAATTAGCAATAGTCTTCTTTAAGTCCTGGCTGCCTGTTGCTGCTACCACAACAGTGTTACGACAGACAATATAAATTTAGAATGAAAGCAGTGTTTAGAAGCCACTGTGATAACGAAGATACAATGCAACCTCCATATTTGTGAATGATACATTTCTGGACTTACTGTGGAAATGTGAAACTGCAGATTATAGCAAACGTTATTGAAATTAATGACCTTCACTGGAAGTAAGTCATAGAATCACACTGGAGGACCTAAAATGCCTAGAGAGAACACCTCTCTAGGAATCTCTAGGTTCGCCAGCACAACTCTATGGTCACCCTCCAGTACAAGCATACTGTAGAATTGTGCTGGAGGACCTATAAAATCCTAGGTAGAACATATTTTTTTCAAAAGTGGATAAGGGACACATTGGGCAACGGTCCCAAGGTATGGGGGGGGGGGAACATACTGTATAAATGCTAGAAAAACACTTCAGCTTTAATTTTTCTGTGTATCAGATCTTCAGATACTAAAAAAAAAAAAAATGTCCGTGTTAGTTTCTATTAGCAACAGTGTTAGAAGTAAAACCATATCTGAACAAAGAGCCCCACTATGCTTCCACAGCTCAACCTACTGCAACCATTTTAGCAGAATTAGGTTTTATTGATGGTTATGCACTGAACAAGAATGCTGTTAAAACTGGCTACTAAAGGCTGGTGATTAGACTTCTACTCTGAAACATCCCAACACCTTGATTTATTCTAATTTAGCTTAGGGTGTAAATCCGCATACATGAACATGACAAACTAACCATTTTGCAATTTGCTGTCAAAACCGTAGACCACCTTTGATGTGATAGCTCTATGAAAGATGTTTGTTTTCCAGATGGACCTACTAGGATATATATAAAAAAGTATGCAAGCTCTTATCTCTCTCCACAGTAGGCATGGAATAAATTTTCATTTGGTTTCTATTTTAATGTGAATCTATCTACATATATACAAACGGAGAACTATGGGTGTAAAAACCTTTCTGAACTACATGATGTTTTTCTCTTATAACAAATGCATATAAAATTGTAATATTAGGGGAAAGTATGCCCCAAAATGCACATTTTAGTGAGACTTATATCTAGAAATGCACTATGGGCCTAAGCAGATGGCTTAAAAGATCGTCCTCGGCGCAGGGAAGGGGAGGGGCAACCACTCGCTCGGCGCCCCATCCCCCTCCTGAGGTCGTCCTCAGAGCAGCTGGCCCTCCGCACGGCCAGCGCTCCAAGGAGGACCTCCCACCGCAGCATCCAGACATGCTGCAGCGGAAAAGTCATCGAAAGTGCACTGCAACCTTTTGCGGCGCACTTTCGGCGACATATGAAAGGAGAACTATTTTAGTGCTCCTTTCCAGGGGTGTCGACGGTGCGCCACTGGATCGAGGCATGGGGATGCCTCGGTCCCGCGGTGCACCTTCCCAGGGCGGCCTATGGCCGCCCGTCTGCTTAGGCCCTATATAAGGAAAAATTGTTTGCAATAAATGTGTTTATCAGGCAAATAATTTGAGTGTACATACAGACTTTAAAAATAGTAAACTATTGAAAAATTGTGAAAGATTAAAACTGGAAAATGAAAACAGAGAGAGTGAGAAACAAACATAGACAGATTATTCAATTCTTACTCCACAATGGCTATACAGTCAGCCCTTCATATCTACAGTTTCTTTATCCATGGATTCAAACATCAACAGCTTAAAAATATTTTAAAAATATATCAGTTCCAAAAAACAAAGATTGATTTTGCCATTTTAAATAAGGGAACACCATTTTACTATACCATTTTATATAATGGGATTCGAACATCCACAGATTTTGGTATCCATGGGGGCCCTGGAACCAAACCCCAGCAAATACCAAGGGCCCACTGTACATGGTAAATTATAGTAAGATTCTGATTTTATAGAGTGGAGAAAGCCATTATAATCAATCAATAGAACAATTTTTAATTTTTTTTATAAAATTAGATGTGGATCAATAAATAAATCAGATATTTAGGCTGACTGCAGAGTGTCTCATTCCAATGTCTTACACTGGCTCTTTTCTGAATATTTTGAATGGTGGAACTTTCATATATATTGCTCCTAGCACAATTGGCACTTTGAAAGGGTGTAGTCTAAAATACTTTCTACATGTTTTAAACTTTTCTGCTCCTTTAATTAGAAATAAGCTTTCCTGGCTCACACCCAAATCATGTCAATGAAGATACCACATCCTGGCTACTAGTACTTTCATCTTTTTGAAGATACATTACAGAACTAAATTTTACTTCCCTTGTCTTATTTTATTAATAAATAGTGGGGAATATTTAATGATAGTTGGAACCATCATTTTCTCATGTGAACTAAAAAGTAATAGGAGAGCTCCCAAAGGGAAAGTCTACTGCATCTTTGAATTCTTATTCTAAGCATTTATATATTAAGCATATGAAGGGAAGGGAAGCTGGCTCCATCTCTGTCAAGTTTCTTGCAGATAATGAAGACTGTGTTGTGCACATCTCTTTGTCCTTAAAAACAGTTATGGGGTTGGTTTGGGGATTGTTCTCAAAGAATTGGATGTTTGGATTTTTATAACTGTTTTTTTTAAAAAAAAAATACCTGTAGTTATAATTTGTTAAATAACAAATAACAGAAGGTGGTGCACCTTCTTAGTTAACAAGAGTTTTTTAAAAAAGTGGTATGACATAATTTAAGTGTTTCTGAGTTGATATGAAGGTGCTGAGGTGGATACGTAGTAAAGGTAACAAAGCATTCAAGAAGAGCTACAATTCAACCATCCTTGTAAATCAAAGAAGACCATCTTTATAATCTGTGGCAAGACAACCTGACCAGAATGAAATGATGTTGATGGAGGAGATGAGAAGATTAAACTCAGAAACAGACAAACAAATACAAAGTTCTCAAGAGGAAATGAAACATGAGTTAAAATTGGAAATAGGCAAATTAAGAACAATATTGGAAAAAATAGATAAGGTAATGGTTAAGACTAATGAAATAACTGTTAATTTTGCTCTCATTGCTTGGGAGCCTTGATAGGCTGAGAGGCAATAAATAGTTTAATTACTATGAAAACACACACAACAAAGCTATGGCCTAGCACAGGGGTCAGCAGCCTACAGCTGACCAGCCTGTAGCCAGTCCCACTGCCTCCGCTGCTGTGCATGTGCCACTGCCCCTTGCATGAGCGTGAGCACCATTTTGGCATCCAAAATGGCACCCCTGCTTGCACACGCATGCGCATGAGCACAGGTGCCATTTTGGAAGGCCCCACGGCAGCTGCGCCGTGTGAATTTGCATGGCGCAGCTGCCATGGGGCCTTCCCTTGGCCCTGGGAAGACCCCAGCATGTGTGCACTGGGTGAATTCATCCTGTGCAGGCATGCTGGGGCCTTCTCTGGGCCCTGGCAAGGCCCCAGAGCATGTGCGCCAGGCGAATTCACCCGGCGCAGTCACGCTGGCACCTTTCCTGGATCCTGGCAAGGCCCCAGCGTGTGTGCACCGGGCGAATTCACCCTGCGCAGGCAGGCTGGGGCCTTCCCTGGGCCCTGTCAAGGCCCAAGCATGTGTGCGCCGGGCGAATTTGCCCGGCACACGTGCGGTGAGGTCTTCCAAAATGGCGCCCCCCATGCATGCACGCATGTGCACGACAGCGGGCATTGTGCACATGTGCACGCACAGGGTAAGTGCACGCATGCATGCAAGCGTGCGTGCACCCGCCCAGCCGCCACACCATTCCCCCCCTCCCGGCCCCCCAGCAACAAAGGTTGCCGACCCCTGCCCTAACATGATTTCACAGGAAAATTTGAAGCAATAAAATGGCAGCTCCATTGCTACTATCAAGGAACTAAGGAGTTTTATAAATGGTCATGTGCTTTCTTGTGTTCATTCAGAGACAAATATTCACACACAGTGTGGGCAATAAATTGTAAATTGTAATCTCAGGAATGGTTAATCAGAAGTAAATGCCACTGTACTCCATGGTACTTGCATTTCTAACAAATTATGTTCAAAATTGTGATGTAAATATCTAAGGATGGGAGGGAGCACACATGCTTTATATATGCTTAGCATATACAAATCTAAGCTCCACTTTGGAAGAATAAGTGAAAAATAACATTGGTGCCTGCACTACAGAATAACAAAATGTGAGGGATGGAGAAAGGATGAGTGCCAACATAGGCTGGAGACCCTTTCAAATGTTACCTTATAAAGCTATGATTCCACTTTAATTGTCATGGCAATATTCTATGGACTCTGGGATTGACATTTTAGGGACTAGTGCTTAGAATGTTCAGCAGGTGAGCTCTAGTGCTTCATCCAATTACAGGTCCCATGATTTCATGGCAGTTAAAATGAAATTATAGTGCTATACCTGTGTAGTGTAAAAGACAATTGGATTGAAACAAGCTTCAGCTTTATTATTTAACACTTTATATGATTTTGACATGCTGGAGGAGGAACAATCCAAAGTGGCTGACAATGTGTCTGTTAACCGTAACAATTGAAAATCTGTCCACATTCCATAATACTGGTAGATCTGGAAAGGAAAGATGGTTTAGGACAACTGATAGCCCTTAAGGTATGCAAATCCTACATTCCACATGGTTTAAGAAGCTCCCCTTGAGATTCTGAATTCTGCTCCTTTTAGCTGAATATAGTTCCTGCTTGATGCACGAACACCAACACAATGATGACAGATATTCAATCTCCTCTCCCCATTGAAAGAAAAATAAAACCAAGCTAGGACAGAGTCATCACAATTTCATTCTCCAGAAGAACACCACTGTGTGAGATCTGTTCTCCTGAAAAGATTATCTTGCAGAATTTCACTAGCTCTAAAGCAATATTCTGATTTAAATTCTAGAGCATTTGATAACTCTGAGGTAAGTGTAATATATGAATAGATTGTTGCCCTTGAAAGAATCTAGGTTCATATAGAGGTGTTTGAATCAGCTAAAATTTTGTTTTTCTTTTAAACTTTTTATTAAAGTTATTATCATTTTGTGACCTTTAACAGAAGAAAAGCTTATTAAAATGATCAAACAAGAGTTATGACTAGACAACACACATGAGTAATACAAACAGGTCCACTGGTGAAACTTAATCATCATATAAAAATAATTGATCTATATTGCTCCAGCCTTGTTTTTCCATTGACAAACTCATTTAACTCCAGGTCCATGTCAGATTACAAGACTCCCCCCCCCACACACACACAAACATTTGCATGCACATATTTCCATGTGCTCCTCCTACTAATTGTGCAACATTTTCAAACAGATGTATTTTAATGTATTTTTCCTATGGTCTAAAGCAGGGGTCGGCAACCTTTGTTACTGGGGAGCCGGGGGGGGGGGGTGGCATGGGGGTTGGGTGCGCATGTGTGCGTGCGTGAGGGCCGCCATTTTGAAAGGCCCCACTGCACGTGTGCCAGGCAAATTCGCCTGCCGCACGTGTGCTGGGGCCTTGCCAGGGTGCAACCACTGTGGGGCCTTCCAAAATGGCTCCCGTACCCACGCACATGCGGGTGCCATTTTGAATGCCAAAATGGCACCCACACTCATGGGGCAGTGGCAGTGACAGGACCAGCCATGGGGCAGTCCTAAGGCCCTGTGGGCTACACCCAGCCCACGGGCCACAGCTTGCTGATCCCTGGTCTAAAGGGTGGGGTTTTTTGGGGGGGAGAGGGTGATTTTTTAAAAAACCATAGCCATTTGTCCATGTGCATTTTTTCAAAAAGTACTCACGTTAAAATACATTCATCTTTTATGAATTGCATCAGTAGCTCAGAAATGTAAAATTGCAAATTTTCTTCAGGTCTGAAAGATTAAAAGTGGGGAATGCTAATGCATTCTCACTTATGACATGGGGCCTACCATCCGATAACCTAGACATGTCAGAATCTTGTCTACCAAAGTTGTCAGTGTAAATGACATAGCACTCTGTCCACTGAAAAGTGCTACATTAATTTATAACTGATGTGGTGATGTAAACTCATTGAGAACTGCAAGAGAAGAAGTAGAAACTGACTGGCACAGAATCAAATAGCCCATATAACCATACAGTTCTATGCACACCATATTTCCCTCAGAAACACATTCTCACCCATTCATAGGATTTTCTTCCCTGATTGATGTGTAGAAAATTGTAGCTTAACTATCATTATCAGTCTAGTCAAGTTATAACTGCTTGTAGTTCATTCTATGCTAAAGTGATTTCTTTAATGCCCAGAGTCATGTACGTTTTTGGAGAAAGGTGAATTGAAGGGTCTAAACTAGAGTATTGGAAACAATTAATTAATGGGAATAAGTAAATTGATCTGAGCATGTTCCTACCAATCATAATCCAAACAAAGCTTCCAAGTTTAATTATGATATCCAATTATCCTTTCTTTAAGTTTATTGCTGTGATCAGCTTGAAGCAGGGGCTGAAGGGAGAGAGATCCTTTAAAAAAACCTGCTGTTTCAAACATTTCAGCCAATAATAAGTGTCCCTTAAATTTCTTTCTTTGTCTTACTACTACAAAAATAATTACCTTTGCTGGGTTATCATGGAGTTATGATGCAGAGGGTCATGATCACTTAAGCTTTGCTTGAGATCTCAATGTATCCAACCAGCAAGAAAGACCTTCCTTCAGCATTGATCACTAGCCTCTTATTTCTTGCTGATTTATTTTGGCTGTGCCTTGCTTTAACTAGACTGTCAGTCTCCTTCTTTTTCTCTTCCTCTGCCACTTAAGAGCATAGTCCAATACATACCTCCTGAAAAACTGACATATGCTGAGCTTAATGGGACTTTACTAGAAGTAATTGTATATGGCAGGGGTGGAAACTATGTAGCCCTCTAAGTGTTACTGTATTGCATCTAACTAACAGAGGCAGTAGTGAGCAATTCTGGGAGTTGCAATTGAACAACATTTGGAAGGACTCATGATTCCCAGATTTGTAGGTCTGCAGCCTTAACAGAAACAATATATATATGAAAAGCACTTATGTGGCAGATAACAATACATGTTATAGTTAGTTCTACAACTGCTAACAATAGCTTTTAAAAAGTTATTAAAAGGAGGTGTTTAGTGAAATAATTGGTAGAATAAGAGTAGAACAATGATGTCAAAGTAAAGAATTGGAATAGGAGAAAACAATATAGGGGGGAAAAAGAAAAGAAAAAGAATCAGTAGTTTATAGAAGGAGGTTAGTGTGAATATAAGTTAGTGTTTCTGACTTTGTCTTTGTTGGTAATGTTGAATGTGTGTGTTGGAAATAATGTATATTGATGTTTTTTTAATTAAATAAAAAGTATTAAAAATAGCGGGGAAAGGAGGTGTTTAATTTTAAACAATGTATACATTAAACTTTCTCTCTCTTTCTCTCTCTCTCTCTCTCTCTCTCTCTCTCTCTCTCTCTGGTTAATCTCCTTTTAGAAGGAGATCTGAGATAGCATCTCCACAGGGATGTAATTATGAGGGACAAGATAAGAGCATTATCCCCATAATTAAGAAAAAATCTATCCACCAATGAAACTTTCCCACAGTTCCTAAATTTCAAGCTTTGTGTCTTTAATAAAGTCCATCCATCTAGGATGTGGCCTTCCTTTCTTACTACTTCTCTCCACCCTTCCTAACATTATTGTCTATTTCAACTATTCATGCCTTCTCATGATGTGTCCACGAGCTGATACAGATGGCCCATTTGGGGCGGCTTTCAGCTGTCCCTGGGAGTGGCAGATTCGGGCTGCGGCAACCACACGCCGTGGCCTTGATTGTCCTTTTTGCCACCCCCATGTGTGCATGCTGTGCCAAGAGAGTGTTCTGGAGCTGTGCACCATGCGAACAGGTGCACAGTGTCAGGATGGCATCAGGGTGAGTTGGGGTGGCCAGCATGTGGCCGTCCTGCCCTAACTCCACCCCCAGGCTGGCCATTTGTGCCAGTCTGCATCCGCCCTTAGGGAGGGTTGTGTACCATCTTGTCTTAAGGAGGCGGCAGTTA
>CM034701.1:154382195-154392430 GCA_020142125.1 Phrynosoma platyrhinos
CAAGGGAAAAGAAAAGAGAAAAGTGTGGTTAGGAAGTTGCTCTCCACCCCATCTCCCAGTGCTACAGCCAGGGTTCCTGCTCCCCCCAACTCCCTCCCTCTATGTCCCCGCCACTCTTACCCTGCTCACGGTCCTGCTCCCGGGTGGTCTGGATGACCGCCAGGCAGGCAACCCCAAGGGGCCCCTGGACTGCTGTGCCTGGCGGGCGGCAGCTCAGCCCAGGCTGCTTCTTCTCAGCAGGTCTGCCTGTGAAAGGAAAAAAGATACCAATTAGGAAGGCAGCATGGAAAGTGGCCATGTTGTGTTCGTGCACATGTGCATTTGCTGCAGAGACCACAAAAAAAATAAAATAAAAATAAAGCCACCACTGCTGGCCTGTGTGGTTACTGCATTCCTATTTAGGGAAACCTTGGGGCCAGAAGTGCAGGTGATGAGGCTTCACTGCAGCCTCAGAAAAGCTGCATTAACTGGCCCACAGTGTGGTTGCTCCATCCCCATTTAGGGCAATCTCAGGGCAGGTGATGCGGTTGCTGCATTTTGGGGGAAAGGCAACTTCAGGTCATCTTTTCCTGCTTGTCTGCATAGCCCCATAGTCACATAGACAATGGTTCCCACAAAACATGATGATCTAATATGTTTACAAGTTGCCTTCCATATTCCCAGACACATACTGTCCTTGACTATCTTCTCTTGTGGTTGTTTTTGTATCCCACGTGCAGGCAAACTTTCCCATGTTGTCATTTTTCACACATCTGTACATTTCCACACACAAGTTACATTTTCCAACAATCCAAAAATGTCACCCCATTCCAGTTATGGCATAGAGTTAAGACAAAATTAAACCATCTGAAGGTTTTTTGAAGAAAAGCAGTTACGTAGATTCCCAAACAGAAAAGAGGCAAACTTGACTGCAAAAGTGAAGAGGGAATTTGTGTTGGTTATGCTAGAAATGGTTACAGAATTCTAATTCCAGATGGACACACAATAACAAGTGCTGTTTATGTTGATGAAAGACCACAGCCCAAATCTTATCCAAACCAAATCTTCTCCCACCAGCAACCAGAGCATGTGGAATTCTTTCATCCTCCATAGGTCATACATCCAGAAGGAGCTACACTTGCAGTGAACCAGCCTAATGATGAGGAATCAAATGGTACACAAGAAGTGCAGCAAGGTATCCAAGTCCAGGTGAGAAAGTCAGAACACTCCAATAAAGGTATACCACCTGACAGATTATCTTATCAAGCCACAGAGGAAAGAATGCCAAAACCCTCTGATTTGAAAAAGATCAAGGGGCTGCCAAAGACAGATTCTGAGAAGTGGGTACAAGTTGCTAGTGAGGAGATGCAATCTTTATATAAAATTAAGATATGGACTTTGTCAGAATTGCCAGAAGGGAAAGGGCAATTGGCTGTAAATGGGTCTTTACCACAAAGCAAGTTGCAGAAGGGGAAATTCAGAGATAGAAAGCAAGACTTGTGGCTAAAGGCTACACTCAAAAGTATGGTGAGGACTGCAATGAAACCTTTGTTGGAGTAGTCACACACACACACATCAGAACTCTCCTAGCTGTTACAGCCTACAAGAAAATGCATGTTCAATATCTGGAAGTCTGAACAGCTTTTCTTTATGGTGATCTCTCTGAACAACTGTTTATGGAACAGAATTCCAAGTTCCAGGAAAATAACATCTTGTATGCAAATTGCAAAATAGAATTTACAGTTTAAAACAGGATGCTAGAGCATGGAGTGAGAAACTGAACCAGGTTCTTATCAAAGAAGGATTCACTCCAGGCACTGTTGACAAATGTGTGTACAAGAGATTCAAGAATAATAAGTGGACTTATATCACAAGTCATGTTGATGATCTGATCCTGTGCAGTGAGGATGAAACAGATAGTGAAGAGATAATCTTCTGGAAGCCTGTCCGGAAAACAACCTACATTGAGTGTATGTACCTTAGCCTGAAAACCAGGGATAGTTGGGGGATTCTGTTGTTATACTGGCCACCTCGTTGCTTAACAGACTCCCTAACCGAGCTGACTGCCCTGGTTTCTGAGTAGTTGCTGGAGTAGCCCAGACTTCTGGTTCTGGGCGACTTCAACATTCCACTCAAAACCAGCTAGCAAGACCTAACTGGTGCAGCTCGGGAGTTCATGGATACCATGACAAACATGGGCCTATCTCAACTGGTAGATGGGCCCACACATTGTGCAAGTCATACCCTCGATGCGGTTTTTAGTACAGAACAGGAATATCCATGGGCAGAGGTTACAAAAACCTCTGCATTGTCATGGACAGATCATTTTCTGGTCAAGGTGGAGCTAAGAGCCACTGTCTGCCCCCCCTGGGGGTGGTGAGCCCATTAGAATGGTCCACCCTCAAAGACTGATGGAACCAATAGGTTTCCAGAAAGCCTTAGAGGATTTAATGGTTGGGAATACCAGTGATTCTGTCGAAGCCTTGGTGGATACTTGGAACACTGATCTCACCAGGGCTATCAACACAATCACTCCCAAGCATCCTTTTCAGCGGGCCTCTAACCGTAAGCCCTAGTATACACAGGAGCTTAGGGAGATGAAGCGAGCTGGACAACGACTAGAGTGCAAATGGCGAAGGACTCATCTCTTATCTGACAGAACTTGCCTTAGGAAACACCTTGATTCCTACAGGGAGGCTTTACAAGCAGCGCAGAAATCTTTCTGTTCTGCACATATTTGCATCTGCAGAGTCTCGCCCAGCAGAACTGTTTAGGGTGGTGGGGGAGCTGACAAAGGTACCTCCTGTGCCAAATCCCCTACTTAACCCAACGACAGCCTGCTGCGAGGCATTTAACATCCACTTTGCAGATAAAATCTCTCGGATAAGAGCTGACTTGGACGCCAGTGTTTTGGCAGAATCCATAGACGAGGTATCCAGCAACTCCATTGATGTCATTTTACTGGATCAATTTCAATCTGTGAGTACCGATGACGTGGACAAGCTACTTGGAAAGGTAAGGAAGATGACTTGTCCTCTCGATCCTTGTCCATCTTGGCTGGGGGTGATGCATTGAGAGTATTCCTTCAGGATACAATCAATGCATCTTTCAGGGAGGGTAGAGTACCATCTTGCTTAAAGGAGGCGGCGGTTAGGCCCCTCCTGAAAAAACCTCCTTGGACCCCCCTGGATAGAAATAACTATAAACCAGTCTCCTTGCTTCCTTATTTAAGCAAGGTGATCAAGAGAGCAGTTGCTTCTCGACTCCAGGCAGTCTTGGATGAAACCAATTATCTTGATCCATTTCAAACCGGCTTCAGGACAGGATATGGAGTTGAGACTGCCATGTTTGCTCTGACCGAGGACCTCCACCTGGGCATCGATGGGGTAGTGTGACCCTGTTGGTGTGCTTGGATCTCTCGGTGGCCTTTGACTCCATAGATTATGCAATTCTCTTGGATAGCCTGAGAGAGCTAGGAATTGGAGGCACTGCTTTGCAGTGGTTCTGTTCCTTCCTTTCGGGTAGATCCCAGAGGGTGAGGCTCGGGGACAGTTGCTCATCCAAAATCGAGCTTAATTGTGGCATGAAGCCACAATTTAATATTTGCATGAAGCCACTGGGTGAGATCATTCAGAGGCACAGAGTGCGGTGTCATCAGTATGCTTATGACACCCGAATATATTTCTCCATGACTAGATCATTGGCTCAGACTTCAGATGATGTCTCTGCTCTCGATAACTGTCTTAAAGCGGTAATGGATTGGATGAGGAAAAACAGATTGAAGTTAAATCCAGACAAAACGGAGGTACTAACAGTGACAGGCCCGAAACCAGATTTGGGAATACAGTCACCAGTCCTGGATTGAGTCACACTCTCCTCTAAGGACTGTGTTCGCAGTCTGGGGGTGCTCTTAAATTCGTCGCTTCACATGACTAGTCAGGTGAATGTGACGGTCAGGAGTGCCTGTTATCAGCTTTGGCTGATACACCAGCTGCACACTTATCTGGACATGAGGTAGTTGGAAACTGTGGTACACACTCTGGTAACCTTATGTCCGGATTACTGCAATGCACTCTACATGGGGCTAGCCTTGTGCTTAACCTGGAAACTGCAACTAGTCCAAAATATGGCAGCCAGGTTAATTACTGGTACATCTAGGAGGGAGCACATAACACCTGTGCTTAAATCCCTCCACTGGCTGCCAATTAGTTTCTGGGCACAGACCTTTAAAGCCCTACATGACTTGGGTCCATCTTATCTCAGGGACCACCTCTTCTCATATGAGCTCCCTCATAGCCTGCGGTCCTCTGGGAGGAACCTGCTACAACCCATGAAGACCAGGCTGTCACGGACCTCCCAGAGGACTTTCTCCACAACTGCTCCCAGACTATGGAACAGCCTGCCAGACGAGATCCATCTCTTTACTACGTTTGCTGCTTTTAAGAAAGCAGTAAAGACAGATCTCTTCCAGCAGGCCTTTCTGGAATAATCTCCTTGACATGAGGAGCCTAGCAAGCTGCCTTGATTTACTGTTCCAAATTGTGTCCACTGCCTTGTTGTTTTATATTGTTTTAAAGTTTGTATATGGTTTTTAATAAAATATTAGTTTAATTCAGTTTTAAGGGGTGGGAGGGTTAGGGGATTGGGATTGTCTGTTTTTAACTCCTTATGTTTTAATTATGCTGTAACCTGTCCCAATTGCTTAGCAGAGGGGCGGGCTATAAATAAAAATAAAAATTATTATTATTATTATTATTATTATAATCCAGAATCTAAGGAAAGAGATTGATAACAAGAATTTGGGGCATTTCACACTATCTTGGAGTCCAAATACAAAGAAACAATGATTGAAGTTTCTTCCTTAATCAAAGGCAGAAGATAATGGATCTTCTTGACTGTCTTGGCTTGAAAGATGCAAATGTTATGGAAGTAGGATTATTAAAGGACATTAAGAAATCTGGATCTTTGAAAAATGGAGACAAGTATAGGACTGGAGTTGGAAAACTCCTATACATAGCCAATTCTACCAGAGCTGACATTGCAAATGCTGTTGGTATCTTATGCAGAATGGTCAACTCTGCATAAGATACCAACAGCATTTCATTGCAGTGAAGAGAGATACCAGATATTGAAAAGGAACTGCAAATCACAGACTGATGCTGCCAGCCTGTAACCAACCACATCTGATTGTCTATGCAGTTGCAGATTAGGCTGGAGATCTGGTATATAGAAAATCAACTGGAGGGAACCTGATCTTCTACAGTGGAGGAGCTGTAAGTTGGAGAAGTAAGACACAATCCACAATTACAGATTTTTATACTGGTGCTGAGTGTGTTTCAGCAATGGCAGTATGTGATGAAATCAAATGGCTGTGCAACTTGCTTCTGGACTTTGGGACAACAGAGCCCAAACCAACTATTTTGATGCAAGATAATCAAAGTTACATCAAGATTTCTGACAGTGAAAAACCACACAAGAAAAATATTGATATTGCCTCTCGTGCAAAGAGATATGTCAAAATAGACTTGTCCAGTTAGAATACTGCAACACTAAAGTGATGATTGCACACATCCTTACCAAGCCTTTACCAAGAGATTGGTTCCAGAGACTATGGGGGGGGGTGCAGACTGTCAGAAATAGTGCAAATTGAGTCCACTTTTAGGGTTAGGGTTAGGGTTAGGGTTAGGGAATCATGGGAACTGTATTTTATTGTGGCACCAGAGCTCTCTGACAGAGAAGGCTCAATGTCTCAATTCCCATGATTCCCTAGCACTAACCGTAACCCTTAAAGTGGACTCAATTTGCACTATTTCTGGCAGTCTGCAACCCCCCCTATGCAAAAGGATGAAGATCCTTGACATTTTTCCAAAAGAAGGATTGTTGGAAGATCTTTGCATGCTTTTCCCCTCTCCTTAGATATACAGGGATTCCAGCTTGCAAACTCCTTTCTCTCTCTCTGTCTCTCTCATTCAAATTAACCATGTGACTTAGGTCACTTCCTCTTTGGGACTAACAGTTTGATTTTCTCTCAAGATTCTTAATTGAGCTGTTCCATCTTCCTCTTAAAGATGATGAGATTTTCTCTTTTTTATCTGAACCATCACTAGTTCAGGATTTAGGGTTTTTTTATGTAAATAAAAAGTAAAACCATTGTTTTGAACTATATACTATATCACTTTTTGTGGATGGGGATATATATTGACTGCTTCCAATCTATTGGTCATCATTTTGTTTTCCATATCTGTTGACATATGTTGGTTAGCACTAGAGTGCTAGTGGACTGCAGCAGTTCAATTGGAATATTGTCTGTTCCTGGTGATTTGTTTTTTGATATTTCTCTTATTGAGGTTTCCCGCCTCTCTTTTTAAAATTTTGGGTTCATCTTCATATGGCTCTTCATTCCAAGTCTCCTTCATTTTTTTATCTCTTTTGCATAATTCTTCTGTGTATTGCATCCAATGCATTTTTATTGCTTCCTGGTCTTGAATTATGCTATTTTTATTGTCATAAAACATCCCAGTCCTTTGTTTTTTATTATTACTTTCATTTAATTACTTTCAGTTAAATTTAATTATTTTCAGTTATATTTGCTGTAATTGGGGACATGCTGTATTTGGGGACTTATTCTGCACAAAATTTGCATTTTTGTTGTAGAAAACAGTATGTTCGACTTAAAAGACCACATTTTCCTCACAGAAAATCACCATCACCATTATGTTTATTAAACATTGTCTTTCCTAAAGACAGGACTGACAATGAAAATCATTATTGCTAAAACAGTATAGCACCTCTTAAAAGCTCTGGCTTTTAATCCTATATAACACTTAGGTACTACATAGTGCTGTAACTACAATGTTACATAGCGAATCCAAGCACAAGGCCCAATCCACACTTACCAGGCTGAAGCTGTTGTGATCAACGGGGTCCAGTTCTCCTGTCACTCAGGAAGAGGAGGGCTGCTATTCCCACCCACTCCCATGAATGATCTCTGGCATTACAGGCAGTCTCAATTCTCTCTAGCACCAGAGTTCAGTCACATGAGAGGGGATTGGAATGGCAGCCAGATACTTCCCAAACAATAGCAGAACAGTCATCTCACCCCACTGATTGCAGCAGCTGCTCCCTGGTAAATGCAGATTGAGGACTTTCATGGACCCTACACAGCTCCTTTGTAAGGGGCTACCTATGGTTTAAGAAAACATAACAGTCATGAGGACATAGTGACAGGTTATGTCTTTGTAATTGTGAGTCAGGATCCATCCCTCTTCTTTAAAAACATAAAATTGTCAAAAGTCTACCAGTGTTTTTAAAATCTCTGGCTGCTGGTAGAAGGATAGCAAATAGTAGCCCATTCTAGACTCCCTAGTATGGGAATTCTAGACTCTCAGGGCAGCCACCTACATACCCTGTCAAAATATTTTGTGATCTTCCAAAGGCTGAGTCAGTGAAGCATGACTTGAGTATGAGTTATCAGAGTTTGAACTTGGGACTGCAAAACCTTTCTGGTGTGGCTTTGAATTAGCCTGCTCACTTATCCCATAGGACTGTAGGATAGAGCACTACCCTTTAAAGTTTGGTATCTTGCCTTGAGATGTGGACCTGCATTAGTCAATAAATTCTGCTTGGAAAAGAAGAGCTCAGCTGAGCTTTTAACCAAGTTAAATCAAGCTCTGGCTTTCCCTTATTAGGAAAAAAAAAGCTATTTGCCACTTATGCACTAATTTAGATGCAAGTCAGTTCAAGTTATCAACTCCCTATGTGACCTTGCCTTTGAATATATATGTGATAAAAATTTAAATCTGCAAATATAACTTTGTGGAATTAGCTAATTACTCTGAATCATCATCTGATTAGAAACTCTGATATATGTGAAGCAATATATATATAATATATATGCTCATTAGCCTGTTTAATAAGTGTGGACTTCTTTTTGCTGTAGTAACAATAGTTCTCCATCCATTGCAAAGCAAAAGATATCTGTTATACTAGCATTCAACTGCAGGCGTTTTGTTAAAAAGATTTATTTTCAGTTCTCAGGAAAGTTTTTTGTTTATTTGTTTCACACATTGGAAACATGCATGTTGTTCAAGGATGCTTGACATTATTGAAGGGCCCAAGCATAATTTCAAGAGATACTCCGTATCTATTTGTAAGCAACATTCCTGTCTCCGATACCATGATTCCATTCCCTGTATACCTTTTCAGGCATCATGACAAAGAATCTTGAAATTACATTTATTTTACCATTTCCAAAATCACACCAAGTCCCTTGTTGTGACATAGCTATCCTACCCTCGGCCTCCTTTATTCCCCATTGCTACCTTTATTTAACACAATATTGACACTGAAAAAGAACCCTACTCACATTCAGAAGATAAAATAGCTAAGTAGCTCAACTACTCTTGTTCCACATCCTGAAAGGTTTTTGTTCTGATGAATGCTAGCTTCCTAAAATTTAAAGTTCCTATCAAAGTCACTGGCACCATACAAATAATGCACACTTCACTGAAAATTACTTATTATTATTTTTGTCATTTCATTATTATTATTATTAATTGTCAATCTTAGCTTATTAGGACTCGGAACAATAAATGCCAGTTCCAGGAAAAGAGATTCCAACTCAGCATTAGGAGGAACTTCCTGATAGTAAGGGCTGTTCGACAGTGGAACACACTCCCTTGGAGTGTAGTGGAGTCTCCTTCCTTGAAGGTCTTTAAGCAGAGGCTGGATGGCCATCTGTCAGGGATGCTTTGATTGGGAGTTCCTGCAGGGCAGGGGGTTGGTCTTGTGGTCTCTTCCAACTCTGATTCTATGATTCTATGATTCAATGTTTGATTCAAGGTATACCTCACAAACAATCTCTGATGTGGTCTGTAACAGTATCCATGTAAATACAAAAGACAAATGTGGAGATTCATGACTGTTGTAAATTTCAAGATGTTAAAAGCCATTCAAAGGCAGGTGCAAATTCTAGAAAAGGTTCATAGGTTGCCATAGCAGTGTAGTAGCAGGCCTCTTATGGGGTAGTGAAACTGTAACACATTATGACAAATTATGATGAATCAATATTTTGTATGTAAGGGAGAGGCCTTTGGAAATGTTCAAAACCTTTCAAATTTTGCCTGCCATTTTAATATATCATTACTGTTTCTCCATCTAAGATAAATATAGAACAAAAATGTGTCACTCTTAAATTATAGTTGTTTGCACTTCAGTGCATGACAGGTGAAGAAGTGTGAGAGCTGCCAAGATAACTTTAGAACCAGAATTCCAAAGTTTGTGAAATTATGTTATTATAGAACATGCTTTTCTGAAGATACATAGAGATCATGTAGCATTACTGCTATAATGAGATCTAAGAAACTCTTAGAGTTTTGTGGCACACAATTTATATTTCTTTGCAGTGGAAAGAGGTTTGTTTCTATGGGGCAAAGCAGACCAACAGCTTGGAATGGCCTCCGGCTGCTTTAGCCCTAACTGGCCCCCAATCAGCTGGGGACCATGGTAAATGGATGGCCGATTCTTAAAATGGGCTGCTGCCTTAGTACCAAATGGGCTGCTTGAAAGGATCAGCTTTTTGTCTTTTCTTTTGCAGGTAGCCTTGGGTCACCTTAGATTACCCACAAGGAGTGGCTTTATGCCTTTCATTTTGCCAGCAGCTTCGGGCCACCTCAGAGCAGCTTCTAGCCATATCAGGGGCATGCGTCATCTGCACATCTCAACCCTGAAGCAGCCAGATGTGGCACTTTTTGGCCTGTGTGTTTTGGGTCCAAGCTTTATAAAGCGTAGAAAGCTCTCTTATTTGTTGTTATTGTGGGCTTTCAAGTCATTCTTGACTTATGGTGACCTGGAGGAAAATCTGTCATGGGGTTTTCTTGGTAAGATTTCTTCAGGGCTGGTTGACCATTGCCTTCCTCTGAAGCTGAGAGAGTTTGACTTTCTCAGGGTCACAGAGTGGGCTTCCATGTCTGAGTGGGGAATTCAACCCCTGGTCTCTCAAATCCTGGTTTAACAATGAATACAGTACATGGCAATTGCTTTCTTAAAAAATCATAGAATCATAGAATGATAGAATCATAGATTTGGAAAGGACCACAAGGGCAATCCAGTCCAACCCCCTGCCATGCAGGAAACCAAAATCAAACCATCCCTGACAGATGGTTATCCAGCCTCTGTTCAAAGACCTCCTAAGAAGGAGACTCCGTCAGACTCCGAGGGAGTGTGTTCCATTGTTGAACAGCTCTCACTGTCAAGAA
>CM034701.1:154408689-154418781 GCA_020142125.1 Phrynosoma platyrhinos
TATGTATAACACATGTCTATTTTAACTGTAAGCCGCCCAGATTGGTTCACCACAGGGCGGGGTAAAAATAAAATTTATTATTATTATTATTATTAAGGATAAGTGCATAAGAGCATGAATGCCAGCCATAACCAGAGTGTGGATATTAGGAGATGTTTGTTCAAGTGCTTATTATTATGGCATACTACATTAGTGCCCTACATCAATGCTAGCCATACACAAGAGTGTGGATAATAGGAGATGTTTGTTTAGGTGCTTATTATCATAGCATAATACAGTAGTGCCCTAGGATCACAGATGGAGGACAGGGGATACTTCAGATCTGTCAGGACCTCCCTCACAGCCTCCCCTTCTCTCTGCTTCACAAGCTCATTGTCTTCCATGGGTGCCCCTGGAGTGGGCAGCACAAACCGCTGCCTGTAGCATCCTCCCTCATCCAGGACCCTTCCTATGGTCTCGCAGATTTTGTGGAGGATGACACATGAGGTGATGATGGGGATGGCATTTTCCTCTGCCACAAGGACTGGGCCAGTGAGGCACCTCCACCAAGCCTTCAGCCACCCAAAGGCCCTTTCCACCACATTCCTGGCATGATTCAGCTTGCTATTGAATCTATCTGCCTGGCATTGGTGGTGCCCTGGTAGGGCTTCATGAACCACTTTTGAATGGGGTAGGCATTGTCAGAGAGCAAGAGGGGACTGCTCTGCTGGCCCCTCAGGGTGATGTTGGGATTCCCTGGCATGTAGATCCCAGCCTCCATGGCTTGAAAGATGATGGAATTCCTTGCCACCCTCGCATCGTGAGTCGATCCAGCCCAGCCCATTTCCTAATCATCAAACCATCCTCAATGATCCAATGTCCCCTGGAGGATAACAGAGTTGCTGTCCTTTCAGTTGACAAACTCATTCCTGCTCCCTAGGGGTGGCATGATCAGACAGTGGCACCCATCTATGGCCCCCACTACTTGGTGGAAGCTGAGGTTAGTGAATCCTTGCAATATCTGTGGGTGACAAGAAGGGGGAGAATCAGAGGGTAATGATACAAAATCACAGCATTTGCCAACTGATGACGTTTTTCACTTACCTGCACAGGTTCAACGGCCCTAGCAGCTGAATTTATACAGTAGGAGCCACACTGTATCCCAGGACGTGATGTCTTAGGTGTCCCTGTGCAGGTTTGACAGCCCTAACGGCCGAATCTATACACTAGGAGCCACACTGTATGCCAGGTCATGACATCTTAAGTGTCCCTGTGGAGGTTCAATGGCCCTAGCAGCCGAATCTATACAGTGACAGCCACACTGTATGCTAGGTCATGGTGCATTCTGCACAGGAGGGGAAAGGGACAGGTGTGTGTTACTGTCCTTACCTGAGCGGCGTTCCCCCAGGTACACTGTCTGTGACAGCAGCAGCTTCTCCATGGTGAGGGTGAACTCTACCAAAACTTCCCCACAGTGGTTTGGCCGACCCCAAACTGCTCTGATGCCTGCTTGTAGCTAGCTCTGTGGGCAAAGACCCAGATGGCCATGGTGACCCTCTTCTCTGCCGGGATGGCATTCCTCATCATGGTGTCTGCTCTCTACATTTGCGGATGCAGTATTTCTACTATCTTGTGGAAGGGGGCACATGGCATTCAGAAGAACATCTCCATTGGTCATTGGACCAGATGTATGTGATGAACCCATCCCACCAGTCAGTGCTTCTGGGGAACATCCACCAGCAGTGTGAGGCTCTCTTGTGTGGCATCAGAATGGCAGTGGCAGCAGTACACTGTGTGATGTGTCTTGCGGCACCCACTCTACCAGATCCCACTTTTGGGTCCTCCAAGTCAACACTGCAGTCTTGCATGAATGCAGCTGCTGCAGGAACCATGGTGGAGGCTCCTGTGGCTGTGCATTGCAGGCTGGCTACCAGTGTAGACCACTTGGTTGCCATGGCATCCATGATTTCTCTACTTTGCACAGTTCGCAGGTCCTGAGCAATGCCAACACTGCTGTTAAAGGGGCCATGCCATGTTGTGCCCATGCACATGCACATGTGCTGCAGAGATCGAAAAAAAAAAATAAAGCTACCACTACCGGCCATGCGGTTACTCCATTCCCATTTAGGGAAACCTTGGGGCCGGCAGTGCGGGTGATGAGGCTTCACTGCAGCCTCGAAAAAGCTGCATTAACTGGCCCCCATTGTGGTTGCTCCACCCCCACTTAGGGCATCCTCAGGGCAGGTGATGCGGTTGCTGCAGTTTGGGGAAAAGACAACTTCAGGTCAACATTTCCTGTCCGGCTTAGCCCCTATTTCTACAGTGTAGATGAACCCATTTTGTCAAAATAAGGGTAAACATCAGGGGCAGTTGGTCCTCTAAGAGGAAGGTATTCCACAGCTAGGATGCTACAGCTAAGAGGGCCCTGTTACTTCCATTTCCTCTGTGCCCCATAATCCCCCCGTGTTTGTACTCATCCTATGCCATTACCAACATCAAACAATGGTTTAGAATCAGAACAGTTTCCCTGGGTGTAGGCTATGGTGACCAAAGTGTGATGCAGTCCCTAAATCTCAGACTTCCTACAAATCTTGGTGATGTATCACACTACAAACATACATGGCTCAAAACTACTGCAAAATGTACAGTGTATTCTAACACATATTTTTTTAAAAAAGTGTGATAGAACTCCCCAAAATCAGCCCCTAAGTGGTCAAGATCAAAGCCAGAAGCTTCTGGTTTCTCGTTTCAATTTTTAAGTGGTTTTGGACCAGGGGTGGGGACAGGTTGTACCAAAAACAAATACATAGGAGATTATTGCACTACCTTTCCTCCCAGCCTCAGCATGGACTGAAACTTTTGAAAATTTTATAAAGATGGGTGTTATCACACACCTCCATCCCCAGTCTGAAGGAATTGTGTACCCGATCTTGGTATCCTGTACCTGATCCGTACTTCTCCCATACTTTGCAAAGAGTGCCGGAGAAGTATGGATCAGGTACAGGATGCCAAGATTGGGTATCCAATGCCTCCAGACTGGGCATGAAGGTGTGCAATAGCACCCTTTTAAAAAGGTTTTCAAAAGTTTCAGCCCATGCTGAGGCTGGGAGGAAAGGTAGTGTGATAATCTCCATTATTTTTTAGAGGGTTTGGGGTTTTGGGCACACTAGTATAGCCCACCAGAGGGGCATAGGAGTAAAAATTAGCTCCCAGTGCCTCCACAGTTGCTCACCCATGATGTAAACAGAAAAGAGAAATAGAGTTGGATGTCACCAGCAACATTGGTGAAACTGAAGATTTAATTTCAAATTGGTTTCATTTATAATTTAAAAGCATAACTACATCTGGATACAACCCCAAGATTTCAGCATGTGTTTGAATTATAGGGTTCTTTGCTTTTTTTCATTTTGCCATCAGGTCAATTGTGGGGAGGTGGTTTATGAAGAAACAGGCATGCCTACCTGGTCTCAGCCTTGATGCTGCCATTGAGACTTAACTATGCAAAACAAGTTGTAGTATAATGCTGCAACTTCTTTCACACAGTTAGTTTCAAATGTGCTACAAGATATCTTTGCATATCGATTAACACAGTTATGTCTCTGAATGATGCTACCATGTTCCAACACATGCATGCAAGATTAAACCTTTCTATTATCATTCGTAGAGGGCATTCACAATCATTTTTTTGTCCTGAGGAGAATGCAGCACTGATGCATATTGGGTTCATTGGGCCTAAGCAGATGGCTTAATAGGCTGTCCTTGGTGCAAGGAAGGGGAGGGGCAGCCACACGCCCGGTGCCCCCTCCCCCTCCTGAGGTCGTCCTCGGAGCAGCTGGCCCTCCGCACGGCCGGCGCTCCGAGGAGGACCTCCCACCTCAGCGTCCGGACGCTGCAGAGGAAAAGTCACTGAAAGTGTGCCACAACCTTTTGCGGTGCACTTTCGGCGAGATATGAAAGGAACGCTATTTTAGTGCTCCTTTCCAGGGGTACTGACGGTGCACCGCTGGATCGAGGCATGGGGATGCCTCTGTCCCGCGGCGCACCTTCCCAGGGTGGCCCACGGCTGCCCGTCTGCTTAGGCCCATTGTTCCCATTTTATATTGGGTTTGCAACTCTCTTTGAGTCATTGTAACCCATGTGTTATTCACACATGCCATTATTTCAAATTAAAAAAGAGCCACCTTCTTCCTTTCAAGGATAAGCAATGATATGGAGCAATCCAAATCTTTTTGGAAGCTTATTTACGATGATGTGGCTCTTTCAGAATTTTTTTTTTAAAAAACTGATATTGAATATCCTGGGTTAAGTGGGGGGTTTGCCAGTCCCCCAAAAGTGCATCAAGCACATTTGGGACATGTGTGAACAACAAGAATTAAACCCAAATTCATCCCGTATTATTTTCATAGTGTGAATGATGCTCTAGTTTCCTCCTCAGTTGGGGAGGAAGTGCATAAACATCACTCTTTAGAATAGCAAACATTCCAGGGATGTCTACATCTGGTCAGGGAAATTTGGCTATAGAATGAGATACATAGGCACTAGTTGAGATGTGCATAATAGGCCCATCTGTACTTGAATTATCCTATAGTTGGATGAATATTAAATATGGCTCCAGTCACAAATAACATGCAGATATATTATAATTTTTATCAGCTCTTCACATATTTCAGAGGGATTTCTCAAATATAGGAGATTATTGCATTTCAAATAAAGTGATTGATTCCCGATGGGATACAGTCACGTTTTGGATTAATTGCTGATATTACCACATTCAAATCACAAGCTCCCATTTTTGAAAAGTTGCTAGATAAGCATGGCTGGGACCCCAGCTGCAGTTGGGTTGCAGTCAACTGGTGGTAGCGTCAGCAATATGAATGTGATAATATCAGTGATTAATCCGAAATACAGCTGCATCCTGTTGGGGATAAGTTGCTTGATTTGTAATGCAATAATCCCATATTTAAAATGGATTCTTCAAATCAGTGATGAAAATTATGTGGCTGCCCAATGTTGTTAGACTGCAACTCCCAGCATTCCTCACCACTGCCTATGCAGGCTGGAGCTAATGGAAAGTGGAGACCGTCAACATCTGGAGGGCCACATGATTCCCACCCCTGCTCTCAATGAATATCTAGGGCTGGACATCTCAGTCCCTTTAAGACTATAAAAATGTTGCTTTTTTATTTTGTATGTTTGGTCTTGCCAACTCATTTAAGCAGGTAGCTGTGCTTCTAAAACTCCATGGTTCAGCCACTTTATCTTTGCTAGTATCATTTTATGCTGTTGTAATAATCAGTATTACAATTATTTCAAGAACCACATAATTGGCAGTGCTGTTTGTGCTGCTGGAAGCCACACAGAAATAATTATTTTGTAGTTAACTGTATACATTAAAGCACTAAGAACCAATTCTTCAGTAAATATTTCCTTATTTTCTTTCATAGAAGTAAGATAAAATGTGTGGAAAGAGGATGTGTGTGTTTTTCTTACAGTCATTGTTTTACACAAGCCTCTTCAGTTCAGAATAAGTTAATTTCTAAAAAAAAAAAAAAAAAAAAAAAAAAAAAAAAAAAAAAAAAAAAAAAAAAAAAAAAGCTTGGTTCATACCAGTAATACTGCTTTTAAAATTGGTTAGATTTCAAAGGTTGCTTTTGAATTTTCTTTCTGATGTTGCTTTTTTAAAAGTATGCTTTGCAGCAGTAAATAATTCAGGAAATCAACTTGTATGCCATTGTTCTTCAGGCATATGGATTTTTCTCTTGTCAAAGCCTGAACTTCTATTGCATGTGGAAAATTTCAAAGCTCTCTAAGGAATTGAATACAGGTTTTATAATTATAACTGCTTCTAGGCTAGCACCTGTACATCTGCTGTAGCCTGTGGGAATAGAGCTTTTTTTTTTTTTAAAGGTATCAATTCCCCCTGGATAAAATGTGACACAATTTCCATTTTCTATTTTTCCAGGCCACCATGACTTTATTATTTTTAGAATATTATGGATTGTTATTAAGCAAAGTTGTGTTGTTATGGAAGAACAGACAAAATGCATAGCATCATTCAACTCCAAGCCAATACAAACTGTGTCAGATTCATTTATTTTTTCTTTTGTTCACATGGATATAGCTGACAATTGATATGCAATAATGTAGCACTCTTTGATTTTACATCATAAACCACTTACTTCTAAAGAATGTGTATTATATGCAAAGGTAACAATTTTAATATGTTTTACAAGACAACCGAATTCATGGCTACTCAGAAATAGGTTGTTATGCAAGCAACACCTGCTGAAATTACCTCTTCTATGTAACCATTAAAAAAGACAGAAGCCCTGTCTCTCATTTTGCCTGCAACCCCAGAAATAGGACCCACTGAACTCAGAAGGCCTTACATCCAGGCCACTGTACATAGGACTGTAGCTGTAGTGCAGATCAATATAACTTTTATTTAAGATTTTATAGTGAATTTGGAAGTCAGTACCTACTGAAGAAATAATGGAAGTACATGAAGTGTGATTTTTATTTTTTATTTTTATAAAATTGCTGTATCTCAGTGATGTTTTCACAGGTGGCTCAAATAAAACAAAACATGTTATTATATGACAAACTGTTTCTGCTTAAAAATTCCCATTCTTTGAGAGCATCATGCTATTGCTAGGTGCAACTACATTTCACTAGACAGATGGAGAGTAAATAATCGTAGCTGGTATTCACAGAACAAAGCTATCTAAGTTATCATAGATTCAGAGGACATTTGGCCTCTTTTTTGAAGCACAAATGTGCACAAGTTAAAATTATTGCCATAAATTCTCAAGTATATTCTTTATTAACTTGTCTCATAGGGTCTAATATTCATTCATGCACACGCACACACATTAAGACCCAAAGTCAGTTCAGTTCCCCCACTTCAGAATCAGATTGAAGGCAGAATATATTCGATCTTTGCCAGGACAAACCTGTATGTCTCTACTCACAAGTAAGTCCCACTGAATTCATTGTAGTTTACTCTTAGGGAGGTATGCAAAAAACTGTAGCATAAACCATTTACAGTAGTCCAGAAAGTCCTTTTACTATCAATGACTTAGCAAAAGAAACAAACAAACAAAAAAATTTATTGCTGTGGAAGGGGAGGTGTTGCAAGAAATAACACCATGACATGCAATTGGAAGGAAAAAGGCCACAACTTTATTGAATACAGCTGATAGGTAGGACTGGCCCAAATGCATGAGGTCTGGATCTAGCATTATCCAACCCACCTGTTGATCAATGAACCAAGCTGCCTGGTCATGGCCAGGCATCAGGATGACAAAAGGAGTAACCAGTGATTGCACATTTGCACTTCTTCCCCTTGCTACTGGGGGGCGCTGATCCAGCATTGCCCCTGGACAAATCCCACTACTGAAAGATAATGGCCATTTAATCAGGTGCAGCACACAAGTCACCCCATACCAACATGATTTATTTAGTACATTTGTTTGTGACCTTTCATTTAAAGAGCACAATAGGACTCAAATGGATAGGGATGGGAAAATGGTTTGGCAGGTAAGATTTCTGAAGCAAATATTTCAGTTTAGTTGGTGCAGACCAAAAAAAAAAAATGTTTCTTAGATTCTATCAATTTTAATTTCCATAAGAAAAAAAATTATTTTTGCCAATACACACATTCTTGGGCAAGTGGGCCAAGTTTTAAGAATGAAGATGCACATCCAAATATATGTCATAGATGCCATCTGCACTGCTGAAATAATGCAGTTTGATGTCACTTTTTTTCAACTATACTCTTTATTATTTCCATTTATTATAATAAGAAACATGTATCATATTACATACATTCATACCTAAACATAACTAAACATAAATGAACAAAAACAAAACAAAACAACAACAAAAAAGACGTAAACTATACATACATACTCTATTAATTACAAACAACCCTTTCATATGGACCTCTAACTTACAAAACATAAATTAAAATGACTTCCTTGTTTTGTGGATCATTCCCTTATATAATCTAACATAATTTCAGTTCTTATTCTTGATTTTTAAAAAATTTTTGTATAACTTCTATATTGTTACTTTTCTATTACAACAGAAATCACCTATTATAATTCAATCCCATCATATAACAAAAACTTTTGTTTTCTTGCATATAGGTTATAAAAGGGTTCCAAACTTGAAACTTCAAATTTGATGTCAATTTAACTGTCATGACTCAATGCTATGGAATTCTGGGATTTGTAGATTTGTGATATATTTGTCACACAGCTCTGGTGCCACTTCAAACTACAAATCCCAAGATTCTATAACATTGTGCCATAGCAGTCAAAGTGGAGTCTAACTGCATTGTTTCTACAGTGCAAATGTCTCCTTATTAAAACCATACTTTGCTGTCTGCATTGAGATATGTATATGCATCTCACTAAAAGCAGTGAGGAGCATCTGCATTTGGATATCTATCCAATCTGCACCTGCAGTTCCTAAAAACAAAGATCAATGTTGGGGAAGGACTATGCCACTATCTTGTACCCAATTGCAAAGGTCTGGGCAATAACTATAGATATTGGAAAGAGAGCATTCAGGCATGAGCAACTGTAAGGATGCAGATGTTCTTTGGCAGTTGTCCATGCTTTGTTATAGATACTTGCCCACTTGAAAGCATCCCTTAAGATTAGTGTGTGAAGGGAGTTTTTGTGAAGTGTACATACACAAGTGAGATAGTGGAGTCAGAAAGTAGAAAATTGCACTGGCACAAAAATGACACCAAACTCAGTATTATGGTTGTAAACACCTGGCCACAACTTTATTTGTACAGGGTCTTAAACCAATTCATTAACAGTTCATTAAACTACCTTTTCATATTGTTCTAGACACATGTATTCCTAATGTGTCAAGAACATCAAAATCCTTTTAAACACTCAACCAATTAACTCATCTCCCCCCAACCGGAAATGATGTCATAATTTAATTAATGATAACTTGTCTATGAAATCATCAATTTGTTTGATGATGACATAGCAAAACTTTTTGTTAACCCATTGACGTATACTCTTTGTCCAAATCAACTTGAACCAATTTCTTAATTCCAACTAATTAAACTATCCCAAGGGGATGTCCCTGCCTGCCAAAAGTATTTTAACTATTGATAGCACATATCCTAGCCAGTACCTTGACACCCAGTTGTGACAAAATAACTTAACTTGGCCCCAATGCAAAATGACCAATAGCGAATAACAATTGCTTTTATCCATAACAATACAAGCTAAAAAGTACAAGCAGACCCCGTTTTATTCTCAGGGAGGGCGAAAAACCCAGGTTACAATAACTCTGGGAAAATTCCTTCCCGGCCCCAATAAAGTGACCAGCCACAGCCTGAGAATAATTACTTAGGTATCATTAGCAAAGGGTGGGTGGGTGGGTTGGGTCACTTGTCTGCAGTTCTAAAATGGCTGCTCTCCCATTGCAGCCAATGGGCTTTATAGCCCTAAATTTTCACAGGTAGTCTTGTGATATGCAAGACCACCAGCAAGTAGGGATCCTAGAGGATCTCTTTCCCAATTGGCTGGGTGGCGGAAGAAGGGGTGGGACTTCCCTCCCGCCCAGCCAATCATGCGTCCGACATCATTTAACTGGCCGGCGCAACATAGAACCTCTCCCGACACGTCAGGTGAGGGGTCTTTGCACCGGCACAAAAATGACACCAAACTCAGTATTATGGTTGTAAACACTTGGCCACAACTTTATTTGTACAGGGTCTTAAACCAATTCATTAACAATTAATTCAGGGGTAGGCAACCTTTCCCTTTTAAGGGCCGAGGGACTTCAGCTCCCAGAAGCCTCAGCCATGTTGGCCAATAGTCCCATGTTGGTCAATAGCTCCTGGGATTCTGGGAGCTGAAGTCCCTTGGCCCTTAAAAGGGAAAGGTTGCCTACCCATGAATTAATTAAACTACCTTTTTATATTGTTCTAGACATATGTATTCCTAATGTGTCAAGAACATCAAAATCCTTTTAAACACTCAACAAATTAACTCATCTCCCCCTGACCGTAAATGATGTCATAATATAATTAATGATGTAACTTGTCTATGACATCATCAACTTGTTTGATGATGACAT
>CM034701.1:154428173-154448191 GCA_020142125.1 Phrynosoma platyrhinos
AGACAACTTTTAAAGTTAATTCTGAAGAATGGGAAAATAAACTTACTTATTTATAGTATTACCATAACAGTTAATAATTACTTTGTGGGCTTCAAAATATAATTGTAATTAATTAGCAAGTCACATGCTGTCAGCCTGAGGGAAGACAATGGCAAAGCTCCTTTGAACAAATCTTGAAAAAAATGAATCCATTATAGGTTCTCCTTAGGGTTGCTATAAGTTCGGAACAACTTGAAGGCATATAACAACAATTACTGCTTGAAAGTAACTGTTCAGTCTCTGATTAATATACACCTTCACACTTCAACATGCATATAATGAAGAGTTAAGGTATATTAATGACAATTTTTAGGTAGTGACAAATATTGAGATGTGTGCACTCATCATAACAGTCCATGTAGCCACATACCCTAAAACAGGCGGATATTCCCTCATATTAATAAACTGATTCTAACAGTCTTAGCTCCACCAGGATCAGGCTATTTACAATTCTAATGGGTCTTCATTGTTGAATCAAGACCAAGAGGGTCCAAAATATTTTTTTTTTGTCATTACAACAAGGATAGTTTATAAAGGCATATTACTGCTAGGACTCCTACACCTCCAAAATCTGGGAGGCTTAAAATTTAAGAGATTACCACATGGGGACAGGATAGGGATAGGATTGCTCCCTCATTCTTACCCCATCTGTGACTGTGATCGTGTGAAAGAAATTCAGACATGTTGCACTGATCCAGTCATGTCCCTTCAGTGAAGTGGAATCCCATTAATACAAAATGCTGGCAAATGATGGAACAATTCCACTTCAATCACAGGACAAGGACAAGGGCAGGATCAGCATAACATTGTCTGAAACTCTTTTGTGTGATTGCTGTCAGTTGTGCTTTCCAGATGGGATACTGTCCGGATAAGCGTGACTTCATTTGAAAGTCCTTCTTGCAATTGTGCAGGAAGGACAGGACAGGGATGGGACAATGACATCCCATACCATGTGTGATAATCTCCCAAGCTTAGAGGGAGCAGTGGAGCTTGGGGAGAACGCATGACAATTATCCCTGTTAACCAAAATGTACCAGTTGCTGAGTCCACCATACCATTGACTACATAGGAAGCATGCAGGGAGAAATTTGGGGGAAGAAATGAATTAAAGATTTCCCTTTTTCCCCCAAGTGGGAATGTTTAGCATGGAATATGTACTTCTGTTTTAGATGAAGGAGAGTAGGAGCTATGGAGTTAACTTTTCAAGCTAGACCGACTTTGAAACATGGAACGAACTTTGTTTAATACTAACTTTTACTCCTGAGCTTAAAAAATGGCTTCTGACATAAAATTCAATTTTCTGGAGGTGATCCTCGGAACTGCTTCTTTTCAGCCATCCACTCATGGGATATTTTTGTATCTACTATCATTACAGGTCTTCAATTTTTAAAATAAACAATTATTCTATATATCTAATAGATTTTCTTAATGCTCTGCTTCTTGATGTAGTTATAAGCAGCACCTCAGTGTCTAAGACTTTCTCTGAAATCTCACTGGTACTTTTATGTGGCTGCAGTATCATTTGCTCTTCCCTGAGACTTCAGCTGGTGTATATCTCAGGCAGGTGCACCTGTAGTCTCACTGATTACATCCATCACTGGCTCAAGACTTTTACTGCTCTGCAGATCTTTTCTATTCCTCCTGGGGAGAACAATATCATCAGTCTGAACTAAATATGATTGGGGAGGCCATACATTTGCTCAGTCATGTTTTCAAGCTTCAGCACTCCATTTTGATGAAGTAAAAGTCAAGAACCACATCTTCAATTTGGGCAGATCTGCCTGGTCCATAATTAATGTCTTCACCAACCCTCTTTTTACACAGCTCAATTGCCAGATGACTCTAGTGTGTCACTTCGAGTATTAATTTCCTTAGCATTATTTCATTTTTTAAAAGGATTCCATCACACACACTAAATTACTTTTCTGTAACTTCTATATCTTGTGCTGACTGTTCAGCAAAATATTATATTTTCAAATGTGCAAAAACTCTATATTAGCCAAAGCAGTTTGTCAATTAGTTTCATTTCTGCAACTGACAAACAACATACCATCAGCTACACAGCAGCATTAACTTGCTCAGAACTTGTTTATCCTTTCAGTATACATGCTGAGCATCAGCAATTGTTGACTTTCTACTTGGTGATATGTCAGGAATGCTAATAGTTTTGGCTTCAATCTTGGAAGTGTATTATACAAAAATATTCTCTAAAAAATGACCTGAATATTTGTATAGACCAGGATGACAAAACTGTAACGTATAGCCTGAAGTATGTCAAGGTCTCCCCTCCTCACTCCACCTCATCAGCATCAACTGGGTTTGGAAAAAGAAAGCCTGCAGTGAAACTAGGGGAATGATCCCTTCCAACATAAAGTGCTGCACAGAGGGCACTTTGTGGAAAGTAATGAGACTCCTTCCAAATCATTTCCTGCATCAATTTTTTTTAAAGCCTTCCTTGGGGGATTTGGCAGATGACCAGTAGGTTAGAAAGAGTTAACTTTTCCCTGTGTCCCACATTATCCTCAGAGGTGCAATTAGTCTTTGGGAAAAGCCATGTCTACTGTCTACCTGGGGCAGTGATGGAGGTGACTGGTAATTGATAATGACTGATGACTCATGCGATTGTTTACATTTCTGTGCATTATGTGTGAGAATGTGTTTGTGGGTATGGATGTATACCTGTTTCTCTTTAGGATGGTGGGGGGAAGAAGATGACCAACAAAAATTTTCCACTTCAAACATAGGGCCTTTGCAGACTGCCAGAAATAGTGCAAATTGAGTCCATTTTAACTGCCCTGACTCCGTGCTAGGGAATCATGGGAACTGTAGTTTATTGTGGCACCAAAGCTCTCTGACAGAGAAGGCTCACTGTCTCAGAAAAAAATACAATTTCCATGATTCCCTAGCACTGTGCCAGGGCAGTTAAAGTGGACTCAATTTGCACTATTTCTAGCAGTCTGCAAAGGCAAAGTTGAATTAATAGAAATGTATGGATCCAAACATTATTTGGTTCTATTTGAGCATAGTCTTGATGGGGGATTAACAATACTTTGGAAGTCTACCCTTTAGCTACTTTCTGCAACAATACAGCTATTGCATCCACTGACTGTTTAGTGATCTTTTGATAATGTAATAATTTTACTTGCTTTTGTCAGGAGATCCTTTACCAGCCTTGGTAAAGACTTGGTGCTATGCTGTTTCACACACTGATATTCTTTATAATAATAATAATAATAATAATAATAATAATAATAATAATAATAATATTTATACCCCACCCAATGGTAATCCAATCAGGGTGGCTTACAATCATAAAATATACATCGTAAAACATACAATCCCCAATAAAACATATAAATACAACATGCCCCCCTCCCCCCTTAAAATAATATTAAATCAATGATAATATTTAAAACTCAGACACTTTGGGACAATCTTTATTTTCTTTTTCATTTGTTCTTGTTTACAGACACTACATTTGGAATAAAATTTGCTAGGTTAATGACCTTCAATAATAACTAGAAATCATTATAGTGCATCCTTGTTCAATTGTCTGAGGAGGTTTTGTCTCCTTCTCCCCCAACTTTTTAAGGAGGGTAGTTATTTTGCCATTAAGTTAAACCACTGAGATCTAAAAATGTTTATTGGTTTATTTGTGTTTTTTTCTTCTTTTTCTTTTGAATTATAACAAATAAACAAAAACAAACATACACACAAACATTTACAAATATATGTTCTGCATATTATGTCATTATATCTGTTCCTCAAGTAAGTTCAATGATCTCATCAAGCCTATAGCTATCGATATTGTTCCTACCTCCAGTCTTTTATCTTGTTCATACATTTCTTTCTCTTAACTATTAGTTTCCATCAATCTGAGCATCTCTTTTTGTTACACCAGCTCATGTCTAGTCTTTTTCTATGTATCAGTCATGGTTCACCTTTATATTTGAGTCTTCTTCAAAGATTCTGTTAGATTATACTAGTTATCTCTATTCTTATAATACTCCAATAAACACTGCCAATCCTCTTCCCAGTCCTCATTGTATTTATTGTTCAAACACATTGTTAGTTTGTCTAGACTCATCATCTCCATGCATTTTTCAAGCCACTCCTCTAATGTTGGCAAAGTTTCCATTTTCCGCTTCCTTGCATATACTATCCTGGCTACTGTTATCGCATCAGGAATAAATTTCAAATGCCTCCTATCATTAACTCCATCTATTATGTTTAAAAGGAAATATTCTGGAGCCAGTTTAATAGGTATTCTCAAGATTTTTTGTAGTGTTCTGTATTCCTATCCAAAAATTCTTAGTTTTCAAACATGTCCACCAACAATGATACAGGGTTCCTTCATTCCTGCTACATTTCCAACAATTCCTTTTCTCATAACCTTTGATCTTTGCAATTTGATTGGGAGTCATGTACCATTTATACAACGTTTTGTAAAAGTTTTCTTTTATGTCCATACATAATAAATTTCAAATCCTTTCCCCAAGCTCTTTCCCATTTTTCTAATGACATTTGATATCCAAAATTCTGGGCCCATTTTATCATACAGTCTTTGATCATCTCTGTTTCCAAATCCCTCCTCAGCATTATTTTATACATTTTTGCAACTGATCCTTTCATTTGTTCCATTAATATTTTATCTAACTCGTTTAGTTCTTTACTAAATCCATCCATTTTAAGGTCGGACTTAAATCAGTTGATGTAGTGTAAACCAATGGCAGTCTATGTCTCTTATTTTAATCTCTTCTTTATTCTTCAAGCTTGGTGTATTTCCCGTCCATTTTAGAAGATCTTGATAGCGCAAACATTCTGTAATTTTCTTAGTGAATCTGATCCTCCACGCCTCTTGTGGGGATAGTCAGCTAGGTATTCCTCTGTAAATTTTATTTTTTTTTATCTTCAGCCAAATTCTCAGAAAGGCTCTTCTAATTATATGGTCATTGAAATCTTTGTTTTTGTCCAGTCTATTATACCATAGGTATCCATGTCATCTATACGCCTTATTTATGCCTTCCAAATTTAACATTTTTTCATCCTCCAATTTAATCCATGTGCTAATCCATTCCAGGGCACACAAATAATAATATAGTCTTAGATCTAGTACACCCAGTCCTCCTCTTTCTTTCTCATCTTTCAAGCATTTCCATTTTATTCTTGGTTTCTTCCCAGCCCAAATAAAGTGGGAAATCTCTTTCTCTAATTTCAGGAACTGTTTGTCACTGTTTAAAATCAGTAGATTTTGGAATAAGAACATTAATTTGGGAACTATTGACATTTTGATCAAAGAAATTCTGCCTAAAAATGTTAGGTTCAAATCTTTCCATGTAGCCTTATCTTTCCTGATGTTCTTCCATAAAATTTCGTAGTTATTATCATATAAATTAGTAATCTTTTTGGCAAGAACAATTCCCAAATATTTAATTTTATGACAGGTTTGAAAACCTGATCTCTTTTCTAGTTCCTATTCTTCCTCTCCAGACATATTCCAGGTAAGTATCTTTGACTTAGATTTATTGATTTTTAAGCCTGCTAGTTGCCCAAAATCTTGAATCAGATCAATCAGATCCTCAATCTTTTTGTTTGGGTCTTCTAGAACTAAGGCCAAATAATCAGCATGTGCGCTTATCTTATAACTATGTCCTTTAATTTGTGCCCCTTTGATTTGGTCATTTTGTCTTATCTGATTAATTAAAATCTCCAGCACTAAGATGAAAAGTTAGGGTGATAGTGGGCAACCTTGTCTTGTCCCTTTTGTTATTTCACAGCTTTCAGTTCTTTCCCCATTGATGATCAATTGTGCAGATTGTGTCCTATAAATTGCCTGTATCCAACTTGTAATTTTTTCTCCAAAATCCATAGTTTCCAAAGCTTGCATCATGAATTCCCAATTCACTGAACCAAATGCTTTCTCCGAGTCTAAAAATATGAATGCTGCTTTCTTCCCGGGATTCTTTTCATAATATTCCATCAAATTAATTATTGTTCTAATATTTTGTTTCATGTGTCTTCTCAGGAGGAATCCACAATGTTCTTCTTGTATTTTTTTTTGAAGTACCTTCTTTAATCTATTTGCCAATATTGTAGTAAATATTTTATAATCTTGATTGAGAAGAGAAATTGGTCTGTAGTTTCCTGGATGTGATCAATCTTTATCTTCTTTTGGTATGAGGGTGATGTATGCATTTCGCCAGGTCTCAGGGATACCTATATGTCTGATCTCATTAAGTAACTTGTGCATAGGTGCATTTAGTTCATCTAGCAACACTTTATAATAAATTGCAGTCAACCCATCAGGTCCCAAAGATTTCCCTGATTTCAACTCTTTTGCCACCTCCAGCATGGATATATTCTCATTTCATAAGATTTTCTGCTCTTCATTTAACTTACCCAGTGTGTGTTGCTGAATATGTTTAATACATTATTTTTAAAGCCAGCCTCTTTTTTCCCCTCCTTGTACAATTACAAATAATATTTTTCAAAGATTAACTTAATATCCTTTAGATCTGTAACTGTCTTTCCTCCATCTCTCATATCTGAAATTAGTCTCTTCTTTTTCCTTTGGCCTATTTTTGAAACCAATAATTTGCCTGACTTTTTTTCAAATTCAAATTGCTTTTGTTTGACAAATTTCAATTTCTTCTCAATTTCTTCCACTGCAATCTGCACTTGTAATCTTTTAATCTCTTTTAAAAGTTCTTTATTTCCCAGATTTAAATTTAACTCCTTTTCCTTGTTCCCAAGTTGTTGATTTAATTCTTCAATCTTCTTGTTCTCAAATTTCCTCTTTTCCACAACTTTGTGAATAAAAAAGCCCGTCTGTTTCTTTATTTTGGTTTTCTTGAAAGTATAATCTTAATGTCTCTTTAGCTTGTTTTATTGTTGTCTCCTTTCTTAATAAGCAATTGTTGAGTCACCAAAATAAGTCCTTCTTTTTCCATATTATTTTCATAGTAATCATATTATGGTCTGATTTTTTTTTTTAGACTTGATCTCTGTTTCAAGAACATCCATATAAAGATTAGCTGTGACATAAAACATGTCTATCCTGGAAGCAGATTGATGGTCTTCTGAATAATATGTGAAATCTTTGGCTGATTAATTCTTAGTTCTCCATGGGTTTATCAAAGCAAGTGATTCTATCATTGAGAAAAAGGATTGAGGTAGCTTTTCTTGTGTTAGTTTTATTTTCTTTTTCACTGAGCTTCTGTCCTTTATAGCATCCACCACCCCATTCCAGTCTCCCATCATCAAGATTCTTTCATATTTCAGATCACCAATAATCTTGCCAATCTGTTTATAAAAAAAATAAAAAAAATTTCTTGTTTTCCAAGGGTGCATATAGCCTAAACAAAAGAGTTGGATTCTCTTCCAAGTTGACTTCTACCATTATATATCTGCCATCCTCATCAATTGTGATCTCTTTGACTAACAGCTTGTCCAAAACATATATTGCTACTCCACTCTTCTTTGTCTTTCTTGCAGATACATATAACTGTCCCAATTTGGAGGTTTTTTTAGAAATTTAATATCTTGCTTTCTGATATGTGTCTCCTGAATACATATTATTTGAGCTTTTTCTTTGTTTAATAGATGGAATATTTGTTTCTTTTTATGAGAAGAGTACATCCCCCTTATGTTCCATCAAATATTTTTTGAATTTGTCATTTTTGTTTCTTAGTTAACTTATATTTAGATCCAAAGTCTCTTAATACTGCTCTTCTTCTAATTTTAGTCCCATCTGGATTTCTGCTGAAGCTTCTTCCATTTATCCTATACTTGTCACTTCTCCTAGTAATTCCCCTTCTTCTGTATCTTCATCTTGCTGTTTCACATCTTGGTTCTTATTATAGTCTCTCTCAATCTCTTGTTGTTGTAGGGTTTTCTGTGATCCTTGTTTCCTATCATTATTTCTCTTACCAAGGTCCTCTTCATCCCTTCTTTTATCCTCAGTTCTTTGTAACAGTTCTAAAAACTTTGCTGCTTTATCCAGTGTGCTCACTCTGTAAGTCTTCCCTTTCCATGTAGTCACTATACCTTCCAGTGTCTCCCATCTATATCTAAGTCCTCGTAATTGTAATTATCTAGTAAGGGCTAAGTAATTCCTTCTTCTTCTCAGCACCTCTTGTTGGAATGTCTTTAAATAAGTTTATCTGGTGCCCACTTATTCTTATCTCTTTCCCATAACTCTCTTGATATATTCTATCCCTTATTCTTTCTTTAACCAGGTACACCACTATATCTCTAGGAAGATCTCTCCTCTTCACTACCAATGAGTTGATTCAAAAAGTCCTATCCATTTCTGCTTCCATTATTTGAGATGGGATTTCGATTATTTCAGCCAAAAAAGGTATAATTATTTCATAAAGATTTTCCTTAGGACTTTCTGGTAGTCCTCTTATCTTTAAACATTTATGTCTTAATTTGACTTCTTTAAGTAGGCTATTCTCTTCTTCTGTTTTTTGTGATTTCTTTATTTCCTTTGTTTTGTTTTCCAGAGTTCCTGTTTTAATCTGTAATGCATCTACTTTGACCTTCATCTCTTTCATATCTTCTGTAAATGTATTAATAGAAGTCTTAAGTCCTTCTATTTCCCTTTTTAAATCTCCTCTAATTTCTTGCCTAGATTCTTTCAGTTCCTGTCTGAAGTTTTTCTCCATTTTTTCTATTGCTTCTAGTATCCTCATATTGGGGTCTGCTGGCTTAGCAGATGTTTCTAGGGATGATCTCCTAGTTGACATTTGTTGTTGTGTCTGTGCCTGAGCTTGGGCCATCTTTCTTGAAATCATCTCTTCTTTTATTTTGGCCACAAATATATATATATATATATATATATATATATATATATATATATATATGTTTGAACTCTATATACCCTTAGCCAAAAATAGAATTCTTCTCCACACCTTCAATAAGGAAAATACTCAATTTCTCTCAACACCCCCCAAAAATACATCAAACAATTTTAATAAGCCACTTTAAGGCCCTCCTAAGAATTACTTCTCAGCCAGTGATCTGTAATGTGCATCCAAATTATAATGTCCTCTAATAGGTTATCTGTATCTCTATTCTTACTGTTATTAAATGGTTTGTTTGTTAGGCTTCCACTATTCCATATAATCCAATTGATTAATTATAGCAAGCCTTTCTAAGAATTATCAGAACTTAGAATTAATTTGATATTGTACTAGATTATCTGTACTTAAATTCTTCAAACAAAAAAAAGTTAAGTTAATTATTATGCCGTAATTAATTAATATTTCTCAAAAACAATATCTCAATATGTTTGTTAATATGTCTCAGTTAATTAGGATATCAGTCTGTTAGTAATACAAGTAGGTAATTAAATTGAAACTTATAATATATGATTCAGATGTCAGATTTCACTATTATCACAATTAAGTGTGGTACCAATGGCAGAGTGAGTGCAGCAAACTCCTTGAGCTGGGACTTTGCTGAGCAGACTGCAGACTGTATACTCTGCATTCAGCAGCTGTTGTGGAGTGAAAAGTCTCATGGTAGAACAAGGATCAGACGGGCTCACAGAAGATCCTATTTGTGAAATTGGAGAGGGAAAGGAGCAGCAGGATTGTGAGCTTACTACCTCTGCGCTCTGGGGCCTGAAACAAGCCAAGCTCTTCCTGTACCCTTTTAACTTTATAAGGAAGATTCGGCTCTAAAGTAAGGCCCTAAGCAGACGACTAATAAAGTCGTCTTCTGGGCAGAGAAGAGGAGGGGCAGCCACACGAGCGGCGCCCCTTCCTCTCTCCGAGGTCGCCCCCAGATGCGCCGGCCGTCCGCACGACCGGCGCATTGGGGATGACCTCATGCCGCGGCGACCACATGCGCCGCGGCAGAAAAGACAGCGAAAGTGCGCCCGCCGCTTTTAGTGCGCACTTTCGCTGTCTTGAGGAAGGAGCGCTGATTTAGCGCTCCTTCCAGGGTCACCGGCGGTGCGCCGCGGTGCGGCTGCCGCGGTCCAGCGGCGCTCCGTCCCGCGGCGCACGGGAAGCTCCCGTCTGCTTCCCCCCTAAGTTTGTTAATGATAAGATCTTCTAGGAAAACATTCATTTGACATAAACAGTTCATAGCAGGTTGTGAGTAGCAAACCTGTAAGAAAAACAGAAAGCAGAGAAGTGAAAGTTTGAGTGAAGTGTTCAAGCAGGAAGTGGGGGGAGAGTGAAAATCACACTCCTTTTGAAGTAAAGCACAGAAATTTAAGAAAGGAAATAGGACTTAATGTTATTTTAGATACATAGAGGATAAACTGAACTGTTTGGCTTAATAAGAAAAATACTGGATTGACTGGTTTAAGGGTGGATGTTTTGTGATCTTGTGGAAGACTGCAAAAAAGGGAAAGTGAAAAGGAACAAGATGGCAATTTGTGACAAGTTGCTGTAAAGTGCCACAAAGTTAAATTTGAACAAGAGTCTGATCTCCCCTCTTAAAAGACTATAATATATTAAGTTTAAGAAGGAAGATAAGAGGAGGGAAGAAAAGTTGAAGGCTGAAGTCAGGAAGATTAATTAACAGTGGAAAAAAACTTACTGTTCAGGGCTTTCAAAAACAAAATAAAGAAGGTAGAAGGAGGAGGATAAAAGATAAAGAAAAACCACGTCGGAAGGAGTACTGGGGATGGATCAACTGTTAAAAGATCTGTAAATATAGAAAGAAACCCTTAACAGAGAAAGACCCTGACGGAAGGAGGACGGGGGATAGGTCAACGGAGAAACAGATTTGAGGACAAAAGGATAATCCTTAATAGAGAAAGACCACAATGGAAGGAGGGCAGGGGGATGGGACATCACCATTTGAGAGAGAAAAAGATGACTGGGAGGTGAAAGAACACAATATAAAGTGGAGTAGGGAAGAGGCATTGAATAGTTGACCAAATCACAAGTGGTAACAAGTGCTTAAATATAGGTTTTTTATTGGTTTCTTTGACACTTCACAGTTATAGCATTTTGATACCAGTTTAATTGCCATGGCTGCTTCCTAGAATTATTTGTCAGAGATCTCTTGTGATTCACTACCTAAATCCAAGATTCCATGCTGCTAGGGCAAAATCACATGAAAGTGATATAATAATTACAAATCAATTTATGTTGAGCATAAAGAAAACAAAAATAATGACCACTGAGGACCTTCAAATGTTCAACCTAGACATTGAAGAAATAGAAATAGTAAAAGAATTCCCATCTCTGGGATCAAACATGGATAGAAATGGGAACTGCAGTCAGGAAATCAGAAGTCTAAGGGGGGTTGCAGACTGCCAGAAATAGTGCAAATTGAGTCCACTTTTAGGGTTAGGTTTAGGGTATCTTGGGAACTGTATTTTATTGTGGCACCAGAGCTCTCTGACAGAGAAGGCTTAATGTCTCAGAAAAAAACCAGTTCCCATGATTCCCTAGCACTAACCCTAACTCTAAAAGTGGACTCAATTTGCACTATTTCTGGCAGTCTGCAACCCCCCTAAAAAAGGGGAGGGTGGCTATGAAAAAACTGGAAAAGATTCTAAAATGTAAAGATATACAACTTAACACAAAAGTTAGAATCATACAAGCCATTGTATTCCCTCTTCCAATGTATGGATGTGAGAGCTGGACAGTTAAGAAAGATAATAGGAAGAAAAATCAATGCATTTGAGATGTGGTACTGGAGAAGAGTTTTGAGGATCCCATGGACAACCAAAATGACAAACAAGTGGGTCCTAAAGCAGATCAAACCAGAAACCTTCCTGGAAGTGAAGATGACCAAACTGAGGCTGTAGTACTTTGGACATAACATAAGAAGATGGGACTCTTTGGGGAAAAAAAAAACAATAATGCTGGGGAGGGTGGAGGGAAGTAGGAAGAGAGGAAGGCCACATGCTATATGGATGGACTCTCTTAAGGAGATCACGAGTATTAAGGGTTGCAGGAATTAAGTGGAGCAGTGGAGGACAGAGGGTCTTGATGATGTCTCATTCATAGGGTTGCCATGAGTCTAAATCGACTCAAGGGCAATTAACAACAACATCAAATTAAAATTGTTCACAATTTTTTTGGATCCAGTACAGCTTCTGCACCAGAATCTACTATCTCAAAGTGATACTTTACGTTGACACCTGAAATAAAAATTGCAAATCCCCCCCCCCCCATGGATCATGAACTTTTAATGTTTCATTTATGCTGTTTTAATGGTTTTCTGATTTAATACTTTTTTAAGGGGCAGGTGGGTTCTGGGATTTTACTGTATATTGTGAGATATGTAAGCAATTTTAAATGTTGTAAGCTGCCCCAATTGTTTGACAGAGGGGTGGGGTAGAAATAAATTTGATGATGATGATGATGATGATGATGATGATGATGATGATGATGATGAAATGTTAGTTATGTGATATTACAAATATTAGTTATGTGGTACTGAAATATTAAAATGGTTGAGATTGCATTGCTTTGTACATTTTAAAGATATTGCTTTAGACAGTGACTCTGTGTTGAATTTGAAAATGCACCAGTTATTTATGATTATTTATGGGAACATATGGTTATCTTCTAAACCTGAAACCCAATGAAGAATTCATGTATAGGCTGTTCATGTCAATGCGAACGTTTCTTTACCTTGAAATTCTATCTCTCATTTTTCACTTTTACCATGATGATTAAATGTTTGCCACATAGTTTTGCTGTTGTTGTTGCATTCTTTCCCACATGCTGGACATAATGTTATGCTATAGCTGATGGCAGACTTGCTGAAGACCTTGCCTTTTCCACATGTCTCTACTTTCATATCTGCTCTTTCTATTCTGGGGCCTTCTTGGCAGTACATTATCTTTCTCAGCACATGCTAGGGATGGAAGATGCATTAATACTGATTGAGATTTTTTAAAAAAATAGCATGTCCAGTTTGTGGTCCTCAAGGCTATTAGTGAAAGCACACACATGTTTTTGGATCGTATCATTGGATAGAGAAAAAAATCAGCTTCCTTTTCTTCCTCAAATTATATGCAGCTAAATGCACACAAATAAAAATGCATTTATCTGAAAAATGCACATGCATATTCTTCAGCCAATGGTGAAAATATATATCTGTCAGTTTTATTTTTGTTGTTTCTCTTGCTGAATTCCATACTTGATTGCAAGGCTTTTCTTGGTCTTCCTTTATTCATGGAAATTAGTGTGTAATGTGGTGTATGCTTTTACTCACTTATGAGTAAAAGCATATACCAAGTGACAAAATGATTTCCATGACAGAAGAGTGAAAAAGCATTGCAACCAAATATGGAATTCAGCAAGAGAAACACAACAAAAATAAAATGGACAAGTTTGCACACCTCTAACACATAGGTGTGTGTGCAACTGTGTTGTGTGCAGTCATGGCCACATGATCACAGAGTCATCTTTGGACAAACAGAGATGAGCACCACCTTCTACAATCAGTTATGACTAGACATTCATGTAAAGGGGAAACTTTTACCTTTTAACACACAGGGCCTTCATTAGTTCAATATTTCAAATATCTCCATATTCTTAAGTGAGCATATTTATTTTCTGGACAGCCTCTATTGCACAAAAGTGGGAGGGGGGGATGAAGTCCAAAGTACGTGGAAGCACAACAAATAAGGGTAGAGAGGTTTAGGGTAAATGTGTAAGATCAGATAATTGAAATAATCCAGTTTTCTGTAAAGGAAGGGGTGAAACAGGCATAGAATACAACCCCATCTTACTTATCTGAAAAAACAAAGAGTTCTTTGCCATTTGTCAGCTAAACTGCATCTGTTTGGACATCTCTCTTGTCATATTCTAGTTACTTAAGTATTTCTACACCAAGAAGAGCATCAGCAACAAAATAACTTTTATAGACAGCTAGCTGCAACCTTGCTGATGAAGGCTGTCGCAAACATCTTCCCTCTGTATCTCTGGGGATAGCTTTTTACTGTCTTTACCCCCTCTTTGGTCTTATCTCCTCTGATCAGGAGTAATTGCTAACTGGCCTTCTATTATTGGCCAATGGGAAATTAATTTATTGGCCTTGTGTGCATGTCCAAGTATCTAATTACTAAAATCAGAAAAGGGCCACTAATAGTCAGTCACCCCAGAAAATCTCCTTCTACTGACCCAGACTCAATTCAATAATCAGGCTATCATCCATATTGGAAAGAAATGAGAGATGTGACTCCATTAACTACCACCACTAGCTGTATCAGGAATACTTATTCAATTATTAGACAAAGAATTCTATCTTCCAGTGTGAAATTCTGCAGCTTCCAATCATATAGAACTTAGTGGGCAAAGTGAAGAAAGATCTTGTGACAGTGTAACACATATCTGAGAAAAGTAAGCTGAACTTAAGCGCCCTGTCCCCTACCATCATGCCTACCATATAAATGATTCCAAACTCCAAGGCTAATCTTGGGGAGGGACCTGCTCACTGCTACTATCTTTAACAAGAAGGAACTGCCTCCTGGTCTTTGGTGTCTTCTAAAGCTGAAATCATACTGGATCCATCTGAACCCCCTCCCCCCCCAAAAAAACTGGGGTTTTAAAAAGAAAATGATATCTTTCTTTCCTATTTTTCCTCCTAATGAGGCCCTTTGTTCTCCAGTTTCTCCTGAAGAAAATCTAAGAAGACTTTAAAAAGGTGATTTCTCTGACCACTCTAAAATTTATTTTTCATGGAGTATTTTCTCTGTCTGGGAGGTCCCTATATTTGCTACTCCCTTTCCTTTTCCTGTGTGTGGTGTATGCCTTCAAATAATTTCAGTCTTATGGAGACCCTAAGGCTATGGGATTTTCTTTGTGCAACCTTTAAACCTCAGATTGCTTTACACTAAACCTTGCCACTTCCAACAATCTGACTCCCACCCTCTGCCACATCCTCACACCTTGCAGTAGAACTAATGTGGATCTTAAAACCTTCTCAACTTTATGAGTTTGCTTATTCCTCTTTCTGAAACAATTGTGTTGTATTAACTATTTGTGGTATCTCATTTGCCATGTATGCAGCTCTACCATAGTTTTTGTTCTCCAGTGCAATCATTCTTTATTTATTGTATGTTCAGTAAAGGTAAAAAGGTAAAGGTATTGTCCATTGATAAGATTGTAAAGTTGTGTCCAATGTAGGGGGCAGTGCTCATCTCCATTACCAAGCCGAAGAGCCAGCATTGTCAAAGACTACTCTGTGATCATGTGGCCAGCATGATTGCACAGAATGTTGTTTGCCTTCCCACCAAAGTGGTACCTATTTATCTACTTGCATTTGCATGCTTTTCGAGCTGCTAGGTTGGCAGAAGCTGAGACTAGTGACAGGAGTTCACCCCATCATGCAGCACCCAGGCCTCAAATTGCCAAACTGCTGATTTTGCAATAATCAGAGTCAGCATCTTAACCATTTGAGCCACTATATCCATAGTTCAGTAAATTTCCTTCTAAATGGCTCTGTATGGATGAAGGTTATTGGCTCCAGTCTGTCCAAGATGCATAACTACCACAGCCAAACAGGCACATATATGCGGAATGCTTAGGAGTTCATATCAGTACTCTAAGTACACATGTTGTGCGTTACCTAGAGGAGTTCATCTGGTCCTGGGGACTTAAATTCATTTAGATTAACCAGGTATTCCTGTACTTATCTGTGCTGCATTTACCCTTTTGTGTCCTCTGCTCCATTTTCCTCAGGTTGAGCACCCTTTTCCTTTTCTGAGAAGACTGAGGTGTTGAGTAATTTTGCCTTTTTTCTGTCCCCTGTTGGCATTTCACCATCTTCTCCATGTAGTGGTCCTACCCTTCTTCTTTTTGCTGCTAACCTACCCCCCCCTTTTTTATTGTTTTTGACCTCTCTAGCAAGGCTGAGCTCATTCTGTACTTTAGTTTTTCTGACTTTACCCCTACATGTGCTATTTCCTCTTTGGTGATTCCCCCCTATTTCCATTCCTTATACATGCCACAGTTAAAATTTAGCTCTGTTGAAAATTCTTTAATCATCCATCCTGGTTTCTTGAGACACCTCCCATTTTTCCTCCTTACTGGAACAGTTTGAAATTGTGCATTCACTATCTCCTTTTTGAGAAACTCCTATCCATTCTGAACTCCCTTCTCTTTTAATATTCCACAGAAACACCCCCAGTATTTCCCTAAATTTGCTGAAATCAGCTTTCCTAAAGTGTACAATGTATGTCTGAGTATGCTTGGCTTCTCCTTTCCACTGTATAACAAATTCCAGGGGAACATGATCACTCCCATCTAAGGATCTCACCACTTGCACCATTAACCAGGTCATCCCTGTTGGTTAGGATCAGATCTAAAATAGCTGACCCCCTTGCTGCCTCTTCCACCTTTTGAACAATGAAATTCTCCTCCAGGCAAGTGAGGAATTTGCTAGACCTTAAGGTTTTGGGTGAGTTTGACCTCCAGCAAATATTAGGAGAGCTGACGTCACCCATCACTACTACATGTCTTCTTTCTGAGTGCGTGGTCATCTGTTCTAGAAAGGTATCATCCAATTCCTCAGTTTGACTTGTGGGTCTGTGTTAGACTCCCACAATAAGATCCCTGTTGTTTTCCTTCCCTTTCATTTTTGTCCAGATGCTCTCCACCTGATATCCAGGATATAAGTCCTGGATCTCTTCACATGTGCAAACATCCCTGACATATAATGTTGTTCCTCCTCCTTTCCTGTTTGGCCTATTTCTCTTAAAAAGGTTATACCCCTCTATTACTACATTCCAATCATGAGATTCATCCCACCAGGTTTCAGTGATACCCATTATACCATATTTGTCTTGCTGTGCTAGGAGTTCAAGTTCATCTTGTTTATTTCCCATGCTCTGTGTATTAGTGTACAGACATCTAAGACCATGTATCCTCTCCACTTGCAGTGTAAAGTTTTTTGCCTGCCACTGTTGGGTCCTTGCACTATTGCCTTGTTTCTTCTATAACAGATTGACTATTATCTCCATCACTTGATGAACTCCTGTCTTCCAAAATACTACCTCCCTCCCCCACATGACTCAGTTTAAAGCCCTCCTCATCAATTTTTTCAGACTCATGGCAAAAACCACCAACTGGCAAACCATTCATTTCCAAAAGCCCTCCTTCATTGAACCGCATCCCATGATCCAAGAATTCAAATTGTTCTTGGAAGTACCATATGCAGTGCCAGTTGTTTACATCTGCTATTTTCCTCTCCCTTCCTGGTCCAAGCCCTTCAATTGGGAGAAGAGATGAGATGACAACCTGTGCATCCAGTTAGTATAAGGCTGAAACTTTTTCCACTGAGGTAAAGTACCCACGACTGTGTCAGATCAGGTAGCTTCAAGGGGTATATGAGTGTATTCATTCTCAAAAATTAACATTCAGGCATGCCTCAGCTATTTTGCTGTAGTCTTTTTCATACTCTTGGAAGGTGCCCCCTTCAAATAAGACTATGATTCAGAATGGTTGTAATTTAATTTAACATCAATGGCTGATGTTGAGCCAGAAATTGCTAAACCAGCAGAAATGTTCAAGCTTTGAGTTCTTCCTTTACAAAAATATGGTTTGGCTCTTGCATACAATATTGCTTCTCTTTTTTATAAGTTCAAGTTTAGAAGTAAGAAATAAGTTGTCTCAAGCTTTATATTCTTCTTAAAACTCTTTTGTTTGATAGGGCCATGCTCAGAATTTCATATGCCACTCAACTCTTCCAGCATTCTCCCTCTGCACTATGGGTGCTTTCCTGAACTCTGCAAATATTTCTTCTTTGGTAAGGAACACTTATTTTTGATTGAGTTCCTACAGTGAATATTCCCAATAAGCTTGCTTATTTTTTTCCCCTTCCTCCACTATGAAACTTTTTTATACACAAAGAGCAGACTGCATATCTACTAGCCTTATTATCTATAGATAACATTTCCCACATCAATGATTTTCTTGATTTGTTTTGGCAAGTGTGTGCCATGATTTTACTTTCATTTCTGTTGGTTTTCTATGACATTACTCATTTGTAACATATTTGTGAGTAGTTCATCTTTTTTCTTTCACATGGGCTTCATAAGGCTTGCCAGATCACATTCATTTGAAGAGACTTGTTCGGTTTGATTTTCAAATTGCTTTGAAATTAAATCACTCATGTGAACAGTAATCTACATAGCATGTTTCAATGAGATGTTTCAAACAGTAGTTCTAAGTCTTTGATATTCCACCAATTTAAATTTCACAAAAGTGAAATCATCATCCCCATCTCGGTGGTTCTGTCATTACTCTTAATACTATCTCACTATCAGTTTGATTTGTCTTTTCCATCTTCTTCTTGGATCTGAGCGGGATATTTCTACAAGTATGAGACTGCAACATTATAATAGAGAGTACCATTTTCTCTTTCTTTTGAAACATAGGTCTGAAATACCCCTCCCCAAATCTTCTCTGTGACAAAGGCTAAAAGAAATGGATCACCAGGAATTGTTCCTCTCAGCCACCACTTAAGATAAGAAAACGCAGCTGCCATATACCATTTCATTTCAGACTAATTTTAGGCATATCTATTTTGACAGATATCAAGATTTTGGTAGTTGTGTCTTATTTATAAAATGGGATGCCCTGTGTGATGAACCACTTCTGCCACCTTGACTATTTCCCTCTTTTAAAATTGAATGAGACTGGCTTCATAGTCCTCATCACCTCCTGGTCCAATAACTATTAATAACACACTGGTAGTGTTTGTTCAGAATTCTCACACAGAGGCCAAAACAGGCTTTTATAAAATAGAAGATGGTTTATTATGTTTCAAACATACAGGCATGGCTTCTTGATTTTCAAACTTGTTAATAATATTTCTTAGTTACAGTTTCAAGTGTATTGTAGCTATTTCAAATACAATCCTTCAGCTGTTTCTATGATTACAATCTCACTACACAGACACTCTCTACACTAGAGCTCTGTTGAACCACAAAGAGTACCCCCCTTTCTTTTGATTCTTATCTTTGTTCAACTTATTTCCCTCAGGAACAATCCACAGCCTCTGGCTTAAGGTACTGCCTCACTGTATCTCTGTCTAACTCAGATCCAACTGACCCTCTCAAAGGTTCCGAGCCTTCTGTTCCACAATTCCTAACTGACTATATCCCTCACTGCATAAACTATTTATTCTCCTTCCAGCTGCTCTCTTATTGGCTGATTCCAGCTGTCTCAGGATTACTCAGCTGTCTTCTGGTCTTCACAGCTCTCTGCTGTCTTTCTGTTCATCATAGACCTCCCCCCTGTAATATGTTTATGGACACATTTAACCCCTTGGTTAAGTGGGCCCATAAACCTTTTATAAGCAATCATACTTACCTGTAACCCCTATTATGAACAACCTTAAATATTCATCAACCTTTTGCATATATATGGCATTTACATACATATAAACCATTATCTGTTAACTAAAATTATATTAACAAATCACTTTTTATAACATCACACTGCATTCAAAATTATAACCTTAACTCTATATTTATAACTATCACAGTAAAATAAGTAACACAGTTATACATTTGTTTTTTATTTTGCTACGTCCACTCTAGAAAGACCATCTGCCACTATATTTTCCTTACCTTTCACATATTGGATGGAGTAATCAAAATCCTGTTTAATAACAAACTCCATCTCAATAATTTGCTGTTAGTTCCCTTGGTATGGTTTAACCAACATAAGGGTGAATGGTCGGTTTTAATTATGAACTTTCTTCCCCATAAGTGTGGCTTGAGCTTATTTACAGCCCATATTATGGCCATACATTCCTTTTCGATAGTTGCCAGGTGTCTTTCCCTAGGATGGAGTTTTTTTCTTAGATATAAAATCGGATGTATCTGGCCCTTATCATTTTCTTGACTTAGCATGGCTCCAAATCCAACATTGGAAGCATCTGTGGTGACTATAAAAGTCTTGTTGTAATCCAGAGCCATTAAAACAGGTACTGTAGTTATAAGCTGTTTTAACTCTTTGAAAGCAACTTCACACTTCTCTGACCAT
>CM034701.1:154481910-154492491 GCA_020142125.1 Phrynosoma platyrhinos
TAACTATGATTGTTTATTGTTCTGATTTAATTTGGCAGAATTGAAGTCCAGAGACATATGGATCATTGGACACAGTTTGGTCTTTTGGGCTGAAAGGCACATCATTGAACAGTGGCAAGATTTGGCCATGGGATTGGGAGAGGCCGGAACTGTGAGATGGTTTGGTTGTAGAGGCATGTTGTGGGGTGCCCTACTGCCTAGAATTATAGAACTTATGGCCTCCTTCGCACATCCCAAATTATTGTTGGTACATTTATGTGAAAATGACCTTTAAAAAATGACTTCGTTACAGTTGGCTAGAAGCATAATTAAGGAATGTGGACAAAGTTTCTTCCTCGGTGAGTTTGGTATGGTGCCAGAAGTGATGTTGCCATCAATGGAGCTCGGCATTGGTTAAATAGAACTGTTGCAAAGACGTTGGGGAAAATGGGTGTTGTTATTGTTGATCACCAAGGAATACAGTTTGCGTTGCCACATTTGTACAGGGATGACGGCGTGCATCTCTCCTCTCAGGGGAATGACTTATACTTGACTAATTTGGAGTCTTGCTTTAAAGCTTCAATTGGGGGGGAGGGGATGCCAAGCTAGGCTGACCCCCTCCTGTGGCGGGCAGGGACTCTCCCCCCTTTAGGGAATTCTTTAGGTTAATTGGAATTATTAATTGGCAAATAATAATAAAGAAATTGGGTATATGTCATGAGATTAAACAAAATTTATTATGATGTCATATTAAACTTAATGATGTCATAATGTGATAATGTCATGAAAATGCTTTTGGCATCATATCCGTTTGGGGAGGGATTTATGTATTTGTTATGAGATCACTTAAGTTAAAGGATTTGACGCATGCCGTGTTAAAACTAAATACTCAATAGCTCTTGCGCTTAAAACAGGTGGCCGTCAAATAAATTATTATTAAGAAATACTTAATTATTGTTAGAAAAATAGTTGTTTATGCTGGTATTTAAATATGTGAGACCCTGTACAAATAAAAGTTGTGGCCAATGATTCACCCATATTAATCGCGTTGGTGTCCTTTGTGCAGACGCAACAGCTATAGAAGTGAAGCATATATCTTTCCACCCCTAAAGCAAGCAGTAAATAAAATATAAAATAAAATAACAATCACTTGTTGTTGTATAAGGGCCCAGAGGAGGATTGCTAAACTATTGTTGCAGGTTGTGAGGCATACACAACTTTGTTTTTCAGAGAAAAAACAGAGAATTCACAAACAACAGCTGGGAGGCTGCCCCTGCTGCCTCTGGCATTTGCTATCTGAGACAGTTGCATCGGCACAAAGGACACCAATGCGATTAGTTTTGGGTCAAACATTGGCCACAACTTTTATTTTGTACAGGGTCTTGATAACAATCAATTAAGCATTTACACAACAACTTAATTAACCATTTAATTAATGATTTAATAAGCATTTCTTAACAAGAATTTGTTTTGACACATGCATACGTGTATTTAAGCGCAAGCGCTATTGAATAATTATTTCTAACACGGCATGTGTCAAATCCTTTAACTTATGTAATATATAATAACAATATCTAACCCCTCCCCCAACCGGATATGACGTCAAAACATTTTATGACATCATAACATTATGACATCATTAAGTTTAAGATGATGTCATATAAATTTGTTTAATCTAATGACACATACCAAAATTATTTTTTATTTTTTATCCCAATTAATAATTTCAATTAACCTAAAGAATTCCCTAAAGGGGGGAGGGTCCCTGCCCGCTAACAAGTTATTTCCTCCCTAACAATAACATAATAGACCCATAACCTCCAGTTGTGACAAAATTATAATTTATCTAAATTGAAATTCATAAAAAATTCCATACCAACAATTAATTATGTCTCCATCCCTAATAACTCGTATCCAGCATTTTTATACAATTTTGATCCAACTAATAATTGGTAATGTCATTATTCTCAGTGAGGGCGAAAAAACCAATTTGAGACTTTGGGAAAATTCCCTCCTGGCCCCCGAAGGTGGCCAGCTGAAGCCTGAGTGTACAAAACATGTTTACCAATTAATTAAGGGTGGGAGGAATGGGTTGCTCATCCAAATTAAAATGGCTGCCAACACGTGGCAGCACGGGGCTATATAGCCCTGAAAACCTCACTTTAAAACTTGATTTAAACTCTCACGAAACCACGGAGACTCACGAGACCACGGAGCGAGACTTCCTTCTCATTGGCCAAGCAGACCGGCAAGGATGGACCTTCCGGTCTGCTTAACCAATCCTGCGTCGGTGCCCTTATTTGGGTCGATGCAACAGGAGGCCCCTCTTGACTTGTTGGGGGGGGGGGTGTCCTTCCCTTATTCTGCCTAATGGTAAGGCTGTCTATATTGTGGGATCTGAAAGGACGACTGTGAGAAGTCTTTTACCATGGCTTATAGTTGGTAGCCATATGCCAGGATAGCCAAGTCTGAGCTTTGAACAAGAAACAGAAGAAAAAAGGCAAGACACAGTGTGAAATAGTAATGCATGCTAGGAGTATTTCAGCACTGACAAGCAATAGGCCATGACAGTAGAAATATTGGTGTGCAATGGCCAGCAAGTTCTGTTCTCTAAATGGAAAATTGATAAATAACAGAACTGAATAATGCATAATAGACAGACAGGTTATACCTGTTATTTGAAGGATGAACTGAAAAACAATAGCTGAACAACATGTGGAACAGCCATTGGCACTTTCAGCAGGGATGAAGAAACAGAGCAGATATCAGAGATCTGTCAATAAATACTATATGGACATGCAATGCTAGATGCTAACATCTGGGAAAAGCAGCAATACATGTGAGAAACTATGTGAAATGTCCATGCATTCCCAGAATAAGCAGCAGAGTTAAGAAGAAATAAAATTTTCCCTTTGTATGCACTCATATAGTTCAAAGATGTACCCTTAGCCTCAGATGTCCTCCACTGCCCCCCAAATAATTTGTGTATATTGTGTATATGTGGAGGACAGCAAAATTCATGTTTGTAGGATTTTATTTTATTTTATTTTATAATTTATTTTATTTTGGTTTATTTTTTCCAGAAACCTAAGGTTTGCCAACTGGAGTTAACACAGAAATGTGTCTTAAGGAACAGACTTTGCCTTACACAGGTGTGCCTCATGCACACAGATATACTGTGAATACACAAATATACATGGCCATCTGGGTAATTATGAACCAGGAATTCTAAAGACTAAATCAAATTGCTACTTCCAAAACTATTTTAGACTAAGGGGGGATGCAGACCAGGGCGTCCAGGACGCCCTGGTCTGGAGCGCCACGGGGCCATGGCAGCCGCACCGCGGTGCTCCTGCGGCATCCCTGGAAGGAACGCTAAATCAGCGCTCCTTCCTCAAGACAGCGAAAGTGCGCCCTAAACGCGTAGGGCGCACTTTCGCTGTCTTTTCCGCCTCAGCGCATGTGGTCGCTGCGGCGGGAGGTTGCCCTGGAAGCGCCGGCCGTGCAGAGGGCTGGGAGCTTCCAGGGCGACTTCAGGAAGAGGAAGGGACGCTGCGCGTGCGGTTGCCTCTCCTCTTCCCTGCCTCGGAGACGACCCTATTAGTCGTCTGCCGAGGCCCTAACTTAATCAGATTTTATTATGTGCTGCCTCACCATAGAATCATAGAATCATAGAATTATAGGGTTGGAAGAGACCACAAGGGCCATCCAGTCCAACCTCCCTGCCATGCAGGAACTCCCAATTAATTGAGCAATTGATTTAATGGGTCTATGCTGGATGGAACTGGAAGATAAATTTAGGTCAAACACTCTCAGTTTGACCTAAAAATTCTAATAATGTGTTCAACTAGAGAAATGCTAGTAGATCCCCACTGTCTTCTGCTCATATCTCTATAGAATTACCCAAATGATTCCCACAGGGCTGAATAATAGCCACCAATTGAATTGCTGTGCTAGGTCTCCGGGGGGGGGGGAAGCTGTTGACACTATCAGTAAGAATGGCTCTCCAATTATTAACTGTCTAGCCAGTGACATCACTAGGGCTGGTGTCACCCAATGAGATATCTCATGATGCCACACACCCCTATTGACATCCTCTCATATCATGTCATCATACAGAAACCTTAGTAATGTTTTTGTACTAATCTTATTCATAAATCATAATTCCCATATGCCACTGAAATGAAATGGTAATAGTTGTGACATAAAGAACTAACACAATTAAAATTATATATTTAAATTACAATATTATAAACACAACCTAAATGCAGATGTGACTAAAGGGAGAAATATGTGAAAAGGGGGGAAATTTGGTAAGGTGTGATATTTTTAAAGAAAACGTTAAAAAGTAAACAGTAAAAAAACCCAAAAAACTCTGAGGCCTCTTCTTTCTCTGCTCCCTAAGCTTCACCCCACTCACACATTTTCTTTAATACTTTCCAACTTGGCATGGTTTTTGAAAGTTTTTGGTATTTTTTTACTTTTTAAAATCCTTTTCATAGAATCTAGCATGGTGGAAGTGGGTGTCAGGTAAAACATGTTTCTCTCTCTCTCAGAAAATCTGTAACTGTGAACAGAATTGTATGCCACTGACTTTGATATATTGCTTACAAACTTCTGAAAGATGTGTGTGAGAGATGAGGATGAGGAAATATGTGTTTAAAAAATCAAATAGAGAAATTGATGATTGATTAAATATTGCATTCCAGAAGCATCTGGTGATTGCGGCAAATAAGAAGCTGGCCTAGATAAGCCTTTGCTCTGATCATACAGGGATGGGTAAGAAGAATAAATGCTAAAGCTTTCATGACAGAAATGTGATGCCAGTTTGACAATGGTTTCTGACTGATTGGTTATTTGGCACCTGGCAGTAACAATCAACATTTCACAGTTTCCAGCAATCTGCCAGTTCAGCCATCCAAAAGGATGTTACTGGAGTCTGCCCCATTCTGTTCACTCTCCCATCTGCTCTGAATTTTCCTAGATGTGATATAAAAAAGCAGAGTACCAGAAAACCAAGAATGCAGCTCAAGAGAAAAGATTCTCAGTGCAATGTTTGGGGGAGGGGGGATGGGTAGCTCCAGTGTCAGAATACATTCCAGGTTGTAATACAGATTTTAAAGGAACTATTTTAAAGGCTGAATCCTTCCTTCTAAAGATGTTGACTGTTTTGGATAGTTCCCTTAAAAGTTTGGGCTAAAACCTGGAGTAGGTTCACCACCCCACTCCAAAACACCTTGAGGAAGATGCTTCATACTAGATCAGACCACTAGTGTTACATGACATACCAAAGATTTTAGGGTAGGCATGGGAAGTATTTTCAAAAATATTCAGAAAATGGTCAAAAAAACATGTTTTCAGTACTGAGCAACCCAGACAAGGAGAATCCTGGACTGATGAGAATTTTCATAATTCAGGACTTATTGTGTGCAAAATTGGCACAGGGTTGCTTTGTGCAGAAAACAGCATTTTCTGCACACAAAAGAAAATAATATTTCTATTATTTTCTGCCCAGACCAGAAAATTTTCTGTGAAGTTCTGCATGAAGGTGTCATTGATAAACTCCCTTTTAGGATACAACAAATAGTGTATAAACGTACATTCAACAAGAGCCTTCTTAGGAACAACCCCTATGGTGATACTCAAACTGGGCATGCGGGGGGAGTAAAAGGGCCTACTACACTCTTCTGCTACCTCCTTATGTATCTTGTCCCTAACAACCCCCTTCAATCCAACCATGGAAAGAAGATTCTTAGAAAAATAAGAAACAAAATAAGATATCTGGATTCCTTGAAAAAGAATCCAAAAACCTTCACTTAACCCATTCCTCAAGTAATAGGCCATTACCCAGTCTGCATAGAGGTACAACAGCACATCCAGCCTATCCATCTTAATAGAGTAGGGTCCCTTTGGATGAAGGAGGCATCCCTAGACCCTACATTCCTGAGTGGTGGTCCCTATTACAATCTGCCTCTTTTCCTTTTGGGCAGTTCCAAAATGAATGGGAACAACTACAAATAGAAAAAGACCAGAAAGTACTAGCACTCTGAAGCCCAAATTTCCAACATAACTTACTTTGTGGACTACAAGCCACCTGACTCTTAGCAGTTGTCCCAAACTGGGCCTTTTGAACAGTATGACCACTGTGGACCTCTCAATTTGTTGGACACAAAAATTGGTCCCCTCCCTATGCTCTTTCCACCAGCAAGCCTCAAAAAAGTACACTGCAAAGTCCTACTTTTGCAAGCTTGCAATGGGCATGTACATTTGAACAGGACTATGTGGAGAAGCATTTGGTGATTTGGGCTGCTGCCACACTACAGAATTAATGCAGTTTGACACCGCTTTAACTGTCATGGCTCCATCCTATGGAATCCTGAGATCTGTAGTTTGTTTTGACACCAGAGTTTGCTGTCAGAGAAGGCTAAATGTCTCACAAAACTACAAATCCCAGAATTCCATAGCATTCAGCAATGGCAGTTAAAGCAGTGCCAAACTGCATTAATTCTGCAGTATAGATTCAGCCTAACTGGTTTTGCAAAAATGTTGATGGGGGAGGAGGTGGTGTAGGTTAATTCTTAATGTCATATTTTAAAATATTTTATATTGATTTGCTAATATTTAATTATTTAATATTTATTTTAATATTCAATGAACCAGCTTAGGTCCCATTCTAGAGGAAATCAAGATATAAAGTATATTTATAATTACCATCTAGCTGAAGCTAAATGGATCAGAATGGGATTCCATGTACACTATTTTGACCTTCATAGTGAAAGAATTGTGAGATATAAATGTACTAAAAATATAAATGAATCCATTCTCACAGCCAGATTTAGGGGCAAGCCAGGTAAGCAACAATCTGGACATCAAATTATGTACATGTTCCTGTTATGGTCTGTGATCTACTCAGCCAAAAGTCTCTAAATTATTACCTATCTTTGTAGGCAAACTTTATATCTACTAATCAGAAACTGTAGCTATGAACTCTCTAGGGTAATTTTAATTAGCTGAATTAATTAAAGGGCTGAGCTACAAATAGCCCTTTAGGACCATTTCCCACCTGTATACCAAGATAGAAAGACAAAGATTACAGAGGCAGAATTATTTATATGAATTGTATTTTATTAAGGGAAAACACACAGCAGTGCAATCACACACACATGCACACACACACAATATCTAAGGAATAAAGAGGTGGGATTTGGGATGGAAAAGGTTTCACTAAAGTAATAATTGCCATCAGCATGCTGTCTCTTTGAAGATGCAGTCTCGTGGCAGGAATCTGAACTCAGCTGCTGGGAGTGCATGGAAGACAGCATGAGTTGGAAGCAGAAGGAATCCAGAGAGACATGGGGTCCCTCTGCATTCCATACTAGCACAGGGAAGAAATGAATTTGGGGATCTTTTATAAAGAAAAACCTAGTTTCAGGTAAAGACCATGCGTCTATATCAAAGGGTCAAATCTGCATGGGAAAGATCATGAGATAGAGGTCTGTGAAGTGGGGTTTTGATTGTAAATTGGCATTGCATCGGCACAAAGGACCTCGAACACTATCATTTGGGTAAAACATTTGGCCACAACTTTATTTGTACAGGGTCATAAACTTAACAATTTTACAATTGAATGACATTTTTGATAAACCAGTATATTTTCTTGACACATGCGTTCCTGTGAATAAGTGTAATCACTATTCTTTAATTATCCTCAAATACTGCATGCGTCAAGGGATTAGATTACGTAATTTACAACCTTCACAATTAATCCCTCCCCCGAACTGGATGTGATGTCATGTTGGTCTTCATCTCAGTTAACTGATGACATCATTCAATTCTGCAATGATGTCATACCAATTTGTGTTAACCTAATGACATAATCTAATTATTCAAATTTTATTTATTTAAAATAATTGTTAATTTCCAATTAACCTAATTCTACCCCTGAGGGGGGGTCCCTGCCCGCCAATAACATTTAATTTCGTAACAATAACCTCTTTGACCCATAACATAAGCTGTGACGATTAACTTATTAACTAAGTGCAATTATCATGAACTTTATAATAATCATTGAGCAAACAATTCTGATAACTTTTATTGCCCAGCAAATTAACCCATTATACTTTTTTACCCTTAATTGTTAATGCTATTTGTTCTCAGGGAGGGCGAAAAAACCCAAAACGTCAATTTGGGAAAATTCCCTCCCGGCCCCCACAGGCGACCAGCCGAAGCCTGAGAGTAAATAACATGTTCACATATTATTTAAGGGTGGGTGGGATGGGCTGTTCGCTAGCCGAATCAAAATGGCTGCCAGCCACGAGGCAGCTTAGGGCTAAATAGCCCTCCTAAGTCTTGCACGAAGCAACGTGAGACTTCAAATCTTGCGTCACTAGACGCGAGACTTGCATTGTATTGGTGGAGCAGCCCGGCAAGGGTGGGACTTCTGGGCTGCTCCACCAATTCTGCGTCGATGTCCTTCATGGCCGACACAACAGAGGACCCCTCCCGACCAGTTGGGGGGGGTTCTTTGCATCAGCACAAAGGACCTCGAACGCTCTCATTTGGGTAAAACATTTGGCCACAACTTTATTTGTACGGGGTCATAAACTTAACAATTTTACAATTGAATGACATTTTTGATAAACTAGTATATTTTCTTGATGCATGCGTTCCTGTGAATAAGTGTAATTGTTATTCTTTAATTATCCTCAAATACTGCATGCGTCAAGGGATTAGATTACGTAATTTACAACCTTCACAATTAATCCCTCCCCCCAACCGGATGTGATGTCATGTTGGTCTTCATCTCAGTTAACTGATGACATCATTCAATTCTACAATGATGTCATACCAATTTGTGTTAACTTAATGACATCATCTAATTATTCAAATTTTATTTATTTAGCCAATTGTTAATTTCCAATTAACCTAATTCTACCCCTGAGGGGGGGGTCCCTGCCCACCACAGGAGGGGGTCAGCCTAGCTAGACATCCCCTCCCCCCCATAAGCTCGTTTTAAATACGACTCCAAAGAGGACAGATACAGGTCATTTCCTTTCGGGGAGAGATGTACCCCGTCACCCCTGTACAAATGTGGCAAATTAACCTGAATCTCATTATGTTCTATAACAACAACTCCCAGCTTTCCCAAAGTCTTGGACAAGGATCTATTTAGACAACGTCTAGCTCCGTTGATGTCCGAATCACTTCGAGCTCCATACCAAATTCTCCTTGGCAGTAATTTTGTCCACATTAGCACAGTATACGGCAACATTCTCTTAACTTCTTGCATGTCATTAACAATCATGTTAGCTAACTTTAGAGAAGTCACTTTTCCCAAGTTGTTTTCCCCTAAATGAGTTATCAAAATCTTGGGATGCTTGAAAGACTCTAGTAGTTCAACAATTCTAGGGAGTAGAGCTCCCCACAGCATTCCTCTGCGACCGAACCATCGTACAGTTCCGGTGCCTCTCAATCCCAAGGTAATATCTCGATGCTGCTGAACAATGTGCTGCTCTGCCCAGAAGATTAAGCTATATCCTAGTATCCACACATCCTCGATCTTCAGTTGCGCTGAAATAAAGTTGAATTAAATCAAATAATTAATAACAAGCTTGCCTCATTTGCGTACATAAGATTTAAATGCCCTAGAGCACAAATGACCAATCCTGCGAATAGCAGTCTCGCTTAAACCCTGCATAGCTGCTGATGTTGCTGCTCCAATTCTGAAAGAATGAGAAGCAAATTGAGCTGCTAGGAGACCAGCATGTCTCAACACTTCACGCAACACAGCCCTGAACTTGAACTGGGTCAATGGTAGGCCAGAGTTGTGTAGAAACAAATATCCTAATCCCCTTGGCCTTATCTTGAGATATTCCAATAATGCTGACACTGGACAAATTTGACCACTAGGTGCCCTAGCCAAAATTATCGATTGACCCTTACCTAGCTGATCAGTTTTTGACCTCCTAATATTCAATTAAAAACCCTGTTCTGAAATGTGTATGTCTGAAACTGAGAGAGCCCTACCGGATTCGTCATAGCGGGAACTCAGAACAATTTCACTTATTCTCAATGCTGCAAAAAATGACAAAGAGAATACTGCCCTAAATAACCTTACCTCTTCTTGAGAAAAACATGTAATGGGAAGACTTTGCCAAATTTTAATCAGTATGGGACCTGTTATTGGCAATCGACTATCCCTAACTGTAATGGATTCTCTAGCCCAACCATCCAAAGCCCTCCTAACTCTAAAGTTGATAGTTGGGTCATTGAAACCCCCAGCTCTTGAATAAAAGGACAGCGTTGCTATCCTGCCACGTATAGTTACTGGAGATAATCCTGATTGCCTAAGATGAACTGCAAATCTAAGGACAATCTCCACATTCAACGGCCAGACCTCCACCTCCCTGACATTTGACAAGAAACATCTAAACGCTCACAATGCAAGCTGATATGACTTGCGTGTCGATGGAGTGATGGACTGGACAATCGCCCTGTCGATTTCTACTCTCCAAGGCTCCAGAGTCGTGTTGGTACCTCCAGTGGCTGAGGTACTGCCTCCGGCACCAATTGTTGGAACCTGGAAAACTGAAAACGCGAAAG
>CM034701.1:154497176-154521203 GCA_020142125.1 Phrynosoma platyrhinos
ATCCAGGGGGTCAAGGGAAGGTTTTTTTCAGAAGCGGCCTAACAGCCATTTCCTTTTAGTAAGCTGGAATGTGTTCTTCCCTGAAGGATGCATTGATGATATCCATGAGGAATCTCAACAATGCATCCCCTCCCTGGACAGCCAGCATGATGGGCAAGGGTCGAGAGGGCATGTTGTTTTCCTCACCTTACCAAGATGCTTGGCCACGTCCTCGGTACTCACAGATTGGAGCTGATCCAGAATAATTTCATCGATGGAGTCTCTGGACACCTCATCTATAGTCTCTGCTACAACAGTGGCATCTAAGTCAGCTCTTCTCTGAGAGATTTTATCTGCAAAGAAGTTATTAAATGTGTCACATCAGGCCGTTGTCGTGTTAAGCAAGGGATTTGGCATAGGAGGAACCTGCGTCAGCTCCCTTACCACCCTAAACAGCTCTGCTGGATGAGACTCTGCAGACGAAGTACATGCAGCAGAGAACGCTCTTCTTGCTGCACGTATTGCCTCCCGATAGGAACAAAGAAAGTTCCTATGGCGAGTTCTGTCAGATAGGAGCTGAGTCTTCTGCCACCTGAGCTCTAGTCGTTGTCCAAACCACTTTATTCTCCTAAGTTCTGGTGTGAACCATGGCCTTCGGTTCGAAGCGGGTTGGCAAGGACGCTTGGGAGCGATTGTGTCAATAGCCCTGGTAAGGTCGGTATTCCAGATATTAACCAAAGCGTCAACAGGGTCACCGGCATTCCCAACCAATAAACCCTGCAAGGCTTTCTGGAATCCAATAGGCTCCATTAGCCTTCAAGGGCAGACCATTCTAATGGGCCCACCATCCCCGGTGGGGCAGATATTGGCTCTCAGTTCTACCTTGACCAGGAAATGATCTGTCCATAACAATGCGGAGGTACTTACCACCTCCACCCACAGATATTCCTGTTCCGTACTGAAGACTGAATTGAGTGTATGACCTGCACAATGTGTGGGCCCAGAGACCAATTGGGATAGGCCCATGTTTGTCATGGTCTCCATGAACTCCCGAGCCACACCTGTTAAGCTGGACTCGAGCGGAATGTTGAGGTCCCCCAAAACTAAAAGTCTGGGAGACTCCAACAGCAGCTCGGATACCATCTGTGTCAACTCGGTCAGGGAGTCTGCTAGATAACGGGGTGATCGGTAGACTAGCAGAAACCCCAAACTATTCCTGGTCTTCAGGCTTAGGTAAATACACCCGAAGTGGACTGTGTTTTGGACAGATATCCTGGTCAAGGTTGAGGTGTTCTTATGAACCAGAGCCAATCCCCCCCGCCCACTTCCCCTCACCTGCTCCTTAACGTAGTACCCAGCTGGGAGGGCCTGTGCCCAGGTAACAGCACTATCCTCCCCCATCCAGGTCTCTGTGAAGCAAGCCACATTGGCATCCTCATCCAAGAGAAGATCCTGGATGATGTGAGTCTTATTTTTAACCGACCTGGCATTGCAGAGGAGCAGAGTGAGGTTCTGTGGCATGGTTGGTCTGCTCTCCAAGCCATTCTGAGAAACAGAGGAAACTGAAGGTGGGATAGTTTTCAAACAGCGATCCCATCTTCTTTTGTAACACTGGTTCCCACTATTCCAGCCATACCTCCCATTCCCCAGCACAACTCCAATAGCCACCCCTGTCTCCTTCCCAGCCTCAGGTAAGGTGCTATAATTTGAAATCATAGCAGGACACAGTAATTGGGACATATACAATCCTATTGCCAATACACATGTTCCTCTCAACTCCAGATAACCCAACCAACCCTCCAATTCCCTTTGAAATCATAACAGGGGGAAAGAGTTGGAGCCGGCCACTGGTCAGGTGTTATAACATTATTTGACCAGGGAAATGAGCTTGGGCGCACTAAAGACCACCCCTTTTTGGCCTCAGCTCTTCAGTGACCCTGCCAAGGCAGCCCAATATTCAATTAGGGCTGGCTGGAGCTTCAAGGCTGCCAAGCCCTCCCAGCGGCTCAGGCACTGCCGCTACCGTGTGTGCCAGGGGAAGATGGTCCTGGGCAGAGTTTTTATGTCCGCCTGCACTCTCCCTGGTTTCTGTGCTAGCTGCAGCTGTGTCGAGGGAGCCCGGTGTTTAATTAGGGCTGGCTGGAGCTTCAAGGCTGCCCAAGTCCTCCCAACGGCTCAGACACCGTCACTGCCGTGTGTGCCAGGGGAAGATGGTCCTGGGCGGAATTTTTATGTCCACCTGCGCTTGCATTCAAGATATTGCATTCAATACACAGAAAAAATATACAAAAGAGATGACCAAATGAAGGACACATGGAACAAAGAGCCATATGAAGATGAACCCCAAATTCTAAAAAACCCAGGTGAAACTGCAATAAGAGAAATAGCGAAAAACACATCACCAGGAATTGATGATCTTTCATTTTAATGGCTGCAATCCACATTGACAGAGTTAACCCTAGTGCTAACCAACATATGTGAACAGATATGGAAAACAAAACAATGGCCAACAGATTGGAAGTAATCAATATATCCCCATTCACAAAAAGAGAGACACAAGAGACTGCAGCAACAATAGGACCATAGCACTAATCTCCCACACAAGCAAAATCATGCCCAAAATCCTGCAACATAGATTCCAACCATATATGGAGAGAGTAATCCCAGAGGTCCAAGCAGGGTTCAGGAAAGGAAAAGGCACTACAGATCACTTTGTAAACATATGATGGCTAATGAAGCGCACCAGGGAATTCCAAAAGAAAATCAGCATGTGCTTTATAGACTATAGCAAAGCCTTTGATTGTATAGATCATGAAAAGCTATGTTACACCCTTTAAGACATGGGAGTGCCAACACATCTGATAGTCCTGATGAGGAATCTGTACTCAGGACAAGAGGCTATGGTCAGGACAGAAAATGAAGAAAACAGAATGGTTCCAAATTGGCAAAAGGGTCAGGCAAGGCTGCATAATTTCACCCTATCTGTTCAACTTGTATGCAGAACATATTATAAGAAAAGCAGGCTTGGACACAGAAGAAGGAGGAAGGAAAATAGGAGGAAGGAATATCAGCAATCCAAAATGTGCAGATGACACCATAATACTAGCAGAAAATCTCACAGACCTGGAACACCTATTAAGGAAGATCAAAGAAGAAAATGAAAATACAGGCTTAATGTTGAACATAAAAAAACAAAAAAACAAAAATAATGACCCCTGAGGACCTTCACAAGTTTAACTTAGACTATAAAGAAATAGAAATAGTAAAAGAATTCCCATACCTGGGAACAAATGTTGATAGAAATTGGGACTGCATTCAGGAAATTAAAAGAAGACTAAGAATGGGGAGGGTGGCTATGAAAGAACTAGAAAAGATTCTAAAATGCAAAGACATACAACTCAGCACAAAAGTTAGAATCATACAAGCCATTGTATTCCCTATTACCATGAGTTGGACAGTTAAGAAAGATGATAAGAAGAAAACCAGTGCATTTGATATGTGGCGCTGGAGAAGAGTGCTGAGGATCCCATGGACAGCCAAAAGGACAAACAAGTGGGTCCTAGAGCAGATCAAATTGGAAACTTCCCTGGAAGCCAAGATGACCAAACTGAGACTGTCATACTTTGGACACATCATGAGAAGGAAGGAATTATTGGAAAAGACATTAATGCTGAGAAAGGTGGAGGGAGGGAGGAAGAGAGGAAAGCCACATGCCAGATGGATGGACTGTATTAAGGAGGTCATGGGTATGGGAATTCTATTAAGGAGGAACTCTATTAAGGAGGACATGCAGGAATTAAGTGGAGGTCAGGGGATATTGGAGATGTCTCATCCATAGGGTTACCATGAGTCGAGATCGACTCGAGGGCAGTTAACAACAAAAAAATGCCTCAGCACTATCAACCTGCATTGTGCAGTCACAGAACAAGGAATGTCAGTAAAATAATGCTAGTCATCTCCAACTACCCAAGTCAGTCAGGGATTCCCACCCAATACTCAGGGCTTCTCACTATTGCAGCCCCGATCTAGGATGATGTGTAATTGAGCCTTTGTTCTATTTTCCAGTGTCAATATCAGGGGTAGGCAACCTTTCCCCTTTAAGGGCTGAGGGACTTCAGCTCCCAGAATCCCGGGAGCTATTGGCCAACATGTCTGAGGCTTCTGAGAGCTGAAGTCCCTCAGCCCTTAAAGGGGAAAGGTTGCCTAGCCCTGGTCAATATTATCTACTCAATCTTCAGGAGCCAGAAACAAAGGACACTGATGGCAAGAAAGGACCCCTAAAAATTTGGTTATGGTTTGGGATAATCACTAGGACTGGAACATTTGGAATTGTGCATCTAAAGAGCAGGGCCCTGTTTTGAATTTAAGAATCTCTATTTCAGGGGTAGGCAACCTTTCCCCTTTAAGGGCCGAGGGACTTCAGCTCCCAGAAGCCTCAGCCATGTTGGCCAATAGTCCCATGTTGGCCAATAGCTCCTGGGATTCTGGGAGCTGAAGTCCCTCGGCCCTTAAAGGGGAAAGGTTGCCTACCCCTGCTCTATTTTTAATATATCATGAAGGAAATAATAAATCCAGACCCTCCTGAAAAGGCATTAAATTACCAATCATACATCTGAAACACTGGATTTTTTCAAAGGTTATGCTATTATCTCCTATAATCTTCATGCACACATGCGCATGCGCACACACACATCTATGCTACATCTCAAAACCTAAGCCTTTTTTTTTTTTCATGTCAGAGGAGGGTACAGAAGAGACAGACATGAAAAATAGGTAACTAAATATAGTGGAAAAACAGATCTATTTCACAATAATAATTACTAACTAAATAAGGAACACACATATGTAAGATCTTTCAAAATAGCAATCTTGAGAAATCATGCACATATGACAATGTGGTATGTGTCTCATTACTGCTTCTCAGTCTGAACATATTTTAAGCATTCTTTTTCTGCAAAGAACTATGAAACACAAATTAAGATGTAGTTGCCTTCCAAATACTTAAAGTAATAGAAATGAATTTTCTGTGTAGTTGTTCCCCAAAAAAGTGTGTGTGTGTGTGTGTGTGTGTGTGTATGTATATATATATATATATATATATATATATATATATATATATATATATATCAATAGAATATCTACTTTGAGTCCTTAAAACCTTTTAATGGTTTTGTCCTAGAACTTCATTCTCAGTATTTAATGGGAGCATTTCAGTTCTTCAGGCCAATCCAAGGCAAGTTTGGACAAAAATCCCATTGTGTTAGGTAGAAAAGTATTTTATGAACCCACCACTTCTTTCAGTCAACAATTCTCAAAAGAACATCAACTCTCCCAGTATCATCTGATCCTGAGCTTCAAATCACATGCTTTCTCATACTGTTGTAAAGTATGAATGATGTTCTGTTCATTAGTTCCAGCTAGAGAAAATCTATTCAATCAGTTGTTGAATGGTGAATATAGGTAAATCCCACAGATTAGTGGATCTATTCTGTCAGGATTTAACAATAGGAATTAGGCCACTGTGAGCCTCTCAAATTCTATTTTGTATTAGCCTATCTACAGTTCAAATTGTATTTGTTGTTGTGTTCCTTCAATTTGTGTCCAATGTATAGCAAACCTATCACAGAATTTTCTTGGCAAGATTTACAGAGGAAGTTTGCCTTCCTCTGAGGTTGAAAGCATATGATTCACCCAAGGTCACCAAGTGGGTTTGTGTGGAGGAGCAGGGATCTGAACCCTGTTTTCCATACCCATAGTCTAATGTTCAAACCACTATACCACATGGTCTCTCAAATCTAGTATATTTATGTATAAATAAGTTGCTAGGGACATCTCAATATATGAACCTACATTGGTTCAGTAAATGCAGGCTGGCATCTTGTTGGTGAATTGTGTTAGTATAAATCAGACTTACACTATCGCAATTCACTTTTTGATAAGTATGGTGGGTGAGGGTGAAGTGGTAATCCTCTGCAGAGAGGTCATTTGCAGAGATCTCCTGAGGACTCCTGGGAGGTCCATGGAGATTTCTGTTGTAGTATGCCCAACTACAGGGGAGAAGCTGGACACATCCCATGTTATCCCCCTCCCTCAACTCTCTGATAACACAGGAATGTCCATGCTTGGAAGAAGGGCTGCACTATTTACAAGGTAAGTTTTGTTGGGTTAATGTTGGAAGACACAGTTGCAGAGATGTAAATGTGTGATCCTTGTGTTAGTGTGGTTATGCAGCGCATGATGATCCACATCAACGTGTAGCACCAGTGTCAACACCTTCTCAGATGCAGGCAGTAGCTTGTGAAAAGACCACATAACTTCAGTATTAAAGTCTCTCCATTGGCTGCCAATTAGTTTCCGGGCCCAGTATAAGGTATTGGTTATTACGTTTAAAGCCCTAAATGGCTTGGGTCCAACCTATCTTCAGGACCACCTCCTCCCATACAATCTACCTGTGCACTTCGGTCCTCTGGGAGGAATTTTCTGCAGCTGATAAAAACAAGGCTGTCTGCAACCTCCCAGAGGACCTTCTCAGCAACCACTCCCAGAATATGGAATGGCCTGCCGGATGAGATCTGCCAGATTACAACCTTAAGCACCTTTAAAAAGGCTGTTAAAACAGATATCTTCCGGCAGGCCTTTCCTGACTAGTTTTCCTGGCCTCAGGAGTCTCTCCCACTTTTGGTGGTACTCGCTGTTCTATTTGTTATTGTTTGTTTCTGTTTTTGTGAGTTGAGTTTACTCATGATGTTTTAACAAAGATGTTTTAATGTATAAATTGATTTAATACTTTTTTAAGAGATGAGTGGTTTTTTGGGATATTTTGGAGTGTATCTTATTATGTTGTATGAAATTTTAACTCTTGTAAGCTACTCCAATTACTTGACAGAGGGGCGAGATATAAATTATTATTATTATTATTATTATTATTATTATTATTATTATTATTATTATTAAACTGGAGAAGCATCTCTCCCCTTCCAGAAAGAGTAAAGAGACTCTACAAACAGATGTCTCTAAGATGAAGCTTTAATCTTGGTTCCCCTATGTACAAGGCTATACACACACACGACAATCAACCGACACAGCAACAACTCCACCACCATCAACAAACACACATGTGTCCTAAGGCAACTCCCTTATATATCCAAGGCTCCATGTGGCCTTTTGGCCCTTCCTCTTCCTCCTGACACCTGTCACTCATCCAGGATGACTTGGCAGTTTTGCAGCCTTTTCTGTGCTTTACAGCACCTGATGACCATCAGCCGATGTCACTTCCCCTGACTCAACACCTGGTGAAAAGTGCTTAGTCATTATGGCTGCCTGTGACCCTTTTATGCCTGGTCACTGCTATATCAAACCACATTGAATATTTTCCCTGGGACACTGTCTCAACACCCTGTACATCCCTAATGAAAGATCTTGGCCATTATCTTCAGTGTCTGTGATCACCTCCCTGCCTGCCTACCTCTAAATCTCTTTTTGACGACAACAGCTCTTGTTGTTTGTCATCCCCAATATGAAACATACATTGGCTTTTCCAGATTTTCCAGCTTGAACAATGCTAATTTATGTTAATCATCTATCTGCAACACACCTCAGACAACCACAAAAAACACAAGATAGGGCCATGCACTTACAAAACCATAATATGGAACTAAAGTGCTAGTTTGGAAATTTGAATAACTCACTTGAATCGAGCTATTTAAAAACAATCCTCTACATGCCTACTTAGAAATAAGCCCTGTGAGTGTAGTTATGGGAGGCATGAAAACAGTCAAGGCTGGTGCCTCTACCCAGGTACTTCCCTTGATGCACAGGCATAGCTCCATCTTCCTGTGCAGCTGAAGTCCCTCGGCCCTTATAGGGGAAAGGTTGCCTACCCTGGTGTAGATCAAGGGAAGTAATAGCACCACTCTATTCTGCTTGGTGAGGCCTCACCTGGAATACTGTGTCCAGTTCTGGGCACCACAATTCAAAAAGGATGTTGAGAAGTTGGAGAGTGTCCAAAGGAGGGCAACCAAAATGGTGAAGGGTCTGAAACACCCTATGAAAAATGACTTAGGGAATTGGGCATATTTAGCCTGGAGAAGAGATGGTTAAGAGGTGACATGATAGCCCTGTTTAAATATTTGAAGGGGTGCCATATTGAGGATGGAATAAGCTTGTTCTGCTGCTCCAGAGAACAGGACCTGGAACAATGGAAGCAAGCTACAGGCAAAGAGATTCCATCTCGACATTGGGGGAACTTTCTGACAGTGAGAGCTGTTTGACAGTGGAAAACACTTTCTTGGAGTGTGGTGGAGTCTTATTCTTTGGAGGTCTTTAAACAGAGGTTGGATGGTCATCTGTCAGGGATTCTTTGATTGTGAGTTCCTGCATAGCAGGGGGTGGACTTGGTGGCCCTTGTGGTCTTTTCCAACTCTATGATTCTATGATCCTTGTACTCAGTGAGAAAAGATATGGGCAGATATACTAAGACATCAGACAGATAAAATGTTTGATCACTTTCAGAATGTTCACATTTTGGGCACATTTTTAGTAAACTTGATTTTTTTTTTAAAAAAACTCTAGTTTCATGGAAAATATTTTTGTACATGATGTGTTTTACAGAGTTTTCTGTGTATTTTCGCCCATGAATAATTTGGGTTGTTGTTGTTTTGGGTTTGTTTTTGTTTTTTCAGATTTTTGACAAGAGTTTCTCAAAATATATTAATATTGCCACAAGAGAGAAAACATTTACAATTACTCATTCTTATATGCAAGAATTAAATAAGTGGAGATTCCCATCCCTATTAGTTTTAGGTTCTAAAGCAAGAATGTGGCCTGATGGTGGTGCAGTAGCTCTGGACTCAACCATCACAACTCCATCTGCCTCTGATCATGTGGCTGGGGCTGTGATGCTAGAAGGCTGAGAACTATGTGTAAGTAAATGCCAAAGGTGTAGGGGGGCTTATATTTCTCCCACAAGATCCCACCCTTTTGTCACATGCCAAACCTGGAAGAACAATAGTTTGTTGTCACAAAATGGCTAATAATGCCCTTCTTCTAAGTCTTGATGGTACTACCAGCCACTTCACCCCATTTCTGGGCATTTTTTTCTTTCACCTCTTTTAGGACTCCATAGTATTTTTTTTTCCCAAATCAGAATGTAACCAGACTTCCTGCTCTGAAGGAAGGAAGGAAGGAAGGAAGGAAGGAAGGAAGGAAGGAAGGAAGGAAGGAAGGAAGGAAGGAAGGAAGGAAGCTGTACAGGCCTATTAAAAAAGTGAGAGGAACCTGAAAACATGGCAAAATGGCCTAAAATATTGCTTCAGAGGCTTTATGGTGTCTATTTCTCAACACCGTCCCCATGGCTGTTGCCTCAATGGCTGTTCTCATAAATCTTTGAAGAGTACTTTTCCTCTGTCTCTCTGGCCTGACATAATTGCCAAACCAGTCAATCTAATCTGGCTGCTCTTGTTGAAACTAGCACTTGAAACAACAATACTGGTGGAGGTATATTTTAAATCATTAGAAATGTTGGGCTGCTTCATGGGTCATTTTGACAAAGCTAGTTTGGGTCAAAACAGCCTAATAAAATGATATTCCTAGTACACTTCAAACTAGTTCAAGACTGAATGAATTTGTTTAGTTCTTAAAGAAGGCTAGTATAACAAGATATACAAAATTCCACCAACTACAACTTGGCAAACATAGGACTTTATCATATGGGGAAAATCAGGGGTTTAAGCAGGCATTTTCCTGGGACAGTCATGTGATCACAGCAGAGATTTTCACATGATGTGGAGATTAGAGAGTATTTATCCTTGGAATAACCAGGGAATAACCAGCAACAAATCATTCACAGGGAAATTCCATGAATAATTCACTGCTGGTTATTCCCTGGTTATTCCCAGGATAAGTCCTCTCTAATCACAAGTCTCTTATTGTGACTGAGTGACTTTCCTGGGAGAATGTCTGTTTAAACCCCTGATTTCCCCCCGTGTAATAAACTCCATAGATATGTGTGATGCAGTCCTTAGAGGGGTGGGTGAAACTATGCTAACTTTTGTAAGTTTTACTGCATTTTTTTTCCTGTATGAAGAATAACATGTTTCTATAAAATAAATTTAACAGCAAACATACAGAAACCATATATGTATGACTGGAAAAATATTTAAAGCTTTTATTATCATATATAATTTGCATACCTTATGCTGTGTGATATATTGTGTCAAATATGCATTTCTTTCTATATGATGCTTTGTTAGCAAGAAAGAACTCTCTGGAAAGAAGAAACTGGTTCACATCTAGTCCCTTGCCTGAATTTTTAACAATATCTAGTGCACTATTCTGAAGACTGAACAGTGTTCAATGTACAATGAAAACCAGTGAATGGTTCTGAAAGAACTCTCTGGAAAGATGACTCTTTTTGGTTGTTTGATAGATTTGTTGTATTGAACACTCTCTTAAAGGAATATTTGGGTTTGTTGACCAACCTCACTGTAACGAAAACTGAAATGATCACTCTAATTTAGGACCTTGCAAGCCAAATGCATACCATTAGAAAGAAATATTTTTCTTTTACTGTCCACCTGCAAAAATACAGGTCAATCACCTGGCAAACCACACCAGAAATCTGGAAAACTACATTGGGTTTGATGAATCACAATTTATGCAGGCCAACATGAATTATGTCACAGCAATGCAACATCCTGTTTTATATATTCATTACCTCTTCTCTAGATCATTGTCAATGGCTGGAATAGTAGAGACAGTAAGCAACAATCCAGCAGCAATGCATTTTTTTTTTAAAAAAAACTTGATAAAGCAAGATGTTAATGTAAAATCAGCAAGAGGGAAGAAAATGGTGAGACACAAATTATCTGGGTTAAACTCAGAAGAAGGAGGTGTGAAAATTGGAGGAAGGAACATCAACAGCCTAAGATATGCAGATAACACCATGCTGCTAGTAGAAGATATCAAAGATTTGGAAAGAGTATTGAAAAAAGTCAAGGAAGAAAGTGAAAAGGTAGGTTTATAGCTGAACATTAAGAAAATAAAAATAATGACCACTGGCGACTGACATAATTTCAACATAGTTGATGAAGACATTGAAATAGTTCAAAATTTTCCATAGTTTGACGCAATCATCAATCAGGGCAGAGATGGCAATCACAAAGTCAGAAGGAGACTTGCACTTGGAAGGGCAGACATGAGGAATTAGAAAAGATCCTGAAGTGCAAAGATATATTACTGAATACTAAAGTTAGGATTGTAGATACCATCTAATTTCCCATTTCTATATAAGGTTGTGAAAATTGGACACTGAAGAAAACTGATAGGAAGAAAATAGGAGATAGGATAAGCTTATAGGAGAAAACTCATTTGAGATGTGGTACTACAGAAGATCTCTGTGAATACTGTGCAGTGCTAAAAAGATCAATACGTGGCTCCTAAAGCAAATCAGGACCAAACTCTCCTTAGAAGCAAAGATGACTAAAGTGAGGTTGTTGTATTTAGGCAATATCATGAGAAGAAAGGACTCACTAGAAAAGACAATAATACTTGGTAAAGATAAAGGCAATAGGAAAAGAGGAAGACCATATACTAGGTGGATAGATTCAATCAGAAAAGCCATGGCCATGAATCTGCAAGAGCTAAGCAAGGTGGAATAAGATGACTTGGAGATCTCTCATTCATAGATTCAACATATCAAAGCAACTTCGAGGCAATGCTACTCAGATGGTTAAAATCTAGCCATGATCTGTGAGCTCCAATAAACAAGAGAACTGCTGCAGTAGTGAAAGTGACTCAGGACTTTCATTTTAGGGGACATGAAATCTTCTATCCCTGTTCTAACTATAAACTGAGCTTATTCTGACCTTACAAGCAGGCTAGTCTTCAATTTCTTCCTCACAGTTTGTTGTTTTGTAGGGCACCCTTCCACAGCCATCTAATGTTTCTGGACCTGAATTCTTATTACTGCTGAGAATGGTCATTATGCCTGGGACTGATATGAAGGCTTGAACATCTAATAGGAGTTCATATTGTGTTCAGTAGCTTTGACCAAATGGAAAGCTACAAGATTTATGCAGGTGCAGACATTTCCTTGAGATCATGGAAATGCTTTTCTTCCTTAGCTGCCAGAGCTGCCATCTCTGGGTGCTATTACAGGATTGTGGGAAAGGTGTTTGAGTCTGGCTTTGGTCCTGATAACCGAAAGCAAGGGCTTTTCCAGCTGCACAGGTTTTGCATTCTCTTTTCTATCATGGATGGAGATCCTTCACTTCAGATGCCACAATTGGTCTGTGGCAGCTGTAGCATTGATCTGTAGTTGGCTTGAGACAAAAACACAGAACACAACAATAGCTATTAATTGCAGGGTGACAACCATTCCAGACAGTCTAATAACATCTCTGCTTGGCTTCCGTTGTTTCTTAATTGCCTGTAATAGTCACAATCTTTTGTTTATTTGTGATAACACATACACACAATCTCTTTGGAATCATGTGTCATAACTCAACAAGTTATAACTGCTACTTTAATGTAAATATGGAAATTCAAACAGTTTTTCCAATCTAAATACCCTTTAAAATGTTCTATAGATTGGCCCAAAGAACAGAATAGAGTACACATTCAGTGCTACACTTTGATTTTATTGTTCAGATAAATATTGGCAGCAGAAAGCATTCAAGTTATTTATTACTTTCTGAACCTTCAGTTCTATCACTCCAGAAATTTGTTGCAGAATTCACACAACAAGACTTACAAAGGAGGTGTTTCATTGCATTATCACCTCAAGAGTTTTAAGTAATGCACTCAAGTTTCAGCCACCTGTCATGTACAATTTTAAACAGACAAAATACAGGTAGAGCAAGAAATTTCCATTGAATCTATTACAGTTTGCCATGCATTTTGTTTTGCATGCATGATATAATATATCGAGACAAAGAAAAACCTATGGCATTTTTGTGTTTGAAACATGATGCAGAGAATCTGATATGAGTGATCAGATGACAAACAGTCTCTCAGTTTCTTGAAATGTAAGAGGACAGTAATAGCAAGTACATGCTTATCAGTGCACTTAAGCACTCCCTAGGTGGTTTACAAAGTGTAAGCTAATTGTCCCAAACAAGCTGGGTACTAATTTTAGTGACCTCGGAAGGATGCAAGCCTGAGTCAAGCTTAAGCCCTTGGCTGGTACTGAACTCACAACCTTGTTGTTTACAAGTGAGTGGCTGCAGTATAGGCGTTTAACCACTGTGCCACCAGGGAATGCTTACTAGATCCTCTGCAAGTGGAGATGCTGATGTCATGAGAGATGGGGAAGGAAGGAATCAGTGTAGACATCAACAGCCAGTTCACCATAGAGCTGATGTCATGAGAGATGGGGAAGGAAGGAATCAGCGTAGACATCCACAGCCAGTTCACCATAGAGCAGTGGTGGTGAACCTATGGCACACATGCCAGAGGGGGCACTCGGGGGCCATCACCCCAACACAGAGTTCATTACCAGAATACCAGAAGGATGTGGCACTTTGCGATAAATAATTGGGTTTTGAGTTGCAGTTTGGGCACTCATTATCACTGCATTGAGCATCTGGAGATATCATTTGGAAATATTTGGGGTGTTTCTAAAATTGTAAGCTGTCATATCTTCTGAAGAGAGACATTAACCAGTCACACTAATATAACACTGAAAGCCTGCCTTGGTTACAATATGGTTATAGAGCCATAATTCCGCACTGGATGAAATGTGCCAGTATACTCTTCTTTTTACTAAGAACTGGTAGAAAGTCAAGCGGAACCATTGGACAAAATATCCCATATTCCTATACATACAGTGCCCAAACCTAGATCTGAATTTTCTAGGAATGGGCACAGCTGGCACACTAGTTTTAACTATGTAGTTTTACTTTAGTCATTGTGCCTAGGTGTCCAGGCTCAAGCCTGAGTCCAGGAGTGCATACAAACCTGAGATTTAAGTTTGAATGTAAGCCCATCCAGCACAAAATGAATCCACACGCCACGATCTCCCTTTTAATTGATGGAACACTTCCGTTTTGACTATATTAAACCATCCATCATTAGCAGCATATATGGGTTTAACACTGAAATAGCTTCCTTGAAATTAAATGGAAATGATAGATTGAATTGAGTGTCAACACCATCCTGGTCATTCAGAAACCCACACTTTACAAGACCTCTGTCAGTGGCTTCATGTATATGTCAAACCACATAGGGAACAGAACAAAGGCCTGAGGGACTCCACTGGTCAATGACCAGGGTGTTGTGCAAAATTCTTATAGCACCAACTTCTACATTCACCCTTCCAAAAAGAACCATGAAATGACAATAGAAAAGTCAGGCTGGCTCTGGTTACCCATATACGCTTTTAAAAGTTCAAAGAGGAGAAAATCAGGTTAATAAATATGAAATGCTTATCTCAAGACACTCATGGTGATATTAGACTAACCTTCCAGTCATGGTTGATGAGTCAAATATGTCAATAAACTAGTGCTATTTAAAGAAGGCCTTTTTGTGCACATGAAGGAAAATGTCATTGCTCCTAGCAGGTAATAAGTTGGTTTCATTATCTGTTTTCATTAAAAGCTTTAAATTGGTATCATTTCTGAGCCAGACAGATTGCTTTCCAGCTGTTATAAGTTCTTGTTATAAAAGAGACTTTCAACTTCCTTTTCTTTGAAGAAGAATCCCAAAATCTATTGTTATCAGTTTGTTTGTCTTAATCAGCATGATGGGTGCATCTTGGTGAACAATGAGAGATCTGGCAAGGCATTTATTACTTTTGGGGTGAAAACATCTTTTCCCTCCTGGGGCATCCAAGAGACCACAGGATACTTTAGGGCAGCCTTCCCCTGCATGCTGGTGGAGCTTTCTGTCTCCATCTACCTTGCTATCATGACTTTGTTGGTGCTAAGGAGAAAAAGGAGGAGTATCAGGGCCTGGTAAAGGTAGAGTAGAGGAAGGATGTAAATCCTCTAGTTTTTTGTCCTTCCATATATAGAAGGATAATTACTGTAACTCCCCTGCTGAGGAAAAATATTATTTTTCTACATGGATAATACAAATATTTAAAATGAATATTTTCCCCAATATCTTTCACACCCAGCCTGGCTGAGTATTCAGAAGAAGAGGGGGATGATCCACAGCCTCCTTTGGGATCTGAGCCTGAAGCTGTTGAGCCTCAGACTGGCCCTAGTTCTGCTTTGCCAAGCCTCCTAGCAGCAGCATCTTCAGTCATGGAGGAGGAGCAAGTGAAAATACCTATCTTCAGCCAGTGTTGAGCATAAAGTGAGGGTCTTCAGCATTCAAGGTTACTTTATGAAAAATGCCGGAGCAATCAGCCTCAGCTGAGGTCCTGCAGCTTGGTAATCTACCTTGGTGTCAGAGATTATCTAAACTTTCTGGCAAAAGCTTCTAGCACTGGGTCTCCTTGTTTCTCAGCCTAAAACCTTGACTCTTAGACTACTGACTTATCTTGAACTTCTGGAACCCTTAACCTTCAGACTGTCTTGTTACTCTGCCTCTCTGGAATCCTAGACCTTCCGACTGCTTGACCATTCTCTGGCTGGACTTTTGTATTGGTAATACAAACCTTTGCTTTCTTGCTTTGTATTAGCAACAGACTTTTGTTTGCCTTCAACCCTCACAGGAAGCTGCTATCAGCACTCTTGGCGGCTTTCCCAGGACAATATTGGAGCATCCTGAAGGGTTCTGGAGGATATTTCTCTGCAGTAAGATATCTGGGGATTTTGCACGTACAAAGAGTACATTTCCTGTGACAGAAGCATATCTTCTAGACAGAAAATGTGCTGTTTGAGCAAAACATATCCATATTTCTTTATGCAGAAAAAATTATGCTGGAATATTTTGGACATTTGACTACTGAGAGAAAACTGCAGAAAAGCCTTGCTGTTCTATTATTCTTCTGAAAAAGATTTTTTTTCAACCGCCAGGAACAGAACACATTCTTTCCATCTCTGGATTAGAGACTCTTTGGATTACCCACTTGTTCACAGCCCCAAAACAGACGAAACAAAATGTGATCAGCAAGGATTTCAGAGAGTCAAGAGCTGTGCCATCCCACTTCCCTATGGAAAGGGGAGGGCCTGTTTTTGGAGCTGCTGCTGCCACCATTCCATCATGAACAGGAGCTCTGTGTAAAGCAGGGGGTTGGCAACCTTTCTCCTTTAAGGTCCGAGGGACTTCAGCTCCCAGAAGCCTCAGCCATGTTGGCCAATAGCCCCATGTTGGCCAATCGCTCCTGGGATTCTGGGAGCTGAAGTCCCTCGGCCCTTAAAGGGGAAAGGTTGCCTACCCCTGGTGTAAAGCATGCCTGGTGCACCACCACTTATATTAAGGCTAGAAATGGGCTCCAAGATTCTTTGTCATGGGTAGGCAACCTTTCCCCTTTAAAAGGGCCCAGGGACTTCATCTCCCAGAATCCCAGGAGCTATTGGCCAACATGGGACTATTGGCCAACATGGCTGAGGCTTCTGGGAGCTGAAGTCTCTTGGCCCTTAAAGGGGAAAGGTTGCCTACCCCTGTTCTTTGTTGATTGCATATCTGGGTGGCCATTTCTGTCCTCAGCAGAAGTGGTAGTACACCAAGCAAGCTTTACACAGAGCTCCTGCCCATGAGGAAGCAGCTCCAAAAACAGGCCATCTCCTTTCCCTGTGCTGCTCAGTGTGGAGAAGGGTGATGGTGCAGCTCTTGGTATATGGACAATTGGATTGGATAGTACCCAATCCAGCAGTCATATGCCAAAACAACCCGAGGTCATTCCTGGGTTACCAGGAAACACTGTGATTTTCCCCTGCTCATGTGCTGCTTCCCATTTAGCAGGGAAACAGACCTCCATAGATCACAGCTGCATCTGCCCAGTAAGAGGGGATTAGGAGACTTTCACAGTCCTTATGTATCCCCTAAACTATGGCCTATGTAGAGATTGTGAATATGAAACAGTCATGGGTGCTTACCTCTAGGTTACACATTCAGAACTATCCAACTGAATTCTGGTTCTAGCCCTAGTATATACATGGTGTATCCTATGAAATTCATGGGGCTGCCATAAATCAATAGGCAATGTGAAGGCACATACACACATACATATGTATACAATGTATAAAAGGTAAAGGTATAGTTATTCCCTGCTGACAAGGTTGTCAAATTGTGTCTGACCATAGGGCATGGTGCTCATCTCCATTACTAAGCCAAAGAGCCAGTGTTGTCAGAGACTGCTGTGATCATGTGGCCAGCATTATTAATGGTGCTGATAATACATATCTAGGTCTGGATTTCATATTTTTTCACTTATTTCCAAAGCATCACAAGTAAGCTTGCAAACTGGGTTTCCCATAGCATTGGACACTACCTAAGAGAAAGGTCTGGCCTTTGGGTTTACAGCTTGGCTGGTCATGAACTTGGAACAGAGCCTTCTGCTGTTTTCACTTTGATTGCCCAAAATGAAGGGACATGAATGAGGGAAACAAAGGAAGAACCCAACTGTATCAGACCAAGATTCCATGTGGTTTGTCATCCTGTTGGGGAACTATGGGCAGTCTGTTCATTCTTGGAAGCTTACAAGCAGGGATCTGAGGATGGAGGTTTTTTTAAAAAACAACAACAACAACAACAACAACCTCATGACTTAGGGCTTGTCTATCTGATGAAGAACATTGTACTCAATCTGAAGCTGTTGCTGGTAGTACTAACAACATACTTCTACTTCTGGGGGAAATCCACATTTTTTTCTGCTCTTAACCAGACTTTGCTCTGCTTTTTCCTGTCATACCAAAGCGCTCACTCATGGGCATGTGGGGGAACATCAGTTAGATGCCTGGATCCTTAATTTATGGGTTTTAATACCATTTTGTTAGATCTTGCCCCTTCCACACACGGCAGAAGATACATTTAAAAATGTTGCTATATGAAAAATTGGGGCAGGGAAGATGGCTGGAATTCTATTGATGTCTTAATAATCATGCATAAGTTCTTCTAGGGCAGGAGTAGGCAACCTTTCCCCTTTAAGGGTCGAGGGACTTCAGCTCCCAGAAACCTCAGCCATGTTGGCCAATAGTCCCATGTTGGCCAATAGCTGCTGGGATTCTGGAAGCTGAAGTCCCTCGGCCCTTAAAGGGGAAAGGTTGCCTACCCCTGTTCTAGGGAAACGGTAAGGCTTTTTTTCCAATGTACAACAATCATTTTTGGTTCCAGATCATGGAACTGAATTTGCACATGCAGTGTCATCCCAGTGTCATCCCATTCATTTGCCTCTGCTGAATTTGATGGCAGTACTCCTTTGATTACATATTTGGGCTGTACATTCAGTTGTACAATGCTGGCATCCAACACCAGAGTTATGTAGCACAATTCAATGCAAAATTTCTCATGCAGTCATTTACACTGATGTAGAATTTTGGCCAGCATATCTTTTATTCACTCTCATGGATTATATGCAGAAGATGGAGGTGGTTTGGGGCATGTCAGAACAGCATGACAACCTCGTAGAGGCAGTTGTTTTAGAGCATTGCTCTAATACCAACTTTCTGGTGTTGCTTCTTCAACCTACTTTATTTATTTATTGTCATCTTGTACAGGAATCCTTTGCAAATATAAAAAATATAAATCTTTGGGGTTTGGCACAACAGTGTTTTTCTTTTTCTTTTTTTTTTTTAAATGTTTTCATTTGTTTAGTTTATTTAATGTACTGAGCTTCTAGACCACTTCTCATAGAAGATTATTTTTACAAGGCATTTTTCTATTTTTTACATTTGTAATCTTAAAGGAATGAACTTTCTCATATGCAAAATTGACTATCATTCTGAAATGCTATCTTCTTGCCCAAAACAGTTGCAGCAGAATCTAAGGCTTAAGAGAACTTTGCAACAATAATGAAACAAAACTGACAGAATGTGATCATTCTAAGATTTTTCCCCATCAAATATCTAGACTGAATCTTGAATGCTTATCCCTGTCAACCTTTCTGCATAAATATTAGTACCTGGGTCCGTGAATGTCTTTGTTTTTACAGTCTCTTCTGATGCAAAGTGTTATGGCTCACTGAATGTGCTAATCAATGCAAGAGAAACCTCAGACACCATTGTCTGAGCAACATTATGTTTAAAATAATTATCTTACATACATTTTTACATCGTTAGCACCTATAAATTTGATAATGACTCCTAAAATATTTTACAAGTAAAACCTTTGTAATATTTTTCTTGCCATCGTAAGTGGGACCAATGCACTACATTCAACACAAAGGCAGGCAATTTGGCAGTTTGTAAGGGGGGCAAGATGTAAATGAGGAGTATGCAAATTGGACATAGTCAAATTAGCAGGTCTTTTTTGTGTTATAGCCTTAGGATTTTTCTCTTCATACATTGGAAGGTGTAAGCTTGCGTATTTAACATGGTGGCCAGATGAGATGATGAAAAGATTTGAGGGGAGAGAAGTGTACTTTTTTAAATGGAAATTTTTAAATGTACAGGCATTCCCAAAGCACCATAACAGGTAATGTCCTTTCATTCTGGATATGTTTTCCCCAATTGGTATCCTCTAGACATGTTAGACAATAATTGCCATCATCCTTATAGCTGAGATGGATGCATATGATAAGAGATTGTGGCCCAACACATCTTTCAGGGTGTTATTAAGGTGGCTATTCTAAGGACCTTATCACATGTGGGCCACAAAGCGATAAGAAAGTGAAACAAGAATAAATCCAGGAACAAACCAAAAGAAACCCCACAATACGTAAATGGCTATCCGACACAACTAGCATCATCACACAATTAAGGAAAGCGCGATGAAGCGCTCCCGGGAACCGTATTTGCTGTTCGCACACAAGTGAGAAAATCCCGGACATAACCAAGCAATGATGCCCTGCACATGCTCAGTACAGCCGCGGCTGTCACTTGCCACAGCTGTCCCCCAAACCGCTTCCCAAGCCAGCACAGGGTCCGTACTCCGAGGAGAACATCCTTGGAGAGGCACCTCTCTGAGGATGTCCTCCTTGGAGTTCGGACCCTGCGCGGGGCCTGAGCTCCGAGCAGAACGTCCTCAGAGAGGCGCCTCTCTGAGGACATCCTCCTTGGAGCTCGGGCCCCACGCAGGGTCCACGGTCTGAGCAGAACGTCCTCGGAGAGGTGCCTCTCTGAGGACGTCCTCCTTGGAGCTCGGACTCTGCGCGGGGCCTGAGCTCCGAGCAGAACATCCTTGGAGAGGCGCCTCTCTGAGGACATCCTCCTTGGAGCTCGGGCCCCGTGCAGGGTCTGCGCTCTGAGCAGAACATCCTCGGAGAGGCGCCTCTCTGAGGACGTCCTCCTTGGAGCTCGGACCATGTGCGGGGCCTGAGCTCCGAGCAGAACGTCCTCGGAGAGGCGCCTCTCTGAGGATGTCCTCCTTGGAGCTTGGACCTTGCGTGGGGCCTGAGCTCCGAGCAGAACGTCCTCTGTGGGGGAAATTTGCTGGCAAGCCATGGAGAGACCCCCATTTTCCTCCCTCATACACAATGCACCTTTCCGCACATACGCAGTCTAGCAATTAATCTGGCTGTTAATTACATATACACACAACCTAGTGAGTAAACACAGATATACACATCCTAATTAATGACCTGGCTTGTCTATGTGTTAATGACTAATTTGGCTTGTTTCCTGTATCCTGTTTGCTTACTCTGACCTTTGAGTTCAACACTGGAATAGCACCTACTACCAGTTAATGATTGATTGACTGCATTGAGCATGCTGTAGAGAAATGGCTAATAAAAGGCAGGAGGGAAAAACACACCCTCAAGCAATTGTGCCCCCATTCCTGTCTCGTATCATTCCTGCATGGAATCCCAACAGCTGGTGACCCTGACATGATTCTCAATCTGAAGCTCAGCAAAACCTACTCACTCGACTGGAGAAGTCTGCTGGCACCTCCCTCGGGATCCCGTGAGTGTGGAGGGAACTTTGTCAATGGAACAAAGGTTACATAGTCTGTTAGTCAGGCAGTTTGTTGGGGAAGGAATAATGACCCAAAGAGACATTGTTTCATGCCAAGTTCCTTGGTACCCAGAGACCAGAAGAGTCTCTGCGGAGGAATGGGAGAAGAAAGGACACTTTTTAAAAACTGAACCCCGTGCTGCGGCACCCCATTTGAAAGCCAGGCAGGCAGATAACACAGCCGTGGGGCATTTAAGTAAACCTTCCAAAAGGTGCCCCCGGTGTGACAGAGGTTGTCACTGAGCAAACCAGTGTGGCAATCCTCTCCCAGCATTCCCTCAAGCTCAGGGAAATTAGCCTTGAGTGGGCAAGCCTCTAGCCCGAGAAAATAGGAGGCAGCCACTGCAAACCAGAGCAATATGAAGTTAAGGACAGTAGAAGACAGGGAAGCAGTCCTACCAGGGGAGGCATTGACAGCTAAGACTCGGTTTGCAGGGCCCTTTCCAAAAGGTCCAATTAGCCTTGCCGTCCCCACAGAGTAGTCAAGCCTCAGCTTAGAGAACCAGGTAATCAGAAGGAAAATCTTCCCCTTTCCTCTGTTATTGGCCAAAACAGGGCATGGGATCCACTGAAAGACCTTAAGTCTCAGAAGCCCTTGCAGCCAGCCATGCCAGAAAAAGGGACCCCATGAGGTCATCCATCCCAACCCCAGATCGCATGGCAAACAGAAGTGCCAAAAGATGATCTTGAAACCCAAAATGTGGTCCCACCTGCCTTTTAAAAACATGGGGAGGGGACTCTTGGGCACAGTTAATCCTTCTCCCTTTTGGGAGTCCTTTGGTAGGTGCAGCTACCTTCTCCCCATAGTTGCCGTACGTGAAATTATGAATCAACAATGTCTCTTTTCAGGGACTTTTGGATACTGGAGCTGACGTTTCTGTCATCAGCCAGAGTCAGTGGCCCCACCTCTTGGCCTTTAGAGGTTGCTCCCAGTGCCCAGGGAGTTGGAGGACAGCAGATAGCACACCAAAGCGCTCATTGGGCAACATTGGCTTTAGAGTCAGCTCCTACTAAAGTCTGGGGATAAGCTAAGCCATATATATCCTTCCCCTACACCTAAATCTGTGGGGAAGAGACGTGCTGGGACAGTTACAGTGCACACTGAACATTCCTGAACAGGCTTCAGTGAGTCCTCCAGCATGCCTGCCCAGCCCCTGGCACTCACCTGGAAGACAGAAAAGCCTGTTTGGATTGATCAATGGCCACTATCCACAGAAAAACTGGCGGCACTAGAACAGTTAATACAAGAAGAGCTGACCGCTGATCATATTGTGCCGACAACTAGTCCCTATAATATGCCTATTTTTGTTATAAAAAGGAAATCAGGAAAATGGAGACTTTTTACATGATCTCCGGGCCATTAATGCCATCATTGAGTCCATGGGGCTGCTGCAGTGCGGACTCACCAATCCTAACTTGTTACCAGCAGATTATGAATTAGTGGTAATAGATCTTAAAGATTGTTTCTTCTTTATTCCACTGTTAGAAAAGGATTGGAAATATTTTGCATTTACTGTTTCAGTTTTAAATAACAGCCGCACCACAAAAAGATATTGCTGGAAAGTGAAATGTTGAACTTTCCAACCATTTGCCAATCTTAGGAAGATGAGGCCTTAAAACCCTTCCAAACCCAATTTCCTAATATTCTAGTATACCATTACATGGATGATATTCTTGTTTGTGGGAGGAAATTGCCTCACAATTGGCTACCAACCCTACAAACAACATTGGAAACCAATGGGTTGAAGATAGCACCTGAAAAGGTTCAAATACAATCCCCTTTTCAATATTTAGGACACAAGGTCACAAATGCAATGACTCAACCAGCTATTCCAAAAATGTCATCCCAGACAAGCTCACCTATGTTGGCTTACAGGAACTTCTAGGTCACATAGATTGGGTAAGACCTTATGTCTGCCTTCCCACAGAGGCCTTGCAGCCTTTTTTTAATTACTAAAGGGACCTCTGCATCCCGCTTGTCAGGTAGACCTTACAGCAGAGCACCAAGACCCTGCTCCCTAGAAAAGGAAGTGGAAATGGGTCACACTGTCTCAGCTTCCTTTCTCCCCCACCATGGATGTGAGGCACACTGTCTCAACCCCAGCTTCCCCAATGCTCACCAGAGCTGAGAGCCTTCGAAAGGTACTCCTAGAAACTGCCCTCTAAGACACCAGGCATCATTGCCAGAGAAAGGTTGCAAATCCCATCATCCTGCAGGCTGTCCTTGTCTTATTTGGAAGGTTGCCAATAAGAAAGGAAATCAGTCCCAGCCAATTGTTTGTGTGTTTGGTTAAGTGATTTGGAAATACCCAAAGGTTGTTTGTTTGTCTGTCTGTTAATGTGTCTTGGGTCTGTGACTTGTCTTTATATATGTTTGTGCTGTTTTCACTACTGCCTTGTCCCTTGAAGGAGAACCTCACCTACCAGCATAGTCTATCTGTTTTAATGCTTCCTTTAATACCTTCTCACTTGCTGTGAGTGATACCATCTTTAGCATTGATTGCAAGCCTTTTCATGCTTCTCTTACCTCCTCCTCCACCATTCTCATGCATGTACTATTCCTCATTACCTTCAGTCTGTTCCTTGCTCTGCTTTTCCCTTCTGCACTGTTCAAAATGGGGAAGGTGAGCCCCTTCTTGAATCAACAAATCCGGACCAGACCAGTGATGGAGACCTGAGCTTAAGATGCCCAGATGACCCCAAGGCAGAGGTGCCAGTTCCGCACAGCAGTCAGAGTGTCATCCCAAAGGGTCATCGCAAACACCAGTGGTCCAGTGCCAGCACCAGAGGCCCTGAATCCTGGTGCTCCCCTGCCCTGGACTAGCGCCATCCTCGCAACTTCACAGGCTCCTTGACCACCTAGGTTCCACTTGCAAAGAATTGCTCCCTGCAAGTCCCCACAGACAGTGCTAAGTCAACTAAGCAGTACACTATGCTTACATTTCCAGTCACTCAATAAACCTCATGGCTCAAAATAAGCTAACTCACCATGGACTCTGATATTCCACAGACCAACCAACACTTGTTTGGGACTCATTGCCACATCTAG
>CM034701.1:154524847-154567604 GCA_020142125.1 Phrynosoma platyrhinos
CTAGATGTTGTTCTCATGAGGAAAATTCCACACACATATCTCTACATTATACCTTTGACTGTATAACCCATCTGTATTCTAACAATTATTATTATTATTATTATTATTATTATTATTATTGGCATACACCTTATGAGAAGAGCCCTCCCTCCACTCCATCTGATGTCATCTGGGGGAGAGACATCAGTTCCAGCACCATCAGGCCTAGAAGAAGAAGAAGAATCCTTACTTCTTAAAGGGATTTTTATGTTCTGTTTAGATTGTATTAATATATCTGTACGGACATTTTAATGTTGTAAGCCGTTCCAATTGCTTTGCAGGGGGGCGGGATATAAATTATTATTATTATTATTATTATTATTATTATTATTCCTCTTTTTTCTTTCTCTCTCTGTTTTGTTATTGCAGAAGTTGGTATTTTCTTCCATCCTCTACAATGAAAAATTTCACCCCCAGACTAACAGCTGGGCTGCCGCAGCCTTCCAATACCATTCCATGCCTGAAGGAGAGGACAAGGGGTCATAGAAGCATCCAACTGTGTTCCTGTAACCAAATGCAGAATGATTATATCATCTGCTGAAACCTCTGGAGGTCCATCTCTGATCCCCTTCAATAACTGTCAGGGTTGGAATGGCTGTAGGGGGTGCTGGAGATGCTCAAAGGTGAGCCTAGGAAGTATTGAGCAAATAGCTGCAGTACAATTCTGTATGAAGATGCTATGCTTTGCCATAAAGGAACCTGGCCACTGAATAACTCCATCTGCAACATGACAAAAAATGCACATCCTTACCACAGTTTAGTGAAATGGTTAAATGAGGGTAATATGTATAATCTTTCCCTAGCTTTTTTATTGCTGCAAGTGTGTAGACTCTTCAGTCTACTCTGTGCTGCCATGAATGCACATGATCTCAGAGGCAGAGTGAAGTCAGGCCTGTTTATCACTTGGAAAGGAAAGATCACCAAGGAAATGCAGGGATTTCTAGGTTTCTAGCTGAAACCCTAAGAGCTCCAACAGTTGACAATGTTTGGTGAGGCTACAATAGTGTGATTTAGTCTAAGGCAGTTTTCTACATCTTGTGTCCTTATTTCTTCTATGACTATGCATGTGTGTTCATGTATTTAACTGGGTTTAGCATCTCACCATCTGGCTTGACCCTTGGATTAACTCTGGACTATGCTTCTGTTTGATAGTTATATCTAAATACCCTAAAGGCACCAGATCCCATCTGATCTTGGAAACTAATCAGGTTCAACTCTGGGGAGACTGCCATGAACTGGCAAAAATATCTCTGAATATTCCTTGTCTAAGAAAACCCTATGAAATTAATTTCATCACCATAGGTCAACAGGTGACTTGGAAGTGCATACACTCATCAGGAACATGTAATAGGAATTGTTAGAAACACAGCATATGGTAAATAGTGTTTCACTTTGTTTGTGGCTGTTTAAGTCTGAGTCAACACAGCCTGATCTATTCTATTAGCCATGGTCATTGCTTTATTTCAGTCCATTTCAGCAATTTAATAAATAAGCTAGATAATTTATTTGCATTTTTCTTACTTATTGGTCTCTCCCCCCGCCCCCCCTTCAGCTTCCCAATAGAAGTATAAGGAAGGGTGAACCAAATAACATTGTCTTACTATGGAGGTCATTTTCAGCCAACAGTAACTAATGGTTGGGGGGAGGACATTGTCCTCTTGCTCCTTTGTTTTAGTTTGATGTGGGTTTTGTTGTTGTTTTAAAAAATAGAACCCTAGACATGCGTCTTTACCCAGCCATCTCCCTTGCATCAATCCATTTGTAAATTCTTGGTACATATTTCTGGGACTGTATACTAGCATGACTGATTGACTATCTTCTGTACTATATTAAATGAAGTTGTTACAGACTGAGAGAATTATTATAGAGATGTTCAAGATAATAGACTGACACAATGGGAATACTTTAATCGAGTCTTTTGTGAAAACACTTTCCCCTGGGGAAATAAAACATTACAGGCAGACATAGAAGATAATAAATTAGGAATATTTTTTCCTTTTAAGAAAGGTGCTCTGCAGTAAGCAATTTTTGATAGTTCTTATAGAATAAATTCATTATTCTGTTGTTGTTTTTTTATGATTCACACACAGATGAACTTTTGTTGCACTAAATAAAATTCTCTATTATTGCAGAACACTGCCCGTCTCTTTCTAGGATTCTTGATGCTATAGACCTCTTATGACTACTCTCGCTCTCTCTCTCTGTCACACAGTGTTTTTTGTATGCTGAGATCTTTGCAGAACTCAGCTACATACATTGCTATGAGGGAGATGGTATACCTTTGTTTTTAACTGATAAAGTTGTGCTCCGTTTGCTCACAGCTCTTGTCCCTCTTAACCTCTTCACTCTTGGAGGCACAGGGGATTTCAGCAAATATGAGGCAAAATCACTGCAAGAACTATTTGTGTCTCCTTATCCCCTTTTAAGGTAAAGTATGCCAGTTTTCACATTTATTTATAAATGTTAGACTTGATGGCCAAGAAGATTTGTGCCAACCACCTCAGCAATTAGCTGGGTTGTTTTTTAGTCTATTGCTTTAAATACATACATTTGCAATAGCAATTTATGTGAAGCACAAAATTATCCATATTATAGATGGCAAATGAGTTAACAAATCAATTCTAATTCTCCAATGGGGGGAAATGAGAAAACAATGCAGCCATTTATCATCTAAGAAAACAGTTGCAAAAAAGAGAGTGATATTCTGAAAGTGGTTTTGTCATCAAATGATATCATTCTTTAGTGAATCTGTAAGTTTTATGAGGAGAGAAAAAATGGAGACATTTCCAAACATAGTTATGAATTCTGCTAGTGGAAGAGTAGTTGATCATTTCAAAATGTCCATCAGATCAGATAAACTTCCTAACTGTTTAACCAATACTTCTCTATTTTCCAGCTCTTTTTGGCTATTCTCACAATCCCATTAAGTCATGCAAGTCCTTCTTTTCCTATAGTTCCACTTTTTCCATCCTTGCAAAGTCCTGCAGCTATGTCTTCAAGAGGCAGAAGTGACAGGCTCAAGATTTCCTGGCTTGGTGTTGCTTCTTGGGCAGATGTTCTCAAATCCTGCACTGGTGGACTTATTTTTCCTGATCAATATGCTAATTGATAACTGCCAATGTTGTCAGAAGTAGAAAGGTTCTCCTTTGTCTGTGATTGAGCCCCCATCCCCCCACTGCAAGGATAGGAAACCTCTACGTTAGAGCCAGATTCTTATCCAGGCTGAAAACTTTTTCTGTTATCTCCTACCAGTGATTGCAGATAAGAAGCTATTTAAAATCCAAGAAGCATAGTGTGAAACTGAATTCTGCCTTGTGGCCAACTGCACAGAAATGAATTTTGCTTTTCATCCCAAGGAACTATTCCAAAAGAGACAGACTTTGATTTTCATCCTGGAAAACTGTTGCACTGCATCTTATTCATGAGTCTCAGGGACTATTCAGGTTCATACAGGGAAATATGGTCTTGTCAGATAACTTAGACATAAGGCATATAAGGCTTTATAAGTTATAACTAGCACTTGGAATGGTTTCCCAAAACAATCTGGCAACCAGTGGATCTGTAGAGGAGTTGTATGATACCTTTAATGAACCACAGTTAATCTTCTGGCTGCAGCTTTTTGTACCAAAATAAGGGGGGGGGGGTTGCAGAGTGCCAGAAATAGTGCAAATTGAGTCCACTTTTAGGGTTAGGGTTAGTGCTAGGGAATCATGGGAATTGTTGTTGTTTTTCTGAGACATTGAGCCTTCTCTGTCAGAGAGCTCTGGTGCCACAATAAAATACAGTTCCCATGATTCCCTAACCCTAACCCTAACCCTAAAAGTGGACTCAATTTGCACTATTCCTGGCAGTCTGCAACACCCCTCAGTTTCCAACTGTTCAAAGGCAGGCCTGAATCGAGTATGTTGCAATAGTCCACATGATATTATTATTATTATTATTATTATTATTATTATTATTATTATTATTATTATAATCATCATCATTATTTCTTATACCCACCGAGGCAATCAAAGTGGCTTATTACATGTTAAAAACATACAATACTATAAAATAGTAGAACAATACCCTCCCTGGTTAAAAACTAAATACAATAATAAAATAACATATACAATTAAAACAGCGCCTGGTCTGGAACACCAATGGGAGTATATAACAAAAATGTATGTCAGGGAGAGCACAGATTTATGTAGAGTAATATATATATATATATATATATATATATATATATATATATAAAACTAAAATGTGTTAACATGCCCAGATTAGCCATTTCTAGATTTAAGTGTACAAAAGTTCTCTTGGACAGAACAGAAATATGATTCTCTGGGTTCAAGGCTACATATAAGACTATATTCATACTGCGAGTCTGTGTCTTCTTCAGCAGGAGTGCAACTCCATTGAGCACAAGCTAAATCCTTAATCTCTGGTCTACTTTTTAACTGACCAGGAGCAATCAATCAACTTTAATATGATCACAGATCAGTCAGAAAAAGGGCAAAAGTAAAACCTAGCAGAATGACCAGGAGCAACTCTGTCTGGTCTAGATTAAGTTTCATATTTTTCACCTTCATCCAGTCCTTTACTGATGCTAGACAATGATTTAGAACTGGAACGGCCTCCTTGGGGTTTTGTGGAAAGAAGAACAACAGTACATGTGAAAGGGATCTAGGAGTCTTAGTAGACCACAAGTTGAACATGAGTCAACACTGTGACATGACAGCTAAAAAGGCCAATGTAATTCTAGTCTGCATCAATAGAAGTATAGTGACTAGGGAAGTAATAGTACCACTCTATCCTGATTGGGTCAGGCCTCATCTAAATACTGTGTCCAGTTCTGGGCAAAACTATTTAAAACCGATGTTGAGAAGCTGGAGAATGTCCAGAGGAGGGCAACCAAAATTGTGAAGGGAAACCATGCCCTATGAAGAGAGCCTTAGGGAGCTGGGTATGTTTAGCCCCATTTCAAATAGTCTGGATAGCCTTGTCAACAGGCCTCCTGGGATGAAAATGCTGCTGCTCAATGCCAGGTCAGTGAATGGAAAGACACCACTGATCCAGGACATGATCTTGGATGAGTATGACAACCTGGCTTGTATTGTGGAGACCTTGCTGGATGAAGCTGGGGGGCGCTAATCTCTCCCAGCTTTGTCCACCTGAGTTCTCCATACAGAAGCAGGTGAGGCCTGAGCAGTGTGTGGGGGGGAGCAGGCAGAGTTGCAGTGGTCTATCAGGATTCCATCTCCCTTACCAGGTGTTGGTGTACCACCCACCCTGCTGCACAACAGTCTCCCTTCCTGAGCTGGCTGAGTTAGTCTCAGCGGTGGCATTAGAGTCCCTTCATCTTGTTGTCCTGGGGGACTTCAACATCCTGTGAAGACTGCTCTGTCAGGAGCAGCTCAGGACTTTATGTCTGCCATGACAACAATGGGGCTGTTCCAAGAAATATCTGGGGCCACCCATGTTGCAGGACACACTCTATACCTTGTTTTCTGTTGGGGCAGGATGACAGTGATTTGGGTGTGGAAAAACTCTCTGTGGTTCCATTGTCATGGACCAATCACTACCTGTTAGGGTTTAGACACTGGGACTCAGAGCCTCTGCAGTAGGGTGGTGGTGGTTAAGATGGTCCACCCCAAGAGATTTATGGATCCAGATGGATTTCTGATAGCTCTTGGGGAGTTTCCTGTTGCCTTGGCAAATGATCTTGTCAAAGCCCTGACTGATCCTTGGAATAGGGAAATGGCCAGGGTGGTGGACATGATTGCCCCTAAGCATCCGCTCCTATGAAATGGAGCCAGATATGCCCCCTGGTTCACTAGGGAGCTGACGGTGATTAAACAAGTGGGACAGATGCTAGAGCAATGATGTCAGAAGACTTAGAGTGAGTCTGCCCGAACAAGGGCTAGAGTGCATTGAAAGGCCTAAACCGTGGCAATGGTGGCACCAAAGAAATTATACTTCTCTGCCACCATTGCATTTGCATAGTGCCATCCGGTGGAGGTGTTCCAAGTGGTCAGAAGTGTTTTACATTCTGGATCCCAAGAAGAAAACAAAGACCACTTGACAGCTTGCTGTGAAGAATTTGTGAGACACTTTGCAGACAAAATCTTTCAGTCCCTGAGAGATAACCTTCTAGGTGGCTGCTCCCACCTTCTGGAATGCCATTCCATGGAAAGCGGGGTTGGCCCCTTCTGTGCTTGCCTTCTGTCAGCAAGTAAAAATGGTTTTATTCAGGCAGAGTAATGAGTAAACATGGTATGGTTTTTTCATATGGTGTATTTGTTATATGGGGTGGGTATCATTGTTTTATTGCGCTTTTAAATTTTGTAATGTTATATTGTTTTAATGATGTGTGCTCTTTTTTGCTTTTGTTTCAGAGTGAGTAACTCAGGTGATCTGTCAGTTTCATTATAAAATAAGACAGAAGGCAGAAGTGAAGGCATGACCTTTGATCCCCACTGCCACATTTGGACTCCTTCTTTCTCCTGCATGGCCTTCTCTTCTAAAGTGCAAGTAGACACCATCTTTAGTAAGAAGGTGCTTTCCTGCCACCCTTCTACCAGTAGCAAGAAGGCAACTGTTTTGGATGTTTGACTCTGTTTGTGTGGATTTACTGTAACTCACTTTAGCTCTATATATCCATCTGGAGATTTGAGGTGTACCCATATGCAGAAATTAAACAGTCTGACACTACTGTATCTATCCTAAAAAATCATGGGATTTGCAGTTTGGTGAGGCACTAGAGCTCTCTGACAGACCAGGCTGAATACCTCACCAAATTACAAATCCCAGGATTCCACAGGATAGAGCCATGATGGTTAAAGTGGAGTCAAACTTCTTTATTTTTTCAGTGTGGAAGAGTTATTGATGTCAGCAGAAGCTACTGTACAGCCTGCAGCAAATGACAAAATGCAATGAAAACAAGAAAGCACCTTCTAATAAGGTTTGTTCTATATCCCTTCCCAAATCATCATGAGTGGAAGGGGGGGAAAAGCCCACATAAAGTTATTCCCTGGTTGTCAGCAATAGTAGTCCATGACAAATCTATGTCCTCTACTTCATTTTCTATTGTTTGGCCTGTATGAAAAAATTAGGGAAAATGTGTTATTTTTGAAGATACACTGGCTGGAATCCTGTTCATGCACTCTGCCACTGACTACAGGAGAGTGTGGGTGCCCTGGCAAGTGTCTGGCTGCAGGTGTGTAGTTGGGGGAAAAGGCCAGCCATTTTCTTTTCAAACCTCCCATATGCTTGGAAGTACATCCAGCATATTCGTTGGAGGTCTATGGGGGCAATGGCTCTTCTTTTCCCCTGGCTGCACAACTACAGCCAGGTGCTGCCCAGGCACACACTGCTCACCCTTCTCTGGCTGCTAATTGACTGTGGCAGTGTGCCCTGAGACCATATAGCTGTATGTTGCTAGAAGCAGAAGCACAGCTGCACCTGTCACTTCCTGACACTGTCACCTATGCTGGTATTATTATGCTGACATAGTACTCCAGCAGAAATCCACACTGCCTCTCTTTCTGCATCCCATGAAATCTCCAATTTATCTTAAACTTTTGAAAGGAGCTGTAATCATTTTGGGCCACAATGAAAAATACCAGGCTTGCTTTTGAGAAACCTTCAATCATCCTAGAGATGTACAATTAGAGATTTAATTCATGAGATATCCCAGAGCACATATAAATCTGTAGCAGAAATCCATTGACTATTCCATATTTCTTCCCTCTCTAATGTTGCTATAGAGCAGGAGGAAAGGACCATTTTCTCCCACGGTCTAAATTCCATTGTGGGAGGTGTCCATTGGACCTCATTCCAGCAGTAGTTGGGACTCAGTGCATAGAGTAGGTCCAAAACAAAGTGGGCAGAGTCAGATGTAATACCTAGCTATTTGAACACATCCTTGTCAAGAGTGCAAAGCACAGCTCAACTCTTTGTATGGCTAGTGAAGAATAAGTCCAGTGTGTTAGATTTTATAAATGCAAAGCAGACACAGCTGGTGGGAACATGAGGTGAGGCCTTTTTGGTGAACCACTCCTAGGCTCTGGAACTCCCTTCCCAGGGAGATCAGCAGGGCTGGATTAACCATTAAGCAAAATAAGCACATGCTTGGGACATCAAGTAAGGGGGGCACTGCATAACTTTTCCATTGCCATTTCACTCATATATGTGATATAGGTTCAGTACAAAAAAAGTAAAACAAGATTCAGTCATGCTGAAGTTTATAAGATAGTTGTAGAAGACAATGTTGAGTGTGTCTTTCCAAATGCAGAAATTTGCTTGTTTATATGTTTAACATTAATGTTCACAAATTATTCAGCTGATCGTTCATGTTCTCAGTTGAAGTATATTAAAAATTCCAAAAGAACAAATGTGAAACAAGGCAGGCTGGATGCCTTATTTAGAAGCAGATGTGTTACTTAAGATTAGTTCTGAGAGCTTTGCAATTAGAAAAAGTAGGTATATAAATAGAGTAGAAGTATACACAAAGTATACTCAACGTTTTCCATCTTTCTGTTAGTTTTAGTTAATTTTTAAAAATGAAATTTTATTTTATGGTTTATTATTGTTTATATTTTTAATTAAATTTATATTAGGGCACCAAAATCATTTAAGTGCTTAGGGCCTCCAAAGGTCTTCATCTGACTCTGAAGGTCAGAATGGCCTTCTCTTTGGGGAGTGCAGAGCGCGAAAAGCGCCATCTTCAAGCCCAGGAAGGGAATGAGCAGCTGGACGCCGGGTGCCCCAACCCCTTCCTGAGGACATCATCAGAGCACCGGCCATTGCCCACGGCAGGCACTCTGATGACATCCTTCCGGCTCAGTGTCCAGACACATTGAGCCAGAAGGAGCATGAAAGAGGTGCCCCAGCACCTCTTCCGGTGTCCCTTTTGCACCTCTGAAAAGGAGTGCTAAAATAGCGCTCCTTTTCAGAGACGCCATAAGGGTGGATTGGGGCTGAGGCGTGGGGCAGCCTCGGTCCCAATCCGCGACTTCTCGGGTTGGGACACTGCTGCCCAGTAGTGATATACATTTTTTAAAAAAATCATTCAAAAAATTCAAAGCAATTATAGGAAAAATTCTACAACTGAAAGTTTTTAAGGAAAAGGCTTAAGAGGGTATTGTATTGCTTTAACTTTTTATCCTTTTTACATTTATGTATTTGTTTTAATATTCTGACTAGTTAAATTCTGTTGTAATGCTGAGTTTTTGTATGTTTTTAACTATATTTTACTCATTTTATTGTGGGGAAAAGTAGAGAGGGAGGAGGAGCCAAAGCTAAGGGGGAAACTGGATACAAATGGCTTGATAAACAGGATTGCTTATACAAAGCATGTAGTTTTTTTTTATAGTATTTTAAAGTCTATTTAACGTTATGGAACTTGGAAACATAAGATGTAAAATTTAATCACTCTAATTATTAAAAAGTCATATGAACATGAATGACATTACAGATGACAGAGTGATAGCCTAGGGCTGTAATTATGTCATCCTTTAAGCAAAGTGGAATTACAAGTGTCCATTTTATGGCATCTGTATCTGTTGCTCAAATAACACAAAATAATCTGCCACCCTAAAGAGGAGAGAATTCATATATTTCATCATATATCAAGCAGTAAGCACCACTGAATGTAGTCAAAATTACTTTTGAGTAAATAAGCATAAGGACAGGGTACATGGCTGTTGTCTCTTCCTGTGAATACTTGTAAGACAGGATAAAAAAGGTCTCACCAAAATAGTGTGAGAGCAGCAGACTAAAATGACACTCAAGATAAGGGTATTGTTTCCTTGACACACTGTATTTTTCTTTTTGTTTTAAAGAGATGTGTTTTTCTCCAGTCATTCTGTTGTGTACTTATTTATACTCTGTCTGCTCTAATAAAGTTAGCAATGATGTCTCATTGTGATTTCTCAGCAAGGCAACAAAAACAGTGCAATAATTTTTATACAAATTTATTCTGAACTGAATTAATCCTAAGATCATGTGAATTTAAACATTCATATGTGAATATAAACCAATGTATGTGTGAAGTGTAGGAAATGGACAAATGAATCCAGTTTAGAAGTTAGAAATACATGAAGTTCATACTGTACTGCGAACTGCCCTATAATCTCCATGAGAAGAAACACGCCATGACTCCACTGCATGAGGTAAAGAACAGCATCTGCACAACCAAAAGAGTGCTACAGAGTTTCATTAGGAAAATCAGGCCATTCCCCTTATCTGCACTTGAGCCTCTTCCTCATGGCTCTGCAGGTCTTGCAAAGACCAGATACATGATCCGCTTCTCCTCAGAAGGAGATAGTGCCTTCTCTCAAGCCCTGGACCTATCACATAGTGGAAGCACTGCTGATCTTTGGGCTGCTATCACAGAGCTATTATAAGTGGGTAGGTGGTACAAGTGCCTCTTCAGATGCTAGACAAACTGTTGGATAAGTCATGGAGAGCTAGAGTCAGGAAGACAGTGTAGGTATGATCTGGGCCATCTCATACATCAGTCAGTACAGGATAAGGATCTGGCAGATGGTAAGTACTGACAGCATCTGGACTGAAAGGAGAGTAAAATAGAAGTAAGGCCAGACAGGATCTGGACTAGCAGGTACCCAAGTCAAGTTAGGATAAGGGTCAGACAGACAAATGTACTGGCAAGATGTGCAATGCCTGATTACTGAAGGGGTGGGATTCTTTGCTTTTGCCAGAAATTATGGACAGGACAGATCCAGGACACCAAAGTTTCTCTGTGGGACAGGTGTTGGGAGTTTGGAATTCCCACGTTACTAATGAATAGGTATGGAAAGAATATTTGAGTGTGTGTGTATGGGGCAGGGGGAGAGCAGATTTCCTAAATGGCAGAAAACCTTGATGTGAAGACTCTGGATTGAGAAGAATCTTTGCAATTTGGGGCAAAATGAGCACATGATTTATTTATTTATTTGCAGAAAATAGTATTTTCTGGGCATGAAACTACATTTATTGATCAATACAAAATGTCCAGAAGTGATGTAGGTGGCTTCCTTCTGTTCATTTTAGTGCTAGTGACTTTTTCTGGAGAGGAGGATGTTTTTCTCCCATAAGTAGAATTGATCTTCCACTTGCACCATTGCCCACCAAAGAGAAACTACCTTGCCTGTTCTTGGATGAACTCCAGTGGCTTTCTCTCTTTCATGCTTCTACTGTTACTTCTAGCTCAGCCACTGATTTACTCACCAGCTCCCTAGATCAGCCCAACTGTCTTTGCATATTTTTCTATGGCAGCCAGAGTTGGATTGCCAGATAGTCAGAAGAAAACTTCCTTTTTTTTTCTCTGTCCTCCTTTCCCTATGTGATTCTGTCCTCTATTGTTCCATATAACTCTATAGTTCCTCTATAGTTCCATATAACCCTGTAAACATGTTGTTGTTGTCTGTTGTATGCCTTCAAGTAATTTCTGATTTATGGCTACCCTTGGGTGAACCTATCATGGGGTTTTCTTGGAAAGGTTTATTCAAAGGAGGTTTATTATTGCATTCCTCTGAAGATGTGAGAGTGTGTCTTGCCCAAGAGTGTGTCACCTAGTGAGTTGCATGGCCGAGCTGGGAATCTAACCCTGGTTTCCAGGGTCATAGTCCAACGCTCAAAGCACTAGCCACTCTGGCTCTCTTTATCACCCTCTATAGACCCATGCATGGAACTTAATGCCTTCCCTGTGTTGCCAGCTGACAGAGCACGTGTCCTGCCCCTTGCTACATCATCAGTTCCAGGAGTCAAATCTGATTCCTCCAACATTACTTCCATGACAGCAGTTGAGGAAGGTCAACCGCCTTGCTACATCTATTTCCCACTGTGTGATCTTGGGAAAGTCACACTCTCTCAGCCTCAGAGAAATGCAATGGAAAATCTCCTCTAAAGAAATCTTGCCAAGAAAATCCAAAATCCAGTTGCCAAGATAAGTTTGCATTAGGGTCAGAAACAACTTGAAGGCACACAGAAATTACACCCTGAATGATTCTGGAAAGAAAATCCCCCCCAAAGTATCCCTTTAGTAGACATCAATCTACTGAGTGAGAGTATCAGTATTTTTGCACATTTTTCATTGATTTTCTTATATCTAAACATTTTGCAAAGTGATTTCTCTACAAAATCCAACTTTTTCTGGAAGTTTTCTTTTTCATTTTCTTATTGCTGATGGCAATGTCTTTTTGTTATTGCATAGAGGTGAAAAATCTCTCAGTGACTTACCATTGTTATGCATTGGGATACCTTTGGTAATAGAAAATGAGTTAATTTGTGAACTTTGTCTACATTCACTATTGTCTAGTATGCATTCACTGGACTTGGGTCATGGAATTTGTGAATAATGAGGATATCCCCCCCCCCATCTATTTCCTGCTTGTTTATAATTGTGCCATCTGCTTTCTTACTGTCTCTGTTCTACTCTCTCAGTTAACTATCACCATCAATCAGGAATGTTCCATCTAGAGATAACCCCCAAATTCCTCCATTCAGAACTATCACCTCAATCTCTGGGAGTATCAGACAGCTGGAAAAATTCAAGACACCCTTGAAAGAGAGAGTGCTTGTCAGTTTTTGTGAGAGGGACTCAGTTAAGTTTGTTGTAGCTTAATTCCAAGGCATTGTGAGAGTAAACCACTCCCTGAGCTCTTTTGAAGAGACTAGTTGTTGGAAGTCAAATATACTCCCTAACTTGGTCAACTCTTTCACTGTATAGAAAGTACTGTACTTCAACTATCCAGTTTTATAAAATCAATTTTATAAAATGAACTGAATTCAGTTCAAGTTCATACTTCACTTCTTTTAATTCAAATGTCACTGCATAAAATGTCAGGTCAGAAGAAGATATTGGAATTAGTGTTCAAGTCCCATCTTATAAAGGGCCTAGTGCCTCTCAGCATCCTTCTGCTGGTGACAACAACTTTTCTCTGAAGTGATGTTCCTGCAGGATAAGGCAAGGGATATGACTTCATAAGACACAGTGACAAGGCTTATGGACTCATTATAAGAAAAGATAAAAATATGACACTCAGATGTCCTTGCCTCAAGAGTGAAGCATACAGTTTGTTCCTTCAACTGAGCTCTCCACTACTGCAGCTGAAAACAGAGTTAAAGGAGATAAGCAAAAGGGAGAGGCAGGAAGACAGAAATAGAAAGCAATAAAAGATAAAGTTTATTTTTAAAAATATCTGTGATTTTTTTTTAAAGCCTTTACTATGGACTTACTGGTGTGGTGAGGTAGACAGCACTTATTGTGCTTTTACTTATATATTTGGGTAAGAAGTGTACAGAAATTCTGGATAACACAATTACTTAGGTACTGATTTACAAAATGGTCTGCAACCTCTGTTTACTTTATACTTTTTTTACCTAACTCACTTTATTTTTCATTATCCAGATTGCACAGACTTTGTTTAGCAACCAGTTTCCAAATTTTCCCAGGCTGAGCTCTCTCTGATCACTTAGTCCATTGCCCTACTAGAGAGACCATCTTGCTTGCTCCTGGGGGCATGCCATTGAGCTCCTCCTGTAGCTGCCATGCTTCTGTGGCACAGAGTGTTTGCAGACCATAGATTTCCATCATTAAACTGAGGTGGAGGCTTCTTGTTGCTGGGATTGCAACCCGAGTCTAAATGTCCAGATGTGGGAAAGTGACAAAGGGTACTACAGGTCACTTTAAAACTTGCTAGCTGGGAAAGTTGTTTGTAGCTGGGACTCAAAACATCTTAGCAGTGTCCAAGGTCAAGATGTGCCAGATAGCACATAGCCCAAGTGTAAACACATTATGTCATCATGTTTGGAAGACAAACATTCAAGTGACACAGGAAGAAGTCACAGGAAGAGGCTGGACTTAGTGGCCACATGGCAAGTGTCTATAAAAAAACTGAGACCACAGGTTGCTGTTATGTGTGGGTTGTTGGTGGTGAGGATATATAATTTTGTACATATTGCAACTAAAAAATAAAAGTGCCTCTTTGGAGTTAACCTGGCTTCAGTCTGTTTCATCAGAAGCAGGGAGGAATGCATTCCAAAAGAGCCAGACAGCTCCAAGGTCGCCAAGTGATTTTCTCTGAAAAGTGAAGAAAGCGTCCAAAGACTTTGTCTGTGCACTCAATTGCTTGACACTTCTTCTTTCCAGGCTCCTTCCCCAGAGTAATGTTGTTCCTGGGTGCAGCTCTCTCCTCTCAAACACTGAGCAGCCATGGGAAAGTCTCTTGGGCTTCCACCTGCACTGACACCATTTTAAATGTCATGGCTCCGTACTATGGAATTCTGGATTTGTAGTTTTGTGAGGTATTTAGCTTTCTTTGTCAGAGAGCTCTGGCACTGCAACAAATGACAAATCCAAGAATTCCATAGCATTGAGCCATAGCAGTTAAAGTGGTGTCAAACTGGATTACTTCTGCAGTACAGATGCAGCCTCAGCCACTGCTTGTTCCTAAGGACCTAGTGGAACCAGTGCCCCTGAAATTGTTTTTATGGTGGAGAGGAGCTCAACATTGTTAGGTAAATTGTTATGAAATTTTACCACCTCCAGATACATTTGTTAAAGAAAAACAATGAAAACAAAATACATCAGTCATCATCCAGCATAAATTGATAATTTGATTACCATAGAAAGCAGTACCAAATTAAAAACAAAAATAATTTAGTACACTTCTGATTCATAGTTCCTGAGAGGGTTCAACTAACTGAGTATCTTGGTGGTGCTTGACCATTGTAGTGGGAGGTTCACCCACTCTATACACACACACCTATTATTGGAGACTTGAGTCCATCCTGCTCACTATGGGTTCATGGAGGAAAGGTACTTGTGAAGGGTGGCTGGGGTAAAATGCCTTTTGAAAGGCACAAGAGAAGGCTGGACACAGGCAGTTTCCCAGGTCACCATTATCCTAGGAGAAACCAAGACATATTTTTAAAAAAAAAAAAATCACAGGCAAACTCAGTGGCAAAGAGACCTTCAGCTATTATCTTCCCCAGTCTCCAGTCCTCTTCCCCCCATGGCTGCCAGGACAAGAACTGTGGAAAGTTGCTATGGCACTGGTGGTGGCATTTTTTCCTGGGCATTCTAGAAGAGAAGGAAAAGGTAGCCAATTAAAGGAGGTGAAATTGATCCTTTTGTGACATAGTGCTTTCATGAAAATGTCTATGCCCATTTATATCAGAATGGGTCACCATTGAGTGAGCTCTAGTGGCACAGTGGATAAATGCCAGTACTGCAGCCACAAGGTTGTGAGTTCAATCCCAGACAGGGCTCCAAGGTACACTCAGCCTTCCATCCTTTTGTAGGATGGTAAAATGAGTACCCAGCTTGTTGGAGGCAATTGGCTTACACATTGTAAATTGCTTAGGGAGTGCTAGTTCACTGATAAGTGGTATAGAAATGTACTTCCTATTGCTTGCTATTGGTATAGGAATCTGTCTCTAATATTTTACATTCCCTCCAGCTATTATTAGTAGAGCTTACACAGAACTGCCTGTTTCCTAACATTCATCACTTAGGGCCTCTGTAGGCTGGCCCAAAGGGCTGGCCTGGAGGCAAGAATGGGGTGGGGCAGCCACACACCGGCCGCCCTAACCTCACACCGGTGGCGTCCTGATGCGGTGCACTGTTATGCATGGCACACAGCATCAGAACACCCTTCTGGTGCAGTGTTTTGATGTGTTGCACCGGAAAGGGTGCTAAAGAGCTGCATGCCAGCACTTAGGGTGGCCTTTTGCGGCCCTGAAAGGAGGGGCATTTTACTGCTCTTTCAGAGGCGCAAAAGGGAAGGATCAGGGCCACGGCACATGGTTGCTGCGGCCTCAATCAACGGCTAGGATGGGTGGCCCAGAGCTACCCCTCTGCATTGCCCTTTACACCTATTGATTGAATTGCTGACATGCCACAGAATGCTCACAGCTATTCTAATTTTTCATGAGAAGTTATCAGAAACAGAATCATGTACCATTCAGAATCCTAGTCAATATTAGGGATGAATTTTTGTACATTGCAACTTGCATGGATTCATAAACATTCACAAATTTCTGCAATGGAATTTCACAATGGAGTACAAATGATTGCGTTGAGAGCAGTTCAAACTCCCTAGCAGAAACAAGCTTTAATTGTGAGATAGATAGCAGAGCAGCAATGGCTGAAGCCAGGAATTAATTCAACAGTGGGAGAAATCAAAACTAATAATTTGTCCATCTAGGTAAAAAATGTGAACATCTGGAGGGACCAAGCTTCTCTATTCTGGCTATGGTAAGCTTCTTCACTGTGAGTCTATTAAAAAATGAAAAGTTAGAAATGTCATTGGTAATTATTATGGAAAGAATATTCAAGTAATATTTGGGGGAAATGCAAAAAGGGTTTCTTGTGGGTCAAGATATTGATACAAACAGAATCATGGCCAAGGCCCCAGCCCTGACAAAAGCCTAGCCCTGAGAAGAAGCTATGGTTCACAGTGAGATCCTGAAGCAACAAGACATGAAGTAGCCATACAACGCTAAACCATTTCTCACTCCACCTGTAGAGAATCACCATTTCCTGAGCACACACTCACCTCTTGCCCATTACATGGTTATGTTGGGGAGGGATGGAGGTATAAAGGGGATATCATCCTTCAAAACTTCTGGAAGACTCCTGCATTGTTGTGTATCTGTTTATCAGAATATAGCTGGACAATGTTTGGCTGCCCCCACGACATATCAACACATTGTATTGGAAGGTGAGGGTACTGGAAGGTCCTCTGGACTGTCTTAATCAATTTTAATTCATTTATATGTGTCAGTAGCCTATTTGTTGTTAACAGTCTTGACTCATGGCAACCCTGCTGATGAAACATCTTTAAGTACCTCTGCTCTCCAATGTTTTTCCCAGCTCCTGCAAACTCATACTCATGATCTCTTTAATAGAGTCCATACATCAAGTATGCAGCCTTCCTCTCTTTCTACTTCCCTCCACTTTTCGTAGCATTATTATTTTTTACAATGATTTATGCCTTCTCATGATGTATCCAAAGTATGACAGCCTCAGTTTTGTCATCTTGGCTTCCAGGGAGATTTCTGGTTTGATTTTCTGTAGGATCCATTTGTTTGTCTTTTCGGCTGCCCATAGAATCCTCAGCACTCTTCTCCAGCACCACATCTCAAATGAATTGCTTTTCTTCCTATTTTCTTTCTTAACTGACCAGCTCCCACATCCATACATGATAAAATGGAATACAATGGCTTGTATGATTCTAATTTTGGTGCTGAGTTGTAGATCTTTGCATTTTAGGCATTCCCATTCTTCTTCTGATTTCCTGGCTGCAGTCCAATGGGGACTATCAATGTTTGGTTCCCAGGTATGAGAACTCTTTTACTATTTATATTTCCTCATTATCTAGTTTGAATTTGTGTAGGTTCTCAATGGTTAATGTTTTTGTTTTCTTTATGTTCAACAGTAAGTCTGTCTTTACACTTTCTTCTTTGATCTTCTTTAGTAGTTATTCAAGATCTGTGAGGTTTTCTAATATTATGGTGTCGTCAGCATATCTCAGATTGTTGATATTTCTTCCTCCTATTCTCACTTTTCCTTCTGCATGCAAGACTGCTTTTCTTACAATATGGGGGGTTGCAGACTGCCAGAAATAGTGCAAATTGAGTCCACTTTAGGGTTAGGTTTAGTGCTAGGGAATCATGGGAATTGGGTTTATTTTCTGAGACATTGAGCCTTCTCTGTCAGAGAGCTCTGGTGCCACAATAAAATACAGTTCCCATGATTCCCTAACCCTAACCCTAACCCTAACCCTTTTGTTCTCCAAAATGGCAGCTGCTACTCGTTTGTGCATGTGCAGTACTCCTGCGCATGCGCAAACATGTCACGGCCGCCATTTTGATTTTCAAAATGGTGGCCGTGGCATGCGCCACGGCTGCTGCAGCCGTGCGTATGGTGGCGGAGGTGGTGGTGGAAGAGGGCGTGGGAGGGTCATGCGTGGTGGTGGAGGAGTAGAGGCTCAGATTTCTAGAAAGTCCTCCAAGGGGGAGAGAGAGCAGAGGCTCAGATTTCTAGAGAGTCCTCCAAAATGGAGAGAGCAGAGGCTCCGATTCTGAGAAATTCCTCCAAGGGGGAGAGAGCAGAGGCTCAGAGCTGTGGAAAAGCTCCTTCTCGTCTGAGCCTGGCCACTGGGGATGGAGGAGCTGGAAGCCCACCCCCTACAGCTTCTCTCACAAACATGGCCACTGCTTCCTGGGAAGGAGAGGCAAGGTTTTCTCCTGGAAGCCTAGAAAACTGGGAGCCAGGATTGACTCTAAAACCTGGGCTGGGACATTTAAAAAGCCTGAAAAAATGGGAATATCCCAGCAAAAAATGGGTTATGGCAACCCTATTCAGAGTAGATACGTGCTTTTCAAAAGAGAAGAAATTTTCATTCAGTAACAAAACACAAAACTCAAATTTTGATTATTTAGGTCAGGAATCAACAAGGCTACTTTTTAAACAGAGGATCCCCAGTTGGGTATTAGAAATCTTAAATCTATTCAACTAGTTTATTATTTTTACCAATTCTTTAAGCATTTGGAATGTGATGAGGTAGGAACAGACTTAACACAATGTCTCTTTAAGGACTATTGGAATTTACTCCTATGCTTTCCTTCTTTTCTGGTTTCAAGTCTGCTTTTGCCCAAAGGCCAAAGCTGTTAAATAAAGAATTGAAGAGCCAACCTGTATTTCAGTGACCAGAAATTATTCTGGTATACTACTTTACTTGCAAAGCGTGCTAACCATCCATTTCTTTCCTTCTATCCTCACTTGTTGACCTTGAATTTATCCTTAAGCTCTAACAAATACCAGCAATTGTTGTTAATCTTTCATACATCTAGTGATTAAATATATAAGGACTTTTTCAAAGGGTAAAGAATAAAATTTTCTAGCACTATCAAAGACATCATGAATAAGAGAAAGTGGAACAATCAGAATTAAAATATACAATTTTATGTAGTAAAAATGTTTTTATCCTTATGTTTAAAAGAGAATTTAATAATAAATATCATAGATGTATTCATGAAATTACAATGCAAGCAAACATAATGCAGTATATAATATATATCTAAAATATTAGTATAAAAAAGAAGAAAAACAACAATAACCTTACTAGATTTAAACACAATGGAATTGTCAGGTTACAACCCCAGCATCAGCCCCAGCTGAGAAAATTGTTCAATGTAGGTAAAAAGCTGATTAAAAGTGCTAGTGAATAAAAGTAAACCTATGTCAATTAACCCTCAGGTGGGACAATCAATTAGTGTCAATCTGGAAGCTCTTGTACCACACAAATTAACATAATGAAAAATGGTTCTCAGTCATTTCAAAGGCAAGAAGCATTTGCCATGTTCTTTTGCAATATTATGAATATGCACTTGCTTATTAGAGGTGTTCGCCTATGACTGTAGTAATTTCTAGCCCCCTTGTCTTAGCAAACTATTGTTTTTAATGATGTATTAATATTAGTGAACATTTTAGATTGTTTTCATTTGTCTTCATTCTACAGCATATAATTAATCCTAGGAAATGTCAGTAATTGTGTTGATCGGAGCTAATAGTTTGCAGGACTGGAAGAGGTGGAATTAGAAATTCATGACTATAGAACCTGTGGTTATTCTTTCTGAACATAAAATGTGAAGGAGAGCTTATACCTCCATCCCAATACACTTAGGACAACTTCCTTTGGAAACAAATCCCACTGAATTCAGTAGTATTTACTAGTAAACATGTATATAGGGTTAAAGTGAATGTACATACATCTGAACAGAAAGTGCTGGCTCCACTACCACTGTCTGCAAAATATGGCAACATCTGCTTGCAAGTTATTATTCCTCCTTGCCCCTTGTCCTATTTTGTAATGGCATGCTAAATTTGTCTTATCATATTAACTATATCACCACATCATAGCTATGAAATTCTGGTGTAATGTCATGCTTTAGGATACAAAATCAAGTCAGTCACAGTGATGCTAAAACTGAACATATTCCATGTCAGAATGAAAGAATTGTAGCTCAGTAGTAGACTGTGTGCTTGGTATACAAAATGTCCCAGGTTCAGCTCCTCGAACCTTCAAGGTGGTAATAAAGAAGAACACAGACTAAAATGATGAAGAACTGCTGTTGGCCAGTATAGAAAAGAGGTGGGCAATTGAAGTCTCCCAGAGGTGGCTGGACTGCAACACCATAATTCTTCACCATTGGTTAGGACCTATAGTAGTTGTAGGCCAAGAATACTTGGAAGACCACAGTTAATAAACTTATTTTTTTTTACACTAAGGGAAGTTTAATAAGTAACCATGTTTGGCATGTGACATATCATCTGAATTTAGTCACAGGTTGGGTTTGGTTGTTTGTATATACATCCATGCTTCATGCAATTGTTAACAGATGACTAGAGAGCATTCAAACTGAATTGTTCAGGAAGACATTTTTACTTGCCCTTTCATTCACAGAGCTGCTAACTTTTTAAAAAAGCTATGTATCTCCCGTGTCTTTAGTGATACCTTGCAGTACAGACATATATTAGCTAATGATATTTTGTATTTCCATGCCATTAACAGATATGAGCCATAGGTCAGTGGTAGACGACATGCTTCATGTACAAAAGTCTCTGGATTCAGTTGCTATCGCAACATTCTAGTTAGTAGAGGTTTTATTCAGACCCTATAATTGTGACTAAAGTTTCTCAGTATCTTTAAACTATATGGTGAGTACAGTTGGATTCTTTTTCAAAGGCCAATATAAGTTAAGTTAAAAACATTTTACAATCTCACTTTCAGAACCATGTGTTTTGATATAAACAAATCTGGATATTGTGCCTACTAGATTTGCTCTAAAACATCAAATGTAATGTTAGATGTTTCACTGAAGAAACATCTGAAAAAACACATCTGGAAATTGATAAAGCTTACTTTAATATAATGTTCTTGGGGACTGAAAATAATACTTATCCATTACATGAAATATTGTGATTTTCTCCCCTTTGGTTTTTTGAATATCCAGTATAGATAATTATGGTGTTCAGGAGTTGCAGTTCTATATGTTCTGTATGGGTTTATATGTTTGTTTCATATAATGCTACACCACTCTTGATCACTTATTGTATGATATACTCACATATTGAAAATAAAAATAGGTTTCTTATTCCTTTGTTATTTAAAGCTTTGGCATTGGTAGTCCAGGGGCCCATTTCCACTACAAAATTACAGCGCTATTATTCCACTTTAACTACCTTTGCCTCCTATGGAATTTTATGATTTGTTGTTTGCAGTGAAGCACAAGAGAAGCTCTCTGGCTAAGACTTCTAAATTCTCCTCCTTTCTGCTAATCTTAGGATTCTCTAGGATGGAACCATAGCAGAAAAGTGCAATAATAGCACTATAATCCTGTGGTGTGAATAAGCCACATAAAAATGTTGTTTGATATACACTTAACTAGTGTTCCTACAATCATAGAACCATAGAGTTAGGGGGATGCAGACCAGGGCGTCCAGGATGCCCTGGGACGGTGCGGCGCTGGAGCGAGGCAGCCACACCGCAGCGCACCAGCGGCATCCCTGAAAGGAGCACAAAAATAGTGCTCCTTTCAGAAGTAGGGAAAGTGCACCCTAAATGTGTAGGGCACACTTTCCCTGACTTTTCCACCGCAGCGTGTGAGGACGCTGTGGTGGGAGGTTGCCCTGGGAGCGACGGCTGTGCGGAGGGCTGGCAGCTCCGAGGGCAACCTCGGGAGGAGGAAGGGGCGCCGCACGTGCAGCTGCCCCTCCTCTTCCCTGCCTCCAAGACGGCTCAATAAGCCGTCTGCCGAGGCTGTTTGAAAAGACCTCAAGGGCCATCAAGTCCAAACCTCTACCATGAGGGAACACTGAATTAAAGGACTCCCAACATATGGCGATCCAGCCTTTGTTTAAAAACTCCAAAGGAGGAGAATCCACTACACTCCAAGCAGTTGCAGCACTGATGGGATGCTGGGAGTACAGACTGCACCAGGTGACACCCTAAGGGGGGTGACCCAACTGCTCCCAAAACATCTGCCTTTTGGCAAAAACAAGCTGTGGCATTCATCTGTGTCCCTTCAAAATAGCGAAGTGATGGTTTGAGTGAGAAGAGGCTCAGTGGGAGGAGAAAGGAGAGGCCCTGGAATTTTTTTTTTTTTAACAATACCTTTTAACAAATTTTCACTTCAACCACATGAAACTATGTATATGGAAATACATTTAGGTTGTGTCTATGATAATTGTAATTTAAAGGTATAGTTTTAATTTTGCTAGCTGTTTATGTCACAACTACTACCATCACATTCAGCGATATACAGGAATTACTATTTATGAGTAACATTAGTAGAAAAAAAAACATTAAGTATTCTGTATGGTGTGGTATGGGAGAAGATCAGTGGGGGTGCATGACACCATAAGTTACTACACCAGGTCACTCCAACCCTAGTGCTGCCAAGGTAGCCTAGTCCACTGTCCAATGACTCTTACCATCAGGAATTTATTTCTCATGTTTAGGTGGAATCACTTTTCGTGTAACTTGAATCCATTGCTCTGTTTCGTGTAACTTGAATCCTAGTTTCTGGAGCAGCACTAAACTGTCTATGATAGTTCTGGAAGACTGAAGATCCTGGAGTACTTGTGATCCTGTATTATTTACTGGTGATTCTAATCAAAGGACAGAAGAAGATGATATACTCTTTCTCCAAAGGCTAAGGCTGAGTTCTTATTCTAGCAACAGCCACATTTAATTAAGCACTATATGAAGACAAAACATTGGATATAAAATGTCCTGCAATTTAGTGAAGAATTACAGCAACATGTGTGTTGGTGTTGTAGATTTTGTAGCTGTTTGTTGGAAAACCCCAGCCTGCCAAAGCAAATTCAGCCCTTTGCTCCTCTGTCTAGATTAGCATCCATTTCCAGGCGATAATGTTTATTTCCATGCCATGTTGATGTCTATAGAGTAAACTGAATTTAGAGGCACAGGAGCAGATGAAGCTGGTATTTTGCCTGTCAGTGCAGAACTGGAGTGTGGAATGATTTTGTGAGAAGAAAATCCATAGCTAGTTTCAAAGCTTTTCTTACAAATAAAAAATCACCAACCACACACACTCTTTTTTTATTTTAAAATCAAAAAATACTGAAAATATATTAATTAAACTCATTTCTGATATTAGTAATCAGGAAACAGGTTGATGGGTAACGCTGGCCTTTGCAGACTGCCAGAAATAGTGCACATTAAATTGAGGCACTGCCCTGGCTCAGTGCTAGGGAATCATGGGAACTGTGATTTATTGTGGCACCAGAGCTCTCTGACAGAGAAAGCTCAATGTCTCAGAAAAAAATACAATTCGCATGGTTCCCTACCACTGAGCCAGGGCAGTGCCTCAATTTAATGTGCACTATTTCTGGCAGTCTGCAAAGGTCCATTATTATCCACCCATTGGTTTATTTCCTGACACATTTGGGGCCACTACACTGTCTCCCTAACTCGTTTATAGTTGGCCAGTCTTCCCTTGTTCCCTATTCATGAACAAACTGAATCAAGTCACCTCAAAGTTGCGGGACGATTCAGCTTGGGTTCCTTTCCTCATCAATAGTCTGCCAGACTCCCTCTTTTTGTTCTATTTGATATCTTCCTGAGGGGTCTCTCCCTGTGTCTATCAGTTTCTTGATCTTAAAGTTTCTCTTCTGGAGCTTTGCTAGGTCCACGGTTGGGGGCATCAGAGCTCTTTGGGTTTTATGTTAATAGGGTCTATAGGTGTCTCTAGGTTAGGGGCCAATGCAGCCTCTTTCATCAAGGCATTGGCTTGGTTGTTCCAGAAGGTCTCCCCACTATCCCCTTTCTGGTGCCTCTTAATGAATGTGAGCTAGGTGGAAGAAGTCCTCTCTTGAATTAAATGTGCCACTATCTGCCACTTATCTGTGTGGGCAATTGTCTTCACATCATTATTTTTCCACTCCCTGTTTATCCAATGGGCAGCCAATCTATAGTGGCATTTACAGTCCACTGGGAGTCCATGTAGATGGCTAAAGGTTTGTCTGGTGTCTCAAATTCTAAAACAGCATGGAAGGCTTCTACCTCATGACTTAATTGGAATGGGGGCAAACCAGCCCTTGCAGAGTGTAGGCATCTGATATGTGGATAGCACCATACCCAGTTAGATCAGTTTCCTTGGGGCATGATGAAGACCCATTGTAGAACCAACCAACAAACTCATGTAGCAATGCTTCCTGGAGGGATTCTCCAGCCTTTACTGGCTAGTTGTTGTTTTGAACAGGAGGGAGAGGACACTGATATTCAGTTACCAAGACTAGTAAGCCGTATGGAGCGGGAGGTTCGCTGGGCTTTCGGTGGTAATCTATCCCTCTCTTAATCAACTCAATTGTCCACTTGTCTATCCATGAGTTATGGACCTGACTATCTTGCACCTTTCTGGAAAGGATGTACTTCAGAGGTGTATGTGAAGTCTGAACTATGACCTTGGCACCACCTATGATGAAATCCCATTGAGTCAAAGCCCAGGTTCCTGGAGGCAGAGGCTATTGCTCTTTGAACCCCATTTTGGTGCTGAGAAAGGATTGCTCCTATGATGTCTGAAGTAGCCAATTGGATGTAAAAGGGCTTGATTGTGTGGGGGAATGCAAGGGCAGATGCTTGAGCCAAATCCCATTTTAAAGTGGTAAATGCTTGCTTTTTTCTGGTCCCCATTTACAAAGAACTCCCTTCTTTAGCAGCACATACAATGGCTTAGCCTTGACTGCAAAGATTCAATGAACTCCCTGGAGAAATTAAATGTCCCTATCAGGCTATATCTGTGGGAGCCAGGAGTTTTCCAATTGTTCTCACTCTTTGGGCATCAGGGGTTCTACATCCAGTCTGGAGGCACAACCTTAAGTATTTGACTTGTGTCTGCACTAATTGAGCCTTATCTCTGTTTGCCTTGAATCCTGTGTCTCTGATCAGGTCAAGGACTCCTCTGGTGATGTCCTTGGTTTTCTCCTTCAAGTAGATCACTATGTCATCCACATATGATAAAATGTATGGGTGAGATGTGGGTGGCAGCTTGGTCCACATTTTTACATGTGAATGCATATACTAGGGCTGGAGTGAAAAACTTGAGGAGTACAGGTGAAACACAGTTAATTAACCCAGAATTCAAAAGTGAATTTGTACCAGCAGCTCTCATGTAGACGTATAGAATGAAATGTGTTAGTAAGACCAATGACACTGTAATATTTGTCTCTGGCTGCAATTGCAGCCAAAATCTCATTGTATTTTGCTACCCAGGAGCTACTGTTGACATAACAGCACTGAAGTCCACAGTCATTCTCCACGTGACTCCATCTGCTTTAAAAACAGTCCTCAGGGGCTCATTGCACATGGACTGCATTGGGGTGACTAAATCCAACTTCAGCAATCCTTCTATGGTCTTGGCAATCCCCTCTTCTGCTTCTCTGGGGTATCTATATTGTTTTTTGGGAGGTGGATCTTTCCCTTCTATTAAGATACACTTGTCTTTGACTGTGCCACACTTGATTTTCTCTTTGATTCAGACCTCTGGGATGTCAGACATCCAAGGATCAGTGGTCAGAGGGAAGAGAGGCATTGGAGCTTTAAAGGCAGCAGACTGATGAATGGCTAAAATGTGCATAGGGCCATCCTCTAACTGCCCCAGGAAGCTGTTTGCCAAATCTATTGTCAGCCTGTGTCACCTTAGGAATTTAATGCTCATAATGCTATCATCTTCCTTCTGATTTTCACATGCCTGAATGAGATCTAGGATGGGACTGACATGCAGTGGAATTTCCTTCCAAACGGGTGCTTGCTGCCAACTCTTCCTGTATCCCACCAGTGCCATGCTGTTGGGTGTTTTCTGACCTGCACTGGCTAGGTCCAGTTACATAATGTTGACTGCAGTTCCTGAATCCACTAACTGTCTGGCTGGCTTTTGAGTGGGTGTATGTCCATTGGTCACCCCAGAAGTCAGGGGTTAGGGTGCCACTACTTGTTGGCACTGTGGCATTTTTCAGGGGACTACAGCTGAGACTTCACTTGAAGCAGGAGTGGCTTAGCTTAGTTCTTCTTACTTCATAACTGGCACTAGACATGTCTCAGTGGGGCTGTCAGGATCTCTATCCATGTGGATAGGATCTGATGGTGCAGGATGGATTTCTGCCCAGGGAACCCAAGAGCCCTGTCCATTTCATTGGTCACACAGAGCCGTCTGGCTCCAGTGACTGAAGGGATCCCAGGCAGCCCTAGCCTTGTCCCAGCACCTTTGATGGTATTGCTCACTGATTGATCCTGTCCTCATAAGCCCTGCATAAGGCATCTAGTAACTCAGACATGGAAGCCCTTTTTTGAAGAAGTTGATTAATCCTCCTCCCTTTTTGCCTTCTTGGTTATTTTGCCCTTCCTGGATGCCATTGTTTCTATATGTCACAGAATGTACTGGGTTTCCATCCTTTTCTCCCTTCTTATTCCCAGGCTTTGAGACTTTGCCTGAAGCAGCAGCTGCCCTGCCCTGTTTTGCTGCCTTCAACCAAAACACTTGGAAGCCAGTGTTGATATATTCCATAAAAGCACTCTACTTGAGACTATGGAGGAAGAGGTATAGTGCCCCCAAGTATTTTTTGCAGACTCGTGGAGCCTCTGGTATACCTCCCAAATGAAGTTGGTGTCATTTCGGTCCAACTTATTTCATTTTTGGGAACTTGCTTGGATAGGATGCCTAGCATCTTTTTCTGAGCCACAAAAGTGTCCAGGCTTTCATCCAGTCTCTGATGCTCACTTTGGAACATAGTAGCAGCATTGTTCCAGGCCAAAGGATTACTATAATCTTTTTCATCCAATCATATAGGTCTAAGAGTTGAAGCCAATAGTTTGACACTATGGACTCAAACACTCCCAGATAAGCTTGATCCAGGAACAATCTGGCCACTTCGGTCAGATCATACCTGCCCGTGTTGGAAAAGGCATGGGACCATGTGGTCAACCACTTAATTCCTGTTGCCAGATTCAAGGGACCCAATTGTTCTGCCACTGCCTTGACTTCACTTAGGATCCAATGAGCAGTTTCTGTTATCATTTTGACTATGGGAGTAGGTCCGAGGAGACTGTCCTGGGTTACTTGGTGTTCTCCTGGTTCCTCATGGGTTGGAGTGGGTTGGAGTGGGACAGCCTGGACAGTTACAGGGGCCCGTTCAATTGCTGATATCTGTGTGGCTGTGGCTGCTTCCTCTGCTCCATTCCACTGGGGATTAAGTGGGTGTTGTGCCTGTGTGTCCTCAGCTATAGGCTCATGAAGAACTATAGCAGAAGCTAAGATTTTAGTATGCACCATCACCAAGATGGCACCCTGGGTGGCCAACATGCTCTCTAATTGTTTGATTTGGTGCTCACATGCCATGTGATTGGCCTACACCGTCTCTTCCAAACTTTTTGAAAATAAGAAATTGGCAGCATGCTGGGCTTGCTGCAATTTCTCTTTTAGCTCATCTATTTCTTCCTGCTGATTGGTAATTTTCTTTTCTGCCTTCTCTGCTCTCTGGGTGGCCTCGTTTGCATTTTGGGCCAGCAGGGAGTTCTCTGCTGCCTTATCCCTGACCTGCATGGCCAATTCTCCTATGTCTCATGCAGGATTTTCACATCATGCCCCAGAACTCATGGGTCACCTCTGGGGTCAGCATCTACACTTCCCATGAAGCCCACCTATCTTTTTTGGCCTGAGGCACCGCTCTCAAACATCTCTTGGTTGTCTTTCCATTATAGGCTTCAAGCAGAGTCGCAAATGGATATTCCATTATGAAGCCTGTCTCATTCAGGGATTAGGTCCCTTTTTGAGAATCCATTTCACTAAGCAATCCTGAGGTTTTTCATCTCTGTATAATTTTCTATTGCAGGAGATACATTCTCCATTACTCCTACTTTTTTATTTGTTTGTTTTGAACTTTTCTGTCTGAAGGGCACTGCAACTGACCTCAGCTGCTTTGCCAGAGAGTGTTGGAGGAAGGAGTTCATAAACTCACTTACTGCCTTAACTACAGTTTTGAGGGGTGACCTACCCCTGCTAGAATCCTAGCAATTTTGTAGATTTGTGGTCAGATTCCTACCAACCTCTTCACTAATGAGTCCCATTTTCACCCATTAGCCTCACTGGAGTGACTCAACAGTGGTGCCACTAGTCAGCGTTTTCCCTAGCTAGACTTCAACCACTGTTCTCAGTAACCCCTCACAAGAAGTTCTGAGTTTTTCTTTCCCTTGGTCTTTCTCCTACCACCTCCTAGTAGCTTCATTGGAGTGACTCAACAACTTAGCTTCTATTCAGGAGGTCAGACAGCATATTTCCTAGTTTATTTTAGGTACTTATACCAGTGGAGGTGGATCATTTCCTCAGCCTCAGATTGTTGCTGTACAGTTCAAGCCTGAGACTAGGACCCTGGTCCTGTTTATGTCTCAGTTTTGGAAGGGACCACAGCCTTATCCTGACAACTTGTGGGAATGTGGGGGGAACCTACCAACTGTTTCCAGCCCACATATAGTGAAAATAAAAATAAGTAGTCCAGAATCTACTTGGACACCACTCCCAAGGGTGATTGGAGCTCACCACTGGGTTAGCCACCCCTTGTCAGTGCGCAAGACATCCAACCAAAGAGGGGAAATGGGAGAAGCCAACCCTTTGATAGTCCGAACCCTTGCAACTCACTCTCACAAGAACAACACACATGCTTCTTGCGAATTTTAAAATCTGTGATCTGCAATATCCTTTTGTCTCTTCACACTCTATGTCCAATTGCACAGTCAGCCTGCACAGATCTCAGAGGATTTTTGCTTGCTAAATTCTACACAAATTTGTAACTAGGGGGTCTAGGTGAATATTAATTTTTAGCTCAAATTAGGGCTGAGTTACTAGCAGCTCAGGATCTGTTCCAAAGTTTACAGAGGTGGGAAGACGAAGGATCACAGAGGCAGAATTCCTCTATAAATTATATTTTATTAAGGGGGAAAGCACATGCACACACACGCACACACACACACACACACACACAAGAACTAGGTTGAAATAGAAAATAGGCTCCACCAATGGTGATAATTACCATCAGCAAGGGCACTTCTGTAGATGCGGTTTGGTAGCTGAGATGTGGGACTTAGCCATTCCTAAGCTCTCAGACCTGTTTGTCTTTTTGGATGTCCACGGTATCCTCAGCACTCTTCTCCAGTACCACATCTCAAATGAATTGATTTTCTTCTTCTTCACTAGTGACCTGCTGATTACTTAAGATTAGCTTAATATAGTCACCTGATACCTTCTCCTTTTAAAGGAATGAAAGTCATGCTACAATGCAGCATGTATTTTCTATTGTGTCAATCGTGGGGTAGGTCCAAATATGATTTCTATGCTATTGGCTCAGAATATCACAGGGAGGCTAACATCTAGTTTTACATGTCTCTCTCTCTCTCTCTCTCTTTTTTTTTTTTTTTTTGTCAAGAGAGTGGCCTATACGTTCAGGCTGTGCACTTTTAGAAAAACTGAACAGTTTTTTCGCCATGTTAAAATGCAGAGGACTTTAGCAGAAACATATTTACTTTTTTAAAAAATAAACTTTATTGATACAATGTTAAAAACAATATTTCACAGATATCATAATATACTTATTATACATAGAATAATGTTCTAACCTTTTAAATCAAATGTCAAATTAATAAATACCACTATGGAAAGAAAGAAAAAATGACTTCCTGAGCTTCGACTCAGTTTATGCTTTCAACTCTCATCTCAACAATTTAGAAATTATTCTGAAAAATCTTCATCAGTTTCTTATTCCTTTGTAGCTTAACAGAAGAGAAGGGTGACATATTTTAACAGGATATCTACATTCCAGTTATCTGTTACTCTAAACAAATACACACAATGAAAAAGTAATTATATAAAATAGTAAATATACTGAGATATGATTTCATAGCATAGAAATCATATCTCAGTATATTCACTATTTTCTAAATAAATTTTTAATGGGTCCCATGCTTTTTTTTTTTCCATGATTGCCCTCTCAATTTCATTGTTAATTTATCCATGGACACACTTTCAGTTAATTTGTATAACCAATCCTTTGTCATCGATATATCACTGCTTCTCCATTTTCCAACATATGTTATCCTGGCTGTTGTTGTTATATAAAAGGCCAACTTACCTTATTCGGATTCAACCTTTTTGTCCTCTATCATGCTCAACAGATAAAATTTGGGGTCCAGTCCACATTGAATTGGTAGAATCTGCTTAACTATCTTATCTATCTTCTTCCAATATTTCCTCACTACCTTACAGTTCCACCATATATGTATGAAAGTGCCCTCCTCTTTGTGGCACTTCCAACATTTTCTACTAGAACCTTTATACATTCTCGCCAGTTTAATGGGAGTTAAGTACCACCTGTGCTGCATCTTATGAAGATTCTCCCTTAAATCATAACACAGGGAGTCCTTAACTCCGAGAGTCCAAGATTTCTCCCATTGTTCTAATGGTATAATTTGTTTTAAGTCTGTCACCCACTTAACCATATAATTTTTAATTACCTCATCTTCTAGGTCAAATTTAAGTAATAAATTGTAAAATTCCAAAATTCTAATCCTCTTTTCATTTTGTAAAATATTCTCAAAGTCATTATTGCCTTTCCTGATACCTTTCGTGTTACGATCTTTTATAAACATATCTCGCAATTGCATGTAGAAAAACCAACTGCAACTATAGCCTTTATCTAGTATTTCTTCCTTTGTCATAAGTTCTATCATTTCTGCTCCATTTGGATTCTTTTCTAGCTCCTTGTAAGTCAACCATTCGTTTTTACTTAATCTTTCTCTCCTAAAGAGCGCTTCATTTGTTGACACCCAAAGGGGTATTTTCTCACATAATATATCTTTATACCTATTCCAGAACTTAATCAGAGCTCTATGAATAAAGTGATTCCCAAACTCCTTGTGTAACCTAAATTTGTCATAAGATATGAATGCACTCTATATCTCAAGTCTATGCTCTCTAATGAGACTACTTCCTTATTCTTTAATCTAAACCAATCTACCAACCATAACAGACAGCATGCATGATAATAAATTCTTAGATTTGGTACAGCCAAGCCTCCACTTTCAATCTTGTAATGTAGGATCTTCATTCTGACTCTAGGTCTTTTCCCGCTTGATAGAAACTTAGACAAGTCATGGTGCCATTCCTTGAATGGAGTTTCATTATGAATTATTGGGAGATTTTGAAATAAAAAGAGTATCTTAGGGAGGATACTCATCTTAACTGAGATCCTACCTAACCAAGAAAATCTTAAGACGGACCATTTCTTAAAATCTTTTTTTATCTCTGACCATTTCTTTTGGTAATTGTTCCTAAATAAATCAACATTTTTGAGGTGATAATAATGCCCAGGTATTTAACCTCTCTCGTAATTTGGTAGCCAGTTTTTACCCTTCACTTATTTTTCTCAGACTCTGATAGATTCATGGGTAAAATTCCTGCTTTATTTTTGTTAATCTTTAAGCCTGATACCTTTGCAAATGATTCCAGTTCATCTATTACAACCTCTATTTTAATTGGATTAGTGATAGTCAAAAGCAAGTTGTCTGCATATGCCTTCAATTTTATCTGCTTCCCTTTTATTTTTACCCCTTCTATTTCCTTATTCTCCCTAATATTTTGATTAAGAAATTCTAGTACTATTAGGAATAGAAGGGGAGATAAAGGGCATCCTTGCCTCGTCCCTCTTTGTACCAAAAAAGGTCTAGTCTTATCTGTATTTACTATGACTCTGGCAGTTTGTGTACTGTAAATCACCTCAATCAATTTTAAAAACTTATGGCCAACATTTATTTTCTTAAGACAGTCCATCATAAATTCCCATCTAACACTGTCAAGGGCCTTATGAAAATCCACAAAAATCGTCGCCAATTTCCTATTTATGTCCTTTTCTTGATATTCAATAATGTCTAGTAAATATCTGACATTATCTTTAATACTACAGCCAGGTAAAAAACCATTTTGGTCGCCTACAATCCAATCACTCAAAATTGTTTTTAAACATTCTGCTAGGATTATGATGAAGATTTTGTAGTCAACATTTAAGAGGGAAATGGGGTGATAATTTTGCACATCTGATCTTTCTACGCCCTCTTTAGTGATTAAACTAATGTTGGCCTCCGCCCAAGTGTCAGGTTCTCCCGCTAAATCAACATTTTGAAACACCTCCAACATAGGAAGCATTAATTCCTCCTGGAATGCTTTATAATATTCCGCAGGGAACCCATCTGGGCCTGCGGCTTTCCCTGTTTTAGACTTCTTAATAGCTTCTTGAGCTTCTTGTAATGTAATGTTTTTATTTAAACAATCTCCTTGTTGATCACTAAATCCTTTTATTGTACATTTTTTGAGATATCTCTCTACTTCTTCCTTGTGCACCTCCTCTTTTTATATATATTATAGAATTTCCAAACAATTTGTTTTAATTCTTTTTGATCCATAAATACTTTCCCATTATCTTTTAATTTATGTATTGTCCTTTTCGCCTTGTCCTGTCTTAGTAAGTGTGCCAATAATTTTCCAGGTTTATTTGCACCTTCAAACATCTTTTGTTTAATATATTTCATTTTTCTTGTCAAATCCTCAGATATCCATGATGCCATTTTCTGTTCAAGACATTTCATCTCCTCCTTTCTTTTAATATTCTTAGGTGTTTTCCTCAAATGCATTTCCTTATTTTTTAGATAAGGAAACATATTTACATAGAGAAACATATTTACATAGAGAATAATATTATACTTTGTGAAGAGGTGTGTGCTGAAATGAAATGTTAAACTAAAGTTATGTTTTGAAAATGGGATTTTTGTGACTTCTTCTTTATGCAAACTCAGCACATGTATTGTCAATGTTGTATCATTTATTTTTGCTTATTTCTCTTTTTGTTTTTGTTTTATTTTTCACAAGTAACTTTCCCCCTTCTAATTGTAGGAGAGCCAGCATTCACCATACATCTGAAATGACTTGAAGGCACACAATAATAACAAATTGTAGGGAACAGAGAGCATGGTTCTGTCTCACTGAGCACCGGGTTGAGTTCAGCAGCCAAAAGGCTAAAAAATGAATGCCCTTTTTAAAGAACCAGAAAGGTAATATTATCAAGATCCTGAATTCAGCAACCACTAGCTTATTTTTGTTAATATTGTGCAAAGTTGGAAAAAATGGGCATAGACATACTTTAGAGACTGAGGAGGGATACATACACTATGGAAAGTGTGCAAATAAATGTGTGTATTCAAGATAGTACATAAAATCATGCATAAAAATATGCAAGAGAAAAGAAAAACGTCCCCCAGAGTCAAGCAATCTGATGTGAAATAAAGACAGGAAACAAATGCAGGTGGGATTTGCAGAAACACAATGGAACAGAAACATTCATATATGCCATGGTAGGCACAGTAACCCTTGGGCTGCAGGAGAATATCTGGAATGAATTCCATAAGAGTATCTGGGACTTCAGTCAAAACCAATACATATCCCATGGTGCCATTTGTCTTGGTTTGTTGGCAGTAGTGACTAGTAGTCTGCAGATCCAAAAAGCACTACTCCCTTCCAACAGCCTTTAGGAGCTGGAATGTTCACTTCTCCCTCCCACTGCCTGCATAGGAACACTTTAGTAGGTAGAACAAAGCAATTAGGCTGCAATCCAATGCACAATTTTTATGCTTAAATACCTTTGAAGTCAAAAACATGCAAACAGCCTAGCAGCACACAGGCTACAGCATTAGTGTTTCCTTTACTAAAATATGGCTGCATACTTAGAAAGTTGCTGGTTCCCAAGAGTCCTAACATATGCTAGAATCATTCCTGGTTCTAAAGGGATCTCTCTCTCTGTGTGTGTGTTTGAAATCAATACAATTCATGACACTAGTAGACACAAAGAATTAATATCTGACTAGAGCATCTGGAAACCCCTTTTGTGGGAAGTGAAAGGAACACGAGATCATTTTAATTGTCCTATCTGCCATTTGTTAATTATCCTTTGATTGTATGCAAACAGTTTTGCTCAAGCAACATTGTTAAGTTCCCATTGAACAAGCTTCATAACAATAGTTCCATTACAGGAGCTAACTGTAAAATTCCCCATCTCCAGCAGAGAGAGAGAGAGAGAGAGGAAGAGAGCCACAAAAAATTCTGTTAAAATAAGCAAAATCTTTCCAACACATGCACATCAGTTGGAAGTGTTATACTGTGATGTTTGCCTCTGGCTATTCTTATCAGTAAGATCCAGGAAACATTGGCCCAGAGTTTAAACTCCAAACAGGAATGATTCAGAGTGACTTTCTTTCTTTCTTTCTTTCTTTCTTTCTTTCTTTCTTTCTTCTCTCTCTTTTTTAAATGGCTGTTGGCTGTTGCAAGTGAGAAAACTTGGAGTGCCATAATATATTCATTGACCATCAGGTTAAAATACTCATGTAATATCACATAGGGAATAGATGGCTAAAGATGATGGCTCCTAAACCCCCATTAATCCTGGAAGATGGGGAAAGACCTTATTCAGAATAAATTATCAGACTACTACTGAATTCAGGGTCATGTTGTTTATTTTATCTTTTGCTTTTATGGACATTTTTATGTCCCACGCTATTTCATAATATCTCTGGGTAATTTAAAGCTGAACAATTTAAAATGTAAAACAACAGATGTGATTGAGAGTTGGTACAACAATTATCTCTCAAAACCAAATTTGCCAATTAGAACTACAGGAATGATCCTGTTACCCCCAGCCACCCAGGTTGGCTTGTTCTTTCATCCTTTCCTAGAGCCCTTGAAAACCATGCAGGGCCCTGGTAAAGGGAAGACCAATGCAGCAGGTAGAACTTTGCTGATGCTTACCTTTTCTTCAGGATAAAAAAAATTGACTTCCCAGTAAATTTAGTTATTACCTTCCTGCAACAGCAAATAAGAGTGCAGACTAATGTACTTTTTAATAAACAACTAGAATTCAAATCTGAATGCATAATCGTAAAGCATCTGGGAGAAACCTTTAGATCTAAATACCACACACACACACACACACACACACAACTTTTCTTTTTTGTAACTGAGATTTTATTAACTTTGTATGGAACCTCCATTTCAATTCTGCTTCCAACTGACTGCAGTGAAGAAGGGGAAAAACTGCCTTGGAAATACAAATGAGCTCTAAGCAGGGAAACAACTTCAGATTGACAGCACAGCCCCTTTATGGAGAGGCGTTTACTGTCTAGCAACCATGTTTAGAATTGTAGTCTGAAGTAATGAAATTGCCTCCTGTATGGGGCTTACAAAAACATGTACATTATCCACTAGTACTGTCAAGTGAATAAAGAAGCTTATTCTTGAAATGACATTTGTTCACTTTAGCCCTGATTTACTCATTCACCATTAGATAAGAACCTTTTATTTTAACATAAAAGCAAACATTGCCACATCTACAAAACACAAACAAGAGTTCTGAGCACATGAACAATATATTTACCTCAACAAAGCACTGAAAAAAAATATATTTTGGGATCAGAGTACTTCAGATCATATGCGACAGATCTCAGATAAGCTTGTGAAGACTTTCAGTCAGTTGCTGTTGAAGAGAAGCAGTATGAAGAAAATGCATTAGGGCAAAATGTGTACACATTTTTAAAGTGCAGGTAGACCCCATTTTTGTGTTGTCTCTTCTATCTCCAAAATCAGAATGACTGACATGCACTGAATTTACTTATATACAAATGTAATTAATACCAGAGCTAAGACTTAATGGAAAATAGGTAGCTCTAATATCTAATTCTGGTAATTTATCTCATGGATCTAGGAGATAGAGGTCTCAACTGCAGTGCAGAAATAAGGCAGTTTCTGCCATGGCTTAATGCTATGGAATCCTGGGATTTGTAGTTTGTTGTAGCACTGACAGAAAAGTTCTCTGACAGAAAAGACTAAATATCTCATAAAACTACAAATCCCAGAATTCCATAGCATTGAACCACAGCAGTAAAAGTGGTGCCAAAATGTATTATTTCTGCAGTGCAGATTATATCAGTGCCTGAGATCAGAAATTCCTCTGGAAGGTGGAGGGTGCTTTTTCTTTCCCACCTGTGCACAGCTGTCAAACAATGCCTGGGCATATTCTCCATGGGCAATCTTTGGCTGGGCAATAGATCTATGCTGAGGAGTGGGTCTTCCCCTATGCATCTAAGGGAGACTTCACTGTCATAGGCTTCCAGTGATGTCTGGAAAGATGAAGGTTGCTCCTGTCCCCCTGGATTTACAGTGGTAGCCAGATGATAGTATTGGCTAGCTCTGCCCACACAACGGCTGACCACAGAGCCTCAAGTGGTCTCCGGCTTCCAATGCACAGCCAGGGAAAAGGCAGTGCAGTAGGAAATGTTAGATACCTCCTCCTTCACTGCACATAAAAATACTTAGACTGGTGTAATTCCTGTTTATGCCTGCATAAATCACAAAGAGGATTCTATCCAACAGTACAGAACTATTGTTTTCCCACACATGAACCATGCACATATTATCCTACTTTAAAAACAAAAGAGAACTGAGTTCTCTTTTCAGCAATCCATTTTTAGATAATACCACTTGTCCAAGAACATAAACTATTGTCTCTGGAGTGCCAATGTGAATATTTCTAGACACACATCTCCATCCAAAGCTAGCTTGTTCTAGAAAAGGATGAATCATTTACACAAATGAATGGAACAGGGGCTTTGTGTGGAATGATCTCAAGTTCATTTAAACTGAAGAGAATTTGTGCACCTTTCAGAACTTCTCAGCAGGAGCCAGAAACAAGCACATTCATTGAAGCAATGGGTTACTCTTACTGGAAAGGTCAGGGTTGTCACAAAACTTCAAAGATACATGTGGTAAAGAATGGACTATGACAACAACTGAGTTATTTATCTAACTAGCCTAGAAACCTTTCAGAACAGTTTTGGTAATGAGCAGTTTTGATAAACAACACCTGTAACTTTACCTGCATTGCTTCTGACCCACTGGAACCCTCCTCAGGCTTCCAATTTGAGGTTTACTAAAATATATGAAAGAAAGTTCTCCTTTAACTTGTGCTATATACTGAACTGTTTGACAATATCATGGAAGTCTCCCAAATTTCAAAGGAGAGACATCAGTTTGTTCCATTTCTAGACCATTTAAAAAAACAAAACAAAACGACTGATGACCAGACAAGGAAATAACAAGACCAGACACAAGATGATGAGTTTGAAACTGAGCCACTTTATTAACTTAAACTACTTAATGTTTCTTCTGGAGAGCTGCAACTAAGGGGGGATTAGCCTAGTGTGTGAGCAGGTGCAGTAGGTGGTCTCTTACCCAGACCTCCTCTGCAGCTTCCCTTGGGCGATTACACCTGAGCCCCAAGGAGAATCAAAAAGCAGGGTTACTCCTGACTGGCCTGTATAAGGAAGACCAACCTGAAAGTCCCTCCTTCAAGTCGCAGACTTAAAGAGATGTCATCTGGGGGAGAGACACTAGGCCCAGCACCATTGGGCCTAGAATAAAAGGAGGAGCCCTCCCTCCACTCCATCCGATGTCATCTGGGGAGAGACACCAGGACCAGCACCATTGGGCCTAGAAGAAGAAGAAGAAGAAGAAGAAGAAGAATCCTTACTTCTTAAAGGACAGGAGGGATTCGGGATTTTTATGTTCTATTTAGATTGTATTAATATAGCTTTATGGAAATTTTAATGTTGTAAGCTGCCTCAGTTGCTCTGAAGAGGGGCGGGATATAAATTATTATTATTATTATTAAGAGAGGGTTTATCTTTCATGGCAGCCTCAAGGGAATTCCTTTTCCCCATCCCCCTGGTCACAGAACCTAAAGAGGCAGCTTCAGAGACCTCTCTCACACCAAAAATTGTGCCCTAGGTGCTCACCAAACTCTCAATCTTCCCCCACTCCTGCACAGGAGTGCATAAGGGATGGTGCATTTATACACAGCCCAGCCAATTGTCTATGTCCAAATGAGCCCTTTGTGTCATGGACTATATGTTAAAGTTACCTGTTGCATAAGTGCCCTGACAATTTTGATAGCCTTTCCAGTGAGTTGGGGATGTTAGGCATCTTTCTGTATAAAATTAGGCTAAGAACTTTGCATTCTGCAAGCATGGACACACATTCCAAGCTGTTATGGGAAAGCCATTCAAGACTGGTTTGCGAGTGTGAAAAATGTGTAGGATGATAAAACTGAAGCTGTTGTACTTCATGAGAAGGTATGACTCATTAGAAAAGACAATAATGCTAGGAAAGGTAGATGGCAGGAGAGAGAGAGAATGACTGCATGGCAGATGGATAGATTTAGGAGATTATCACACAATGCTTCCCTCCCAATGCTTTTTAAACACCCACAACAGCAACGATTCTTTTCACATTACCACACAATTGTGAACTGATAACAGGTCAGTGATGCATCTTATCACACTACCATTCTGTTTACTCATCAATATCTTGCTTTCATTGGGAATGGGATATGTGTCCAGTGAAATCCATTTAAATCCACTTTTTCCTGCCCAAGATGAAATGGTTGCCACCTCAGCAGTAAGAAGTATTGCTTTCATTGGGAATGGGGTGTGTGCAGTGAAACAAGTTTAAATCTCCTTCTCTCTGAAATACTCCTGAATGACCTATGGCACCTACTTCAATAAGGGGTTAACTGCATGACTGATAGCCATCACAGGATTTTTCCTTTCATTAAAAGTAGTGGCAGAAGCAGAGATTGACTACAGGGTGCCTATTGTCTACCCATGATGTTGTGAGACAAGATCTGGATATTACAATTCCACTTTTATCCCACTATTTAACAACAGTGTGATAATCTCCTTAGTCAGGGAGGTCATAGGCCTGAATTTGCAGAATCAGAACAGAGTAGTGAAGGACAAGTGGTCTTGGAGGTGTTTCATCCACAGGGTCACCACAAGTTGGGGTTCACTCAAGGACAGTTAATGACAAGAACAGCCTGCTACTGAATAAGAAAACCCAGGACAAAGTGCAATGGTTGTTCCTATGGTAAATCACCCAGAAGGTTGCCTTTGCAGGGCCAGAGAAAGATGGCCACACTCCTTTTGCAAGGGCTCAAAGAGTACTTGAGCTGTGGTGATAGTGACCACAGTGATTCCACCACAGTGCAAACAGTTTTCTAGGAACAAGGTTCCAGTGTGTTGTCCACACTGCACTGGAAAGTGTTAACAACCAACACAGGGTTTGCTTGTTCTGCTTTAGCAGAGTTTTTTTTTTTTCTTCAACAAAAAGACCAGTTGCTCAGCTTGACATCCTGGACTAATAGCCTATTCTAAAGTTCATCCCAAAGGATCTCAAAATAATTGAAAAGGTAAAACTTTCCACATAAAATTGAATATTGGCTCTAGACACTTGGCGATCCCTGTTCTGTTCTCTTTGCAAGATATACAGGTTTTTTGGTTCATCAAACAAAGCTCAGTTACAGAGGAAGTTATTTCTGTTTCAAGGGCTGCCACCACTTTGTCCAAGATTTCTTTTAGTGGCCCATTCTTGCAGCTCACATGAATGAATTTGTCAGTTTCACAAAAACTGTTCATGTCTTCAACTTTCTTTGTTTCCAATTCCTGTTCTATCCTTTTCCTTGAAAGAAGACACAAAATCTTTGCCACAATCCCATTAGATAGCAAGCACAGATTACAAAAATATGTGTTTGTCATTGTATATCCACCTCTGCAAATGCTATGAGACTGAAGCTTTTACCTTGCAGGAGAAGGGAAATGAAAGATAAGGCATTCATTGAGAAAAAAAATGAAGACACACAGAAGGCATTCATTAGGAAAAAAATGAAGACACACAGAAAGTGTTATAACCTCTTTAACTATCTTCACTTACTTGTCTTTTAAAAAATCTCTGTTCTTTTTTTTTTTTTTTTTTTTTTTTTTTGTCCCTCTTCATACACGGTGATGGGGGAAGTTAAAAGTGTGCTCTTCCACACAAGATACTTCTGAGGAAATTGAACAACAGCTTGTCTTCCATATCAATGTTTGTTGTTTAATGCTGCATGCTTCCTTTATCCATTGGAAAGGAATGCAATCTCCTGTTTTACTCAGAATGAACATGGTGTTAAACATCAGCAGTCAGAATGATTGCTGTAGCAAACTGGTAAATGCATTTAGAACACAGCCCCAGTCTGTGTGTATTGTGGCTGCCAAATGCAGAGTTCTGTACTGTGTGCAGCACATAGTAAACTTCCAAGTGGAAAACTTCCCAGTGATTTGAATATGTGATTTAATCTAATCTGGATACTGAAAATCATTACAACAGCCATGTATAAATGAACATCCAGTGTTGAGTGAGTGGAGCAGTACACTGTGAACCTGATGGCCCTATGGAAGAAGGGGGATACTTACCAATTCCAATTCAACCTCCAGTCTCCATGCTCTTAAATATTTGACTCATGGGGGAAGGTATTCCAGACAGTGTCTGAAATAGCACTGAAGCTGTAGGAATGAGGAAAAATGGACAAAAATCGCTGTCCTGAACCTTTTGTGTTGCAGGGCAGTCTTCCTTGCCTCTGGCTTCTTCCACTAATAGAAGAAGAATCCCTTCACAGAGGTTACCCTAGGGTCTATTTGGATCTAACTGGAGGTTCCTGACATAATTTCAATGTGAATTTTACAGTAAGGTGAAAGGAAGTGCATAGGCTTTGTTTCTATGGTATAATTCACTAAGGGCTGGAACAGACAACCCAAAAAAGCCTGCTTCTGGATGTCATCTGTGGACCTCTAGGGAAATTCTAATTAACTCAATTAATCAATGGGCTAAGCTACAAGCAGCCCCTTGGAATCATTCCCACCTGTATTCTGAGGTGCTGGAATAGGGACTTCACAGAGGCAGAATTCTTTCTACTGATTGTATTTTTATTCAGGGGAAACATACATCAATTCAAGCACACACACGAACACATACAAGAGCTAAGGAATAAAGGGGTGATCTTTGGAATAGACAAGAGGCTCCACTAACAGTGATACTTACTATCAAAGTGATGACTCCAAGTGGATGGTCTGGTGTTGGACTCGGCCATGTTGAGAAGCTCTGAGACAGCCCTATTGAATGGATGGGGTTGGAGTGTTTCTGGAATCCGTTCATTCACATCCATATTATCAGGTTAAAGAAATAAATAAATGGAAAAGCAATCAATATATCACAAATATTAATAAATGTAAAACAGTCAACAATCAAAGCAAAAGGTAATCAGTAAATGTCAAAGTGAAGTAGTCAAAATGAGTCCTTTAAACATTTATGAACCAGACAGTTCAGTTTTGGCTGGTCTCAATATACTGGTGTGAAGTTTGATGAACCGTGTAAAACAATGTCCAAGTCCAAAATGAAATAATGTCCAAGAATGTTGTACAGCTTGTGTATTGGTTGGCAAAGTCTATAGCAAGCAGTCTAGCAAATTTGAGCACAAATGGTGAAAGTTTTGGAAAAAGTTTGAACTAAATGCTGGAATGGACAAAGCAATTTTTTGTGAATGGTGATTTGGTATGCTGTCAGTTTGATTGCAGTCATCATAGGAACACATCTAAGGCACAACCACAACAACTTTGGGCTCTGGAGGACCATGGAAGGTTACTGGAATAAAGCATAGCACATCTGGGTTTACAGCAGAGCTGCACAGCATTATTGATGAGCAGGAACAACATCTCTGGATTGGGAGCCCAGTAGGGCCATTACTGCAGGGCTGAACTGCTTTGCAAGTGTGGTGGACATCTGGGGGAGAAAGGATCAACCTCCCTTTAGGACTGGAGGCACTCTTCAGGATCCACAGGAACAAGTACCAGATAAATGTGATAGAATAGGAGGAAAGGATAGGACCTTTAAGTATATTTACATGCCTTGGGGATCTACCTGCACCAAACCCCTTACTTAACCCTGTGACATCCTGCTGTGACACATTTAACAACCACTTTGCAGATAAAATCTCTCAGATAAGAGCCGACTTAGATGCCGCTATTGATACAGAGTCAATAGGTGAGGTGTCCAGCGACTCCGCCGATGTAGTTATACTGGATCAGCTCCAATCTGTGAGTACCGAGGATGTGGACAAGCTGCTTGGTAAGGTGAGGAAGACAACTTGCCCTCTCGACCCTTGCCCATCATGGCTGGCCATCCGAGGAGGGGGTGCATTGATGAGATTCCTCATGGATATCATCAATACATCCTTTAGGGAAGGACATGTTCCATCCTGTGTGAAGGAAGCGGCTGTTAGGCTGCTTCTGAAAAAACCTTCCCTAGACCCCTCTGGATATGAGAAACTATAGGCCTGTGTCACTGCTGCCATTCTTGAGCAAGGTGATTGAGAGGACGGTTGCTCTTCAGCTCCAAGCTGTCTTGGATGAAACCGATTATCTAGACCCATTTTAAACCGGCTTCAGGACAGGCTTTGGGGTTGAGACTGCCATGGTTGCCTTGACCGACGATCTGCGTCTGAGCATCGACAGGGGTAGTGTGACCGTGTTGGTGCTCCTAGACTTCTCAGCGGCTTTCAATATAATAGATCATGGCATCCTGTTGAGCCACCTGAGGGGGTTAGGTACTGGGGGCATTGCTCTGCAGTGGTTTCGGTCCTTCTTCTCGGGCAGGTCCCAGAGGGTGCTGCTTGGGGACTGTAGTTCCAGCA
>CM034701.1:154592967-154603692 GCA_020142125.1 Phrynosoma platyrhinos
AGGTCTACCGCCAGCACAGTTTGCCTCCCATTCTTTCAGAATTGGAGCCGCGACATCGGCAACTATGCAAGGTCTAAGCGAGGCAGCTATTCGTAGGATTGGACGTTGGCGCTCTCGAGCGTTCAAGTCTTATGTGAGGAAATGATTAACATGGTTATTGATATGTTGTTCTAATTCAATTTATTTCAGCACAACTGTCAACAGAGGGAGTTTGGATTGTAGGACACAGTTTAGTATTCTGGGCGGAGCGGCACATGGTCCAACAGAGCAGTGATCCTAATTTGGGATGGAGAGGCACGGGACCAGTCCGATGGTTTGGACGCAGAGGAATGCTGTGGGGAGCTTTACTCCCTAGAATTCTTGAGCTTTTGGAATCATACAAGCAGCCCAAGGGACTGATCGTGCATCTGGGAGAAAATGATTTAGGAAAAGTGACTTCTTTAAAGTTAGCCAATATGATTATTAATGATTTCTGCGACATCAAGAGACTGTTGCCGGACACCGTGTTGATTTGGACAAAGTTACTGCCTAGAAGGACTTGGCAAGGAGTTCGAAATGAGACTGCCATAAACAAAGCGAGACTTTTTTTGAATAGATTGTTGTCAAAATCTTTGGGGGAGTTGGGGGTATTAATTTTAAAGCATGATGGCATTCAAGTGGATAAGCCACATTTGTACAGGGGTGACGGTGTACACCTCTCCCCAAGAGGTAATGACATTTATTTGAACTCAATAGAGTCATGCCTAAATGGACTGATGGGGGGAGGGGTTGTCTAGCTAGGCTGACCCCCTCCTGTGGCGGGCAGGGACCCCCCCCTCAGAGGTGGAAATAGGTTAATTGGGAATTAATATGTAAATAAATGAATAAATTTGAATAATAGATGATGTCATTGGGTTAAATTAAATTGAATGAAGTATTAATAAAACTAATGACGTCATTGGTTAGTGAGTTATTTGTATGACATCATATCCGGTTGGAGGGAGGGGGTTAATTGGTAGACGGTTAATTAAGAGAGTTAATACCTTGGCGCATGCTTGAGTTGAAGAGAGTTAAAACATTGGTGATTTCATTTAATCGCAGGCACGCATGCGCTGAGAGTTTATGTTATAGATGTATACAAATACTGAATTTGATTGTATTTGATATTATACGTTATGACCCTGTACAAATAAAGTTGTGGCCAAAAGTGTTATAGCCAAAATAATGCGCTTGAGTCCTTTGTGGTGATGCAAAGAAGCCTCCCCGACGCGTCGGGAGGGGCTCACTGTTGCGTCGGCCATTAAAAGGCCTCGACGCATTGATTGGTTGAGTGGCCCGGAAGTCCCGCCTTTCCGGGCTGCTCAACCAATCGGAATGTTAGTAAAGGAGGAAATCTCGCGAGACTTGTAGTCTCGCGAGATTTAGAGCGAGAGTTGGGGAAGATTATATAAGCCTGGCTGCCTCATGGTCGGCAGCCATTTTGATCTATCAAGTGAGCAGCCCATCCCAACCACCCTTAAAGTAGAACATGTTGTTTACTCTCAGGCTTCGGCTGGTCGCCTACTGGGGCCGGGAGGGAATTTTCCCAAATAACGCTGGTTTGGGTTTTTTGCCCTTCCTGAGAACAAATAACATGAGTAGTAGGGTGAGGATTATAAATGCTAAAATGTTGGCAATGCGATTCAACAGTTTTGATCAATGTAAGAGTTAAGTGTTGAATTTGAAATAATTAGTTATTAAGTTAATCGTCGCAACATATGTTACGGGGTCTTAGTATTACTGTTAAGAATGTGGAGTAATTTGGCGGGCAGGGACCCCCCCCCCCCAAGGGTGGAAATAGGTTAATTGGGAATTAATATGTAAATAAATGAATAAATTTGAATAATAGATGATGTCATTGGGTTAAATTAAATTGAATGACGTATTAATAAAACTAATGACGTCATTGGTTAGTGAGTTATTTGTATGATATCATATCCGGTTGGGGGGAGGGGGTTAATTGGTAGATGGTTAATTAAGAGAGTTAATACCTTGGCGCATGCTTGAGTTGAAGAGAGTTAAAACATTGGTGATTTCATTTAATCGCAGGCACGCATGCGCCAAGAGTTTATGTTATAGATGTATACAAATACTGAATTTGATTGTATTTGATATTATACGTTACGACCCTGTACAAATAAAGTTGTGGCCAAAAGTGTTATACCCAAAATAATGCGTTCAAGTCCTTTGTGCCGATGCAAATAATCCAGTTTGACACCACTTTTAAGTGCTGTAGTTCCATTCTGTGGAGTCCTGGGATTTGTAGTTTTACTGCAGCTGAAGTCGCAAGATTTGGATAAATTAAACATTTAAGAATGGTTGTTCAAATTCAAAGATAGTCTGAAAAACATATAGGACCTGAAGATGTCCTTTGTCTCACATGCAGAATGGATGATGACCTGACCTTTTCCATTAAAGGGAAGATTATATCCTAAGATACACTGAATTTAGAGGAAACAGATGGTAGGAATACAGATCTAACTATATTTTCTCTTATTAGTTAATTATTTTAAAAGGCAGCTGGATACCATGTACCCCTTTCCTTAAATTATTTAGGTACAGCTGGAAAGCGTGTGATTTTTGAAGTAATTTAATCTGCTATAGATGTTCCATTTTCACTATGTAATGGATATGTTAGAATATTCATCAGTCATTAGTAATTATGTATATGTAAATGGATATGTTAGAGTGTTCATCTGTCAATTGTAACTATATATGATAATGGATATGATTAGCTTTAAATGGCAGATGTTAGAATGATATAATGGTGAATTTGCCAAAGGAAAAAGGTATATAAGCAGGGACACGTCCCTTGTTTGTTACTAGACCAATTTGAGTTTTTTTCTGGTCTGGTCAAAATGCTTACTTTTGGCTTTGAAACCCCCCCAAAAATATTTTGTTCCTGTTGAATTCTCTGCTTCTTGTCCAGTCTTTTTGTACTGGGCAGGGAGAAAAATCTGCATTTTTCCAGAAGCTACTTCATAGCTTTCTCTGTGAAAGAGTGCTGGTGCCTCACAGAATTACCAATCCCAGGATTTTGTAGGATGGAGCCATGGCAGTTAAAGTGATCTCAAACTTCATTATTTCTACAGTGTAGATGCACCCTAGACTAGAGCCACTGAATCAATTGAATCCTAAATGTTCATTCACTGTTCAGCAATTGATTGAATGTGTATTTTTTAGTTAGGAATAGTCAACAGGAATTTATTTATTTTATTTGGATTATATGTGGCTTTTCTGTCCAAGAGGCTGTCCAAAAGGTCCTCCATTTTGAGCAAGATTGTGGTTCTTTCTGACTTATCATGATCCTCTTGCAGGGCTTTCTTCACAAGGTTTCTACAGAGGCTTTTTCTTCTTTTTGCTATGGCTATCCTCTGAGGTGGAACAAACATGACTTGCCCCTGTTTTTCTGTGCTTTCAACTTAGGGCAACTCTAAATTTCTTCAGAGGAGGTTTGCCATTGTCTTCCTCTGAGTCTGAGAGAGTATGACTTGTGTGTGTGGTGCCTTCAAGTCGTTTCCAACTTATGACAACCCTAAGAAGAAACTTGGCAAGTTGCATCTGGGGGAGGGTGTTATTGCTAGCTTGAGGCTGAGAGAGTGTGCCTTGCATTTTCCCCTGGAAGTCCTATCCCTGGAAGGGGAAGTCTTGCCCCCAGAAGGTGGAAATCCCACCCTCAGAAGCCCCACGCTTGAAAGGTGGAAGTCCAGCACCTGGTGTCACCCAGTGAGTGAATGCCACTGAGTTTGGGCACATGGTCTTGAAAAGGTTTGCCATCACTGCATTAGGGTATTGGACTCCTTGACCATGGCTGACACAATATAAGAGGTTAAACTTCTCTGTGTTATTACTTCCATTGATAGGTAAGAAAACTGCCCATTCTGTTACACCAGCAAGTATAACCATCAGTAATACTTACCAAACACTGCTGAAACATTTTTTTTTCTTCACTGAATATAGCAAAACACGATGAACACTATTTTCCCTCTTGCTTTACTATGTCTTTTATGAGATACCAAGCAAGCATGCATAAGGCTGCTCCATGTTTTTGTAATATTCAGGCTGTTTTTCTATTCCATGGTTTACTGCAAAGGGAATGCAGGGACATACCATGGAGGGAATATTAGGTGAAATTCAACCTGCATTTCTGTGTCTAATTTCCAACCTCGTTACAAGGGATGAAATATGGATGTGGTGAAATAAAAAGGAAGAGGGACTGACCCTTTTACAGCCTGAATGGCTGGATCTGCTAAGAAGAACTTTCCATTACTTCCTATGTCCTTCTAAACTCCTCTGTTTTTCTGGCATCCTCTTCTCTCTGTTTGCTTTCCCTTACACTCCGCCAAGAGTATATAGGCAATGCCATTTCAGCAGCACCATTAAATTGTAATGTTCACATTTTTATTGGCCACCTAAATTGAGAACAGCCTAATGATCCCAGGAGAAGGGTCTCCTGGCAGAGCAGTCTACAGGAATGTAGAAGGGGAATTCCTTTGAGGGCTGCAAATGAAACAGTTCTGAACAGCGACAAGCAACCCAGCTGCTCAGATTGAAAGTCTTTGCCTCTTCTTAGTATTGTGATTAGTCCAGCTACACTAAAGTATCTCTCTAGTCATCTTTTTCTCCTCTGAGCAATCTTTGATGCTGTTCCTAGTGTACTGCTGGGAGATTGCCTAATGCAACTATGCTCCTTACCATCATTTGCCAAATTTTGGATATGAAAAAGAAGGGGAAGAGGGAAGGGGGAAAGGAGAGCTTTTACTCTTCCTATGTTAAAAAAACAAACAAACATGAGTCTTAACTTACCACCCCCAACAGCAACAGAAGACAGTATGTGGTATTAACATTTCTTAGGGAAAATAATGCTAATGAGCAGTTTATGTAACTTTGAAGATCCCAGCCTAAAATCAGGTACATTTCCACTTAAAAACAACAACAACGTGTATACTTCCCTTTGCACCTAACACAGGGTCCTATGACGAATATCAATGATTACAGATAACAAATAATAAGAAAGGGTGCAGTATTCCTACCATGCTCTCCATGTGAGCCCCTGGCTTTCTGGAGACATCTGGCTGGCTTTACTGCAGACAGTGTGTTTGATTAAATGGACATTAATTTCTTTCCACCTTGGAAATTTTTTGTTTTGAAGCAAGCCCTTCAGGGATTTTTGGAGTGGCACAGCTTGACAGAAATTGCAAAGGCTGTGTGGTTGAGTGTTGTCTCATCTTTTAATAATGGTTGTGATTTATTGCAGAAGGATATATGCATTCAGAATGTATGTGTTGCCTTTCAGGAACCCTTGGCATGTATGCACGTCTGTATTTTTGAACTTTGTGACTATCACAATGATTATAATTAAGAGTGGGATGAACCTATTAAGCATGCCTGCTTGAATTAGGTTTATGGGTGTATCCTGTATGAAATCTCACTGGTTTCTTGTAGCCATAAGATTCTTCTAGCCACAGTGATTATTATATACCTTTTGGGTCAATATGTACTTCAGTAATAGGCATGCTCATCTCTGGCATTATCAGTACCAGACTTATTCTTCCTACTATGGTCATTCATTTTTGCTTTCATTCTATTTTTTCCTCAGCTGGTCCTTTTGCCCTCGTAAGTAGCAAAGTGGTTTCAAATAGTTACTATGGTATTGTACTTGTTATCCTTGAGGAGTAGAGTCAATTTGTTTATGATACTGGGTCAGAATGCATCCACTCAAGCTCCTCTCCTACATTTTACACTATTGCTTTGGTCCTGAAATGTTGCAGTGCCTTCCTTAACAGTGCATATCATGAGCATTAGACACATGCGGATGACTAATGACACCCAATAAAGGGCATTGTGTGCATGCTGGCTCCTTTCTTTTATTTTTTAAAAGTCAAAAACAAAGTCAATATGTCACAATCCATCCAATGATTTCAAGCTATGAGTCATAACCAGTATTCAGCATATTGCATGGCATGTTGCTGTTGTATGAACAAATATAAAAGTAAAAGACCACAGCTTTGTAAGGAGTAGACATGCTATCAAGAGCTTTAAGATTTTACCTCCTGAATACCTTTAATGATAAGCATTGGACCATCTGATTACAAGTTTTTTTAGTTTTTTGAGTCATTGACAAAGATTGGACAAAGATTAATTGTCTAAACCATAGTTGTTAGTTCTCCCAGGAAAAAAATGAACAGTAGACAGGTTGGCCTGAATATTCAGTCTGCAATAGTCCAAAAAAGCAGCTTTCCAAGGTCAGACCCTAAACTGTGGTGGCACAGTGGTTAAATGCCTGTACTGCAGCCACTCACTCACAAACCAAAAGGTTTTGAGTTCAATACTCAGCCTGGGCCTCAGGCTCAACTCAGGGCGTTATCACACGGGGAGTTGCGGAAAGAAAGTGGAAATAAACCGGATGAGCGGAAGACTTTAATTTACAGGATTTGTCCCGTTCCACCTCGTCTGATAACTAAATTCAAATTTAAAAGGAGGTTAATTCGAACAAAAACCTGATCTTTTCAAATCCTCAAAAATCCCGAAAATGAAAAGATCAGGTTTGCGTTTGAATTAACCCCCTTTTAAATTTGAATTTAGTTATCAGACGAGGTGGAACGGGATAAATCCCATAAATTAAAGACTTCCGCTCGTGCCCGTTTATTTCCACTTTTTCCCCGCAACTCCCCATGTGATAACGTCCTCAGGCTTGCATCCTTCCAACATCACTAAAATGAGTATCCGGTTTGTTAGGAGCAATTAGCTTATACATTGTAAACCACTTAGGGAGTATTTAAGTGCACTGATAAGTGGTATAGAAATGTAATTGCTATTGCTATCATCAAGAAAAGCTGAGGGGGAAGGGGGCAGAACTACTATAGTGTTAGGCAGAGTAAGGCAGCCACTTCAGGCAACATATTCCGGATATCATGAATGTATAAGAAGTTGCCAGTAATTTAATGTTAGTGCTGCAATTTTACCACTAGGTATTGGGAGCAGTGATTGTGGGCTTCTTTGAATCTTGTGCCAAAATAGTCTGGCTGCCTTTGCATACTGTTGTGATAATGCACTCATACATTATCTAGTGGCCATGAACCAAGCTATATCCAGCTAAAAAGTAAAAATAAAGGCATTCCCCATTGACAAAGTTGTCAAGTTGTGTCTGACCATAGGCGGCAGTGCTCCTTTCCATTGCTAAACTGAAGAGCCAGTGTTGTCAGAGATTACTCTGTGAACATGTGGCCAGCATGAGTGCACAGAACACTGAAAAGTGGTACCTATTTATCTACTTGCATTTGCATGCTTTTGAACTTCTAGGTTCTGGGACTAGTGACAGGAGCTCACCTCATCATGCAGCACTCAGGCCTCAAACTGCCAACCTGCTGATCTTGCAATCAACAGAGTCAGCGTCTTAACCACTTAAGCCACTGCTTCCCCTTTTATCCAGATAACAAGGGATTAATTTACTATTTAGCATGGCAGAGTGTTGCATAAGATCAAGGGAAATACCCTATGACAACCAAGCTTCCTGTGAATATGGAGATTACAAAAGATCTGGAACCTTTGGAGGTCAGGGGTATAAAAGTTTTACTGCTTTTGTTATCAGGGGGCCGCTGGTCTGTTCTTTTAAGCTCTCCTTGGGATGCTGACTATCCATGTGAAAAAGGATGGAAGAGGCTGATTTCCAAAGGGTCAGACTTTCCATTACTTTGTCTGGAAGAAAGCTGAGAAGAGAAGCTCTGTTGTTTTTGTTTGTTTTTGTTTTTTGGTTTAAGGGAATCAGGGATTTTTGTCATGTTTCCCTAGCTGATTGCCAGTTCCAAGGGGTCTTTGGAATGTAATCTATTTCTGTAACAGTGAGAAGAATGCTCCAAGATATAATACCGAGAGACCTGATGTAATCCTTCTTACATAGAATAAAACATTCTTAAACTCTTTTTTAATCCTTGGAATGCTTTTGGCTACTCAGCAGACAAATAGTTCCTTTTCTTTTCTAGGGGGAGGGAAGGGAAAGGTGGTTTTACTTCACTCATATATCTGACTCCCACTGGAAAAGGTGGAAAAGGATGAACTTGGGAGTGTGAGGTAGGAGTGGTGAGCATGCTATGGAATCCTGGGATTTGCATATTGTTGTGGCACCAGAGCTCTCTATCAGAGAAGGCTAAATGTAAAAAAAAAAAAAAAAAAGCCACCCTACAATTCCCAAAATTCTATAGTTTTGAACCAAGGCAGTTAAAGTAGTATCAAACCGGATCATGTTTACATTGTGAATGACCTCTATAATAAGTTTTCCCTAAAGAACAATTATATGTGCTCTGAAAAGGGGTGGGTGGGGTGGGGTGTGGGTTGATGGAGTGAAAGTAAACACTGACTGCCCTGAATGCTTTTTCTGTCCCTTTTGAAGCTGGTCAAGCTCTATTATTGGATCTTAGAAGCCAAAGCCCACATGACAGATAGGTGGCTGAAGATTTCTGTGCCTACTGTTTTCCTCTGAGGATGAACTTCTTCTCTAAGGCAGGAGTTGATTAGGATTCCCTTGATACTGGGATTCAATCAGATAAATGTTCCTGTCTTCTTCTTAAATTGATGGACTTCTATGGCTCATGTGTTCAGGGTCACTGAAGGATATTCTTCTGATAAGGACTTCCTCCAGCTCCATTCTTTAAGTATAATGCTTCTTTTAATGATGGAAGCATGAATTATCATTCTTGGAAAATGTATGGATTCAACCATACCAATCAGGTTGTTTTTAGTTTTATCCTAAGGATGAAGAGGGGAAGGGAGGGGAAGGGGCAGGTTGAAATGGAAGATGGCTTAAAAATTTAAAACAGATACAGATAACAATTAATATTATATAAAATTAAAATTATATTTTAATATAATTAAACTATCAGAAAAAATGAAAATAATTTAAGAGCATAGTCATCTTTAAAAAAACAAACAAACAAACAAACAAAAACAAAATAGATTATTTTATTAAAACACCTTTCTTCATGAGCACTCAGATTCCAGAGTCTTCCCTGGAGAAGAGAAGATTAAGAGATGACATGATAACTTTGTTTAAATATTTGAAGGGATGATTATATTGAGGCTGGTGCAAGCTTGTTTTCTTCTGTTCCAGAGAATAGGATCTGGATGTTAGGATTTGTAACCTGTGTTTAAATGTCCAGATGTGGGAAAGTGACAAAGGGTACTACAGGTCACTTTAGAGCTTGCTAGCTGGGAAAGTTGTTTGCAGCTGGGACTCAAAACATCTTAGCAGTGTCCAAGGTCAAAATGTGCCAGAGTGCATGTAGACCAAGTATAAACACATTATGTCATCATGTTTGGGGGACAACAATTCAAGTGACACAAGAAGAAGTCACGGGAAGAGGCTGGACTTAGAGGCTGCATGGCAAGTGTCTATTAAAAAACGAGACCACAGAGTGTGTGTTGTTGCATGGGATGTTATTGGTTGGAGGTGAGTGTATATAGTTTTGTACATACTGCAACTAAAGAATAAAAGTGCCTTTTTGGAGTTAAACCTGGCTCTTCCGTCTGTTTCATCAGAAGCATGGAAGAATGCATTCCAAAGCAGCCAGACAGCTCCAAGTTCATCGGGTGATTTTCTCTGCAAAGTGAAGAAAGCTTCATTCAGTTGCTTGACACTGGAGCAATGGACTCAAACTGCAGGAAAAGAGAACTCAGTTGCTTGACACTGGAGCAATGGACTCAAACTGCAGGAAAAGAGATTCCACCTGAACATTAGGAAGAAACTTCTGACAGTAAGAGCTGTTTGACAGTGCAACACACTCCCTTGGAGTGTGGTAGAGTTTCCTTCTTTGGAGGTTTTTAAATCGAGGCTGGTTGTCCATCTGTTAGGAGTGCTTTGACTGTGTGTTCCTGCATGACAGGAGTGTTGGACTGGATGGCCCTTGTAGTCTCTTCCAACTCTATGATTGTATGCTTCCATAATATAGGAAACAACAGGAATATTTGACTCTTCACATGCTTTGGATTACAAGTTCCGTTGTTATCTAAAATGCTGGGGTCCATGGAAGACCCCCACTATTTAATGTTTTAGGGGAATTTGGAACATAACTGAAATGAGAGTTATAGTATGGATGGGGTAAAAGGCAGCCTGGGATAGCACCCCAAATGTATACCAGGTCCAAATTACACAGAACCCCAGAGACAAATTCAAATAGGTTTTTATATTTTTATTAGAGAAAATAATCAACACACAAAAGATCAAATACACTCACACACACACACACACACACACACAAGAGCTAGAGAAGCAAAGGGGAGATGAGTGGAATAGATTTAAGGCTTTGCTAATGGAGATACATTACTGACATAGATCTTGACTGAATTAATGGAAGTCTAGAACAGAGAAAACTCAGTAGCTGCTGTGGCAAGGAGTGGGGTTAGCCAATGTATTGTGGAGCTTAGTCTAGACAGAGTGCCTGACTGCTTGCAGACTAGACCAAGATCAAGGGACTGCTGTTTTATTAGCTGTATATACACCCAGAATTGTGTCTTGGGGGTAGAAAACAAGGCTTGAAAGGATTAGAAGCTCTGCTAAATGGTTTCCCAGGGGGAAAAGACTAGTCCAAGATAGAATCAGTATAGTCCGGTGATTAATGTGAATGTACTGGACAAAGGATCTAAAATTCCTGGCTGGAGAGTCTTTGGGCCTAAGCAGACTGCCAGAAATAGTGCATTTTAAATTGAGGCACT
>CM034701.1:154603792-154620931 GCA_020142125.1 Phrynosoma platyrhinos
TCAATTTAATGTGCACTATTTCTGGCAGTCTGCTTAGGCCCTCAGTAAATCCCATCAGAGTGCATGCTCTCTAACTCCCAAACCTGTTTTCCATGCATGAAGAGGGCAGGCAGGTGGGATCATTCCTAGGTCACTCTTCCAGCTTCCCTTTTAATACTAATTTGATATGAAATATAAGGGGCAATCGGAGGCCTGGTCTTGGGTTAATGCCATAATCCTGTACAATTTACTATGATGGCTGTTACTTCTCAAAAATGAAGTCTAAAACATCTGTAAGGCCAAAGCTTTCTCACACTTGATGTAGACCATGCTGACTTTCTTGATGAAAAGGCAGGATAAAACACAAATATTAGTGCTTATAAGTACAGAAAGGAAACAGGCACAGTGCTTATACTTTGAATTCTGCCCAGGATCTTGCATAGTCTGATGAAGCATAACATTTTGACATACTGAACTCTTCCCTGTTTCTCCTCACATAAAGAATTCATCTTCCTCTTTCCTTTTAGTGGCTGGGGAAGCATGGAGGGCAACCAAGTATGATCGGGCTATGTTCATCAATCCAGACATGCAACAATGATAGTATCTTCCAGGAACACCTTGAATTTCTCTAAAGGTTCTAGAGCAGGGATAGGCAACCTTTCCCCTTTAAGGGCCGAGGGACTTCAGCTCCCAGAAGCCTCAGCCATGTTGGCCAATAGTCCCATGTTGGACAATAGCTCCTGGGATTCTGGGAGCTGAAGTCCCTCGGCCCTTAAAGGGGAAAGGTTGCCTACCCCTGTTCTAGAGAATGGTGTTTTCAAGCTTCTCTCTGTAAGAACATAGCTGCACAATCCTTGGCTTCCCCTGCCCAGACACTAATTGTGTATGGCTGCATCTGAACTGCAGAAATAATCCAGTTTGACACCACATTAACTGCCATAGTTTAGTGCCATGGAATTCTGTGGACTGTAGTTTGTTGTGGCACCAGAGCTCTCTAACAGAGAAGGCTAAATGCCTCACAAAATTACAAATCCCAGAAGACCATACCTTAGAGCTACAGAAGTTAAAACTGAAGTATTTTTGCAGTGTGGATGCAGGTTCAATAATTAAGGGAGGATTGCAGGAGGAAGGTGAAAGTTGTGTGTAAGAAATTTTTCATGTAGGCATTCTATGTAGAGCTCATAAAATCATAGAATCATAGAGCTGAAAGAGACTGCTATTTTATTTTATTTAGTTATATGCTAGTCCAACTGCTCCTGCTCTTAACAAAGTTCAGAAGTCCAGAGTCAGTAAACCATTATCAATCAGAAGTCACAAGTCAGCAACCATAGTTAGAAGCAAGAGATAGCCAGTGTTAAACAGTCCAGGGTCAAGAAAACTATAAATCAGAGGCAGCATGCCAGGGAATTGTGGTAGCCAGGTTGTTAAACAGCTCAGGGGGTGTCAAACTTTTCGGTGCACTTTTGCAAGTCAAGCTGTCAAGAGGAAGACTGAAGCATACTCAGTTGAGGTAGTTGGTGGTTGCAACTTCCTTTTAAAGGCAGCAAGTTCATCCAGATCCCAGGCAGTATTAATGGAGATGGTTCCAGAAGTGTGCTCCTACCAATGCCTTGATTGCAACCTCTCACTTTGTTTGTAGGGTATGGTCTGGGCCAGATATCCGAGCCTCCATTTTTCTCTGGGATGGGGAGGCCTTTCTGCTATTTCCTCTTCCTGCTTTGAACCTAACCTCACTTGCTGAACATGGCTGCCTCTCAAGCACTTCCTGTGACTTCTCCATTGGTCTGCTGATGAAGATGAACTCTTGGTGGCAGGGGGCAACAAGACAAAATGCTCAGCTAAAGCAAAGCAAAGCAAATCAGCTTCATTTATATACCATTTCATACTGCGCTATAGGATGTCTAAGCAGTTACAACTAAAACATTCCTGAAATAGGACTTCCATTCTTTGTTTAATACCAAAGAAGGTATTTCATCCTGTGTGAGAACATGTATAAACCCAGAATTTTTCTCAATATAAAAAGAGATTTCGTGACCCTGGCAGTAGTGAATTGTACATAAATTGGAGTCAGGCACTCACATCCACACAGAACTGTTGAAAAGGGATAATTCATTGAACACACAAGAATCAACATATGCACAATAATTGCATTGGAGAATAGCAAATATTGTGATAGAGCTTCATAAATGGCAAACGTACATGCAAAATACAAATACCTATTTAACAGGGCATTTTTTTTCAATGGGGAAATATTAACTCACATGGGGGGAAATGTGCTATACTATGTTGGGTTAAACAATCTGAAAATATGCTGCTGAGGAGAGGGAGAGGCAAGAAAAAAGGGTTAAAAAAGTAAGGGCAATATACACACCCAAATACATACACAAGAGGAAGAGAAGACAGATATAGTGAGCCACAATATTCAGAGGAACAACTTCTTGAAATATCAAATTTAAGAGTGGCAAAAGGGACCCTACTTGTGGTCCCATTAGACCTTCCAACAGAATGGTGTATTCCTGGTTGGAGCAGTACAAAAAAAGAGAAGGATTGGCTAATCAAGGTCATCAAAGGTAGACCAGGACTTTAAAGAACAAAATAAATATATATGATTCTCTAGCCAAAAACCCAAATTCTGGAGGATTTGAGAGAGAAATAAAATCTAGATTTTTGGTCAGGAAACAAGGGAGATAAAATATTGCCTAAGGCAGGGGTAGGCAACCTAAGGCCCGGGGGCCGGATGCGGCCCAGCAAGGCCTTTGGACCGGCCCCAAACCGGTCCTGCCGCCGCCGCCCCCCCCCACCGCCGCCGCCCCCCCATGATGATATTGATTACTGTTGTTATTACTTGTTCTTGGGGTTTTCTTGGCAAAATCTTCACAGGGGTTTTGCCATGGCTTTTCTGGGACAGAGAGTGTGCATGCATTTTTTTTTAAAAAAAATTTTAATTCTTTTTTAATTTTTATTTTTATTTATTTATTTTTTTATTTTTTTATTTATTTTTGGTGCTTCGGCCCGTCAATTGTCTGAGGGACAGCAACCCGGCCCCCCGGCTCAAAAAGGTTGCCTACCCCTGGCCTAAGGTATTGAGTTGTGCCCAATAATTTAATCAGTATTCTTGTTCCATCTTGTGACAACAGCTAATAGAGTTCAGTATTGGTGCAAACTGAAGGATGTGACTAGAGAAGTCTTTCCTGCTTGCCAGCCATATAGACATATATAAATGCACAGAGAGACATGCATGTCTTGTTAGCAGTGTTATACAGATAGTTCACAATAATCTCTCCTTCTAAAAAGAGTGGAAAGGGAAATATGCTAGGATAATTCAGTACAGAATTTTGCATGTGTATGTCACCAACAGAATTCAAGTCACAGAATTAATGTATAGAGCTTATATTATAGAAAGAGAATGGAATGATAAATAAATAAATATTTTAAGTGTCACTAGGTTATACATAGTATATATCTGCCTCCCTGATAATTGTTAATAACTCTAACATCCCAGAATTATATAACCAAAAAAGAGACAATTCTGTTCAATATTCATTTGGATTCAGAGTGAGATCATGACATGTTGGAAGACAATCTTCGAGGAAATTAATATGCATTCTCTTATAGTTAAGACAATACATAATGAACCTACTAAGTTAATTTGTCAGAATAACCTACATATTCACCCTAATTTTCTAGTATTATTTTTAACACTCTTAAAACAGTGGAGACCATCACCTACTTGATTAAATTCTATTATATGATCTCTAGGAAAATCTGCATTATTCATTTGGAATTCTAATGAGTACTCATGGATTCTTATGCCCAATTTACTTTCATAGATTGTTATAATATTAATTAATTTTACATGCTCCCATACCATATTTATTCAATATATTTATTTCCATTTGTTAAATGTCTCTTCTCTAGGTTATTTCTTTTTCCCCATTTGCTAATCAGATGTACAAAAAGAATTCCTAATATAGTTGAATAGAATGAATATCTAATTCAAATGTCCTTATATCCTCCTACCACTGCGAATGGAATTACTGTGCACCAGTTTAAGACAATAGGCTTTGGTTACAGCAAAGCTTTCAATTGCACATGAACCCTCTAAATTGAACCATCTCTTCTTCATATTCTCAAGTATGAAATCAATTACTGTCAGAAAAGATTCACAGCAAACCTTTACAAAATTTGACCTTGAAGTTTTAGGTCATTAAGTGAGAATTATTTATACTGTCCTCTTCCCAGCTGTAGCCCTCCTTTGTCAAAATATAGCAGATATATGATAGTGATCTACAATAGATTTAAAATGGGAATCTTGCAGCAATTTGCCATGGTCTGAAATTAAAAAAAAATCTCTTTCTTATGCCACATAATTCTAACAGTATTATTTTAAAATAAATGGACCTCAGGTCTATTTGTGCACAAAAAATATGTTTGTAGAGAGAAGTATTAATTAGTAGAGAGAATAGAAGGAGAGCAGCAGAACATTATAAAGAGTCTGTGGCATTCTGGAGCCTTTCCAGTTTCTCTAAGTTGTAATAAGTTGCATGTGTGTGGCACTAATTACATTAGTTGAAATGTTTTGAAATTGGTAGTTTAGCATGCCACAAGGTTGTAGCTTGTTCATTAGAGCTTCATGCTGATTATGAGGTTCATTCTGAACACCAATTTTGTACTTTGGAAAAAGGTCTTCTTCAACTAAAGCCAATTAAGAAGCAGTGTGCTTTGATGGATGTCCATAACACAAGTAAAGACTGGATATTCAGAGTTGATTCATCCTATTTATCTTAAGGTGTTGAGTATGGAGATTGCCAATGTATGGTGTGTTTTTTTATTTCCTGGAAAAAAATGGGGGAAACCATGCATAGTTTCACCAAGGCTGCATCTGCACTGCAGAAATAATCCAGTTTGACACCACTTTACCTACCATGACTCAATGCTATGGAATTCTGGGAACTGTAGATTTGTGAGATATTTAGCCTTCTCTGTCAGATTGCCTTGGTGCCTCAACAAACTACAGTTCCAAGAATTCCACATCATGGCAGTCATGGCAGTTAAAGTGGTGTCAAAGTGGATTATTTCTACAGTACATAAGCCTCCTAAGCATAATAAGGATGCCATATTTCAGATGAACAGATGCAAGAAATGTTGTAAAATATTTTTTCCACTTTTGGAGGGTATACTAAAAGATTCATGTACCCTAGTTTCCTTGTGGACCGTCATTCTAAATAATAATAATAATAATTAAAAACAGACCATGCATGTATGGATCTAATTAAGAAAGATGGAAAGTTTCAGGAAAATAGGTGCAACTATTTATGTAGAAGGGCAAGCCTCACACAATAAGAGGAGAGTTACTCACTTCTCTTTCCCTTCCAATGTGTTGTTTGTTTTTCCCCCAGAGAAGACAATTTTTATGATAATGCCATACACCATTGTAATGAAACAAGGCTAGACATCTGCAAGATTGGTAGGTGTAGGGGCTATGGATTTATGATAAATAGTTTAAAACAATGAACTACGATTGTGCTGGAAGACTGGCCAGTTGCTCCCATGATGTATTGTGACATGAGACCATGTAGTAAAAGTGCCATGGGGCAGAAGGTGGATCCATCAGTAGCCCTGCTTCTTTCCTTTCCTGTACCTTTTTGAAATGTCAAAACCTTTTTCCAAAGCCCAGTTTCATTTGTAGCAGCTTCAGAGGAAAGCCTGCTTTGCTTCAGAAAGCATCACAGTGGATCCAAAGCATGCTAATTTGGATCAGGCTACAGACTTTGAATCCAATGCACATCTCCAATTGATTCTCAAATGATCAATTATAATGCACTAATAGTTTTTTAGAACCTTGTGGACTCCTTACCCTGAGACCTGGACCCTGGGTACTCTAGGCTTGCCTGTGCATGTTCCATGGAAAATGGATGCTGAGGGTTGTATAAGACAAAAATAAGAAAGCTGGACTTGTGAATCATACAAGCATGACCTATCTCCCATCCTAATAGCTACTTCAGTGCACAAACAGCAAAAGGAAAGTCTACTTGCCTAATAATTTCCCAGCCACCAGCCTGTTCACACCCTTGAATTGAAAGGTTAAACTGAAACTGGCTCTCCTGTTTCAACTTTGTTATAAGCTGCCTTGGCTCCCATTTTGTGAGAAAGGCTGGATAGAAATTAATTAAATAAACAAACATCTAGCAGCACCTATTAAACAGAAAATAAGCCATTTCCTGCCACTGGACAGCTATAGACACACTCATACTGGAGTGGAAACTATATATGGTCAGTAATTCTAAAACTATCACCTGAAACATGAAATAAAGCAATCACCAGAGACCAGGCCCCATTGATGTTTTGGAACTTTGACAAATAAATCTGGTTGGGATAGGTCACTGGCATAATAATGTGGTCATCAGTTCTAAAAGTATTATATGAGGGAAACATGAAGGAAACAAGTTCCAGATATATGGTCATTTTCAGATTTACACTTCCATAGTGTTACAGACTTCTATATTCTGTGTTGCTCACAAAGTTTTTTTTTTCTGGATTCATCCTGGTTTTTCTTCAGACGTTCATTCTTGTTATAAGTGAAACTACAGATCAGAGGGTGAGCCTATACCCACTGATTGTCCTCAAACATTCACACATTCCAAATGCTGTTTTCACAAACATGTGCATGTGTACCGTAAGATTTCCATGGGCCTCTGATAAGCAATTTCTAACCCCCCAAAAATGCAGTCCATTTAGATTCCAAGTCATTTCAGACTTATGGCAAACTAATGTCAAATCTATCACAGTTTTTTTCGTAGCAAGATTTGTTCAAAAGAGGTTTGCCAGTTCCTTTCTCTGAGGCTGAGAGAGTTTGACTTGCCCAAGGTCACCCAATGGCTTTCCATGGCTGAGCAGAGATTTGAACCCTGATTTCCAAAATCATAGATCAAGGCTTAAACCACTACACAATGCTGGCTCACCTATATACTGCAAATGGCAGGGTAAGTAGACATCTACTCAAAATTATCAGTTGCATGGTCTATCTGTGGTTGGGGATATATGTTTGTGTTTTCTATGAAATAATTCTATTCCAAAATGCATCATGTAGTGTAATTGATACAATTTTGAACCATATCTCTTTGTGTTTTTTTTTTGTTTTGTTTTGTTTTGTGCTTCCAGTATCAGTCACTGAAAGAGTTGTTAACTCTAGATGGGTGACACAACACATGCTTTGCGGATGCCATCCCATTCAGTCCTCAATTGAAAGGATCAGGTAGTAGGTGATAACTACCTGGATCACTCTACCTGGGACCCTCTGGAGAGCAAATGGGCAAGTTATAAAAACTAAGTCCCATAATTTAATTGAGTTTTAAAAATTAAGTCTCATCTAGGAGGACATGATTCTGTGGTGATTCATTAATAAAAATATTATAGATTGACAAAGCAAAAGTACAGAGAGAATGGAAGATGGAGTGTGATAAACTTCATATAAAATATATTGCACCTTTCCCTGCTACTTATCTTTCATCCCTCCCTCTCTTTCTCTTTCATTTTCTCAGCAACAAAGTGCACACTGTTTTGTGTGTGCTCTGCTCAGCCATGGAAACCCATTGGGTGACCTTGGGCAAGTCAAACACTCTCAGCCTCAGAGAAAGGAACTGGCAAACCTCTTTTGAACAAATCTTTCTATGAAAAAACTGTGATAGATTTGACATTAGTTTGCCATAAGTCTGAAATGACTTAGAGTCTAAATGGACTGCATTTTTTTTTTTTTGGTAAAATGGTTTTGGTAAAATGGTTTGGTAAAATGGTTACCAAAATAAATGCCCAAGTGAATATTCAAAAGAAAATATATTGATTTCTCAAGTATGTGCCTACTTCAGTTTTGCTAGTCTTGTGCATCCACTCTTTGAAATGCATGCATTTGTTCTGCTGTGTTGCTGTTTTCATGTATCTTAAGAAGGAACAGACCTTGAGCAGACAGGGCAAAAGGAGTGGCCAGAGACTGCTCCCCCAATCACTCTCTGTTCAGCGCTGGACTGTGGTGATCAGAAAAGGCCAGCTGCTGCTGCGGTCTACAAGAGACTGCCAGCAAGGAAAGCTTATTTTGTACTCCTTTTTGTTCAAGGTTTGGTTGCCTTAGGTATAGCTTAGGTACAGCATAGCTTCAGCCCAATCTGGGGATGTGCATCATCTAAATTCCATGCCCCTAGATCAGGCCAAAGCTGATGCTTTTGGCCTGTCTGTTTCAGGCCTTACAGACCTCCTCCTCCCAAATAAAAAAAAAATAGAAGGTTGTCCTTTTTGTAAGATCTTTTAAGCAGCAAAAAAGAACATATTTGGAAAAAGGATTATAAAAGATCTCTCCCTGACAATCCTATGTATTTATATTTTAAAGCAAGATACATTGTTCCAATAGGATTTAGGGTGGGTGTACCCTAACCCAGGGACTGTCTATTATTGCTTTCCAGCATTCCAAGGGCCAGTACCATATGGACACCCATTAACTACAACTGTTTTTTTTTCCCTGAAACCCACCAGGGAGCAATGGTCAGTGGCTCAGAGACCCATACTGGTCTAGGAACCGTCACTTTGAGTAGCACTGCCCTAACCCACACACCATAATGCATGTATCCCAAAAATATTGATATCAAAGAAATAGCATCTATAGTGGGGGAAAAAGCACCAATATCCATGGTGCAAAACTATGTTATACAGTTTCTGGAAATATCATTGTATGGAAAGACATTCTCACAAAGCCTTCAATAACATGGTTGTTTTTGTTGTTGAGCCTTCAGGTCAATTCAAATTTATGGCAACCCTGCCATTGGATTTTCTTGCAAAATTTATTCAGAGGAGGTTTACAATAGCCTTCCTTAAATATAGCCTAAAGCACCCAATATTCCCTGATGGGTATCTATTCAAAATGTTAATCAGGCCTGACCCAAACTAATTGAGATTGAGTTGCACTGGGTTTAATGGGACCTGGTTCTGAATAAAAATGCACAGGGTTGGGCTGCTCAAATGTCCACAACAAATGTTCATGTCTCTTCACCTTCCATGGTAATGAATGCTGATGAGGCAATGCTTGATTCATTTCTAGCCCATTATTTTCAGGTAATTAATTTAAGTTCTGAAAATTCATCGTGAATATCTGCTGATAATTCATATGTAGTTTCCCTCCTACTGAATGAATATGAATGAACAATAACTGGTCCAATAAATACATACCAAAAAAAAAGTTAAAGTTGTTTATATTGAGATTATCTCAGGACAGCTTACAAGTAAGATGAAAGCAATCAGTTTAAAACAATAAAAATAATGTAAATACATTGAAAATATGTTAAATATGATTAATGAGTTAAAAGAGTTTTAAAATATTAAAACAGCTGTTGTTTATTGTAATAGACACACATATTTTAATAGACACAGATAGATACATATGGACACTCTGATACCTTTTTTTTAAATAACAGTGATTTAAGATAATTCAGAAATAAAATTGATGGCTATTATTTTGTATTATCTACTTAGCCATGCAACCACCTGCTCAGGCTAGTCTACACACTTAAAATACTCTTCCTTCCAGTCAAATAGAATGTGATCCAATCACATGGGATTTGTGCTTTGTGTGTGTGTGGGGGGGGGGGAATCCCCTTAAACTCCCAGGAAAAAGGCTTCACAGTTTTTACCAGAATCTGTGAAATCTGCAGGAATTTGCATTATTGAACACATGGCTGTCTGTCTGCTACACATGCATTTGAATAGCTGTGCATTTTTTGAAGAGGGAGGGTGAGTACATGTAAATACATGCAAATTTGTGCAGAATAATAAAGAAAATTAATCATCAATATGAATGTGTGAAAATGTACACCAATTTGCATTGTTCACTTATGTATAGACTATGGTAGTTATGTAGCTTAATAGAGCTTTCTGGACTAATCCCACTAATCCTCACTTACTAGGCAGCAGCCACTGAGAGAAACAGGGGGCTGCTCCTCTGTTGAATGAGACACAAATGACTTTTCCAATTCCTCCCATGAGTGATCTCCAGTGGACATTAAGAAACAGGTTCCCTGTTGCAATTCCATCTCACACTAGAGATCATTCTTGGGAGGGAAGGGGAGGTGGAAATATCAGTCAGCTGCTTTTCAATCAAAACAAGAGCAGACCCTTTTCATTCACAGTGGCTGCTGCCCAGTAAGTGGAGAATGGAGGACTTTCATGACCACTATGTATTCTCTAAACCAGGGGTAGGCTCCCAGGGCCGAGGGACTTCAGCTTCCAGAAGCATCAGCCATGTTGACCAATAGTCTAGGATTCTGGGAGCTGAAGTCCCTTGGCCCTTAAAGGAGACAGTTTGCCTACCCCTGCTCTAAACTAGTGAATATGTAGAGTGTGAAAACAAAGCAGTTATGAATGTGAGGTGGTTATGTATTTGTAAATGCCTTAATGAATTTTGACTTGCGCTTGTAAAATAGCAAATAGCAGTAACAGTCTCTTGCACTTTTAGACATTACATAATTGCTTCCTCCATTAAAAAAAATGTTGAGTAACCTATAGCATGTGTATCAATGGTCTTTCAACTCTGCTTCTTTTATAAAGAACATATTCTCATCTGTATATTAACAAGAAAAGAGAATATTCCCTGTGTTGTGGTTAGGGCAGCACCAACTCTGACCTCACTACATCTAATATTAAGGATAGGGAAGAGGAAAGGAAAGAGAATGGGACAATTCTGTTGGATGATAGTAAGTAATTAGTTTCCTTAGCAACTGTGATACTTTGGATAGTGCTAAGCAAATGTTTAAGTGGGTACTGTGATGAACCACTCCTGCCACCTTGACTATTTCTCTCTTTTAAAATTTTATGTGACTGGCCTCATCACCTACCGGTCCAATAATTATTTATAACACGCTGGTAGCGTTTGTTCAAAATTCTCACATAGAGACCAAAATAGGTTTTTATAAAATAGAAGAAGGTTTTATTGTGTTTCAAACCTACAGGCATGCTTCTTGGTTTTCAAACTTGCTAATAATATTTCCTGGTTACAGTTTCAAGTGTATTGTAGCTAATAAATAAATAAATACATAAAAATATTATTATTGTAGCTAATTCAAATACAATCCTTTAGCTGTTTCTATGTTTACAATCTAACCACCCAGACACTACATTAGAGCTCTATTGAACCACAAAGAGTTCTTTTTTTTTCCCTTTTGTCTCTTATCTTTGTCCAACTTATTTCCCACAGGAACAATCCACAGCCTCTGGCTTAAGGTACTGCCTCACTGTATCTCTGTCTAAGTCAGATCCAACTGACCCTCTCAAAGGTTCCGAGCCTTCTGTTCCACAATTCCTAACTGCCTAACTCCCTAACTAACTATATCCCTCACCGCATAAACTATTTTTTCTCCTTCCAGCTGCTCTCTCATTGGCTGATTCCAGCTGTCTCAGGATTGGTCAGCTGTCTTCTGGTCTTCACGGCTCCCTGCTGTCTTTCTGTTCATCACAAGTACCAACTTCTGTTTCATTTTACAGCTCTTGAACAGGATAAAGAAGCACTGCCAATACCACTGGTATACAGTACATTCAAAAATCTCAGTGTGGAGAATAAACAGTAAATTAAATTTTCTATACACCTTTGAGTAACAAAAAATAGCTTTGCAGAGATGTATCCAGGTATTTTATGTTTATACAAGTATTTAGTAGGTGTATTGTATATTTTTTAGTGGGTTTTTCGGGCTGTGTGGCCGTGTTCTAGAAGAGTTTCTTTCTGACATTTTGCCAGCATCTGAAGATGCCAGCCACAGATGCTGGCAAAACATCAGAAAGAAACTCTTCTCGAACATGGCCACACAGCCTGCAAAACCCACAAAAAACTATGGATGCTGGCCATGAAAGCCTACAATTTGTATTGTATATTGTTGGTCTATAAAAGTATACAGTATCAAGGCTTCCAGATTTTAAGATATCAGGCACAAATACTGGTTGTTGAGCAAGTCTACACTTGTTATAAAATTGGATTGGCCCTGAGTTTTCCAGATTTGCAGTGACCCTGGGCTTGTCTATGCCTGAACCAAGAACAGTAGGGCAACATTAATCTAGTTTAATAATAATAATAATTTATCTCCTGCCTCTCTGTAAAATACAACCAAAGTGGCTTACACGATAAAACAAACAATAGCCCTCCCAAAATACAAGTAAACAGACCTTGGGCTTCCTGGCCCCCTTCTTCCTCTCGTGGCCCCATCATTTTGATGGATGAGGAATGTCTTAGAGGTTGGCCGGGTTTTGCTGTTTTATAAATGTTTTTATTTGTTATTGTTTATATTAATTATTTTTATGTCTATTGTTATTTTAATTATGAGATGTTTAATACTATTTTAAGGGGGGTGGGTTGGTCTTTGGGGTTATATTGTATGGGGTTTTTATGTAAGCCACTTGGATTGTTTTTTAAATAAGCGGGATACAAATAAATTTTATTATTATTTTTTATTTTTAAAATATAAATATAAAATAACAAATAATTTTAAATAGCTACAATGGAAATCAGGGACAGGCATAACTATTTTCAGTGGCCAGTTACCTACTCAGAAAAGGCCTGCCAGAAGAGATCTGTTTTAACAGCATTTTAAAGCTATTTAAGGTGTTCAAGTGATGGATCTCACCCGGCAAGCCATTCCAAAGTCTGGGAGTGATAGCTGAAAAGGTCCTCTGGGCAGTTGCAGATAATCTAGCTTTTATAGGTTGCAATAATTTCCCAGAGGATCTGACTGCATGGGGTGGATTATATGGAAGGAGGCTGTCCCAAAGATAGGTTGGACCCAAGCCATTTAGGGCTTTAAAGGTAATAACCAACACCTTGTACTGTGCCTGGAAACTGATAGGCAGCCAGCTGATAGGCAATTATGGCTGGATTACTCAGACTTGGGATGTTGTCCCTATGTTTACAGAGGTCGGAGGCAAAGAACTGCAGAGGCAAATTCTCTAGGAATTATATTTTATTAAAAATATAATAAACACACACCAATTTCACACACTCGTGCAAGCACACAAGAAGCTGAGAAATAAAGGTGTTAGAATAGAACAGAAGGATTTCTATGAGAGGATTTGCTCTTCTTGAGGGATCTGGAGATGGGTTCTGGGACTCAGTCACTCCTGGACAACTCAGGTTGGTGAGCAACAGAGGGGACTAGCAAAGGAAAAACCCATGAAACTTCTCCTAGCAAACCAAACTAGCCCACTGAGCAGAGAAAAGTGAAGGTTTAAATAGGGAATTTCTAGCCTGGGGTAAAGTCGAGGTATCCCATGACCAATAGTCCAAATTGTATGTAACCCTTCTGGGTGGAGACATCCAAGGTGAGAATTGGATGCAAATGGACAGATTCTTGCTTTAGCTATCCCACAGGACCTGAAAGATAAGAACAAATATTGCATAGAAACTGGTGTATTGTTCCTTGATGGAAGTCTAGACAAGAGCAATACTGCACAGAATCTATTGCATTGTCCCTTAATAGACTTTCCTCATCTCCCTTGATTGGTGTGGGTGAGTTACATCCCCCTGGCAACTCCTAAGCTGGCCAATGTGATCTCTAGCTTGAAGTTCATGGCTTCCCCATGTAGGGTCATGGAGAGGTGAACCTCACAATATTTCTTGATATTAAAAGAGGAGAGACCCATGTAGGGTAACACGCTATTACTAAGGACACTGAGGCACAGCAAATATGGCTTAAGCAGCCACATATTCCCTCATTCAGAGGTTGTTTCATGGTAAAATGTTGACATACAAGCCATTCGTGCCTGCTCTGCATTACTTATTTATTATTCAAGCATGTGGACATAAGCATTTATGCCCTGGCTCTTTGTCTCCTTTAAAAAAAAAAAAAACAACCATGAGAGGACTAGTTTTTGCCCATTGCTAAAACTAAGCCAAACAGTTAATCAGAAGTGCACAGGTAGAAATATAAATATCTACCAAGGAGATATACTGATACCCAATTATGGGTACAAATGCAGCAACCTTTTAAAAATGCTGAACAAATTGCTCAAACTTCCAGCCTCCTGAGAATCATCACTTCCTGGAGGGAATTATCATGTGATTACTGTTCCCTGTTTGTCCTGTCTTGGCTGCAAATGATTTGCTGCAGCCACTGTTTCTATTTCTCTGTGGCCTTGGGCTCTCTTGGTCAAGATCAAGATAGCCCAAGGCAGCAGAGAAGCATGAAGAGGAGTTAGTGGTGGTGGAGAGTTGCTGCTACCACCCAACAATTGGATGTACATGAAGGGGAAATAAGGGTGAAAGTAAGGGGAGAGGTCTGTGTTAGCACTGCTGCAAACATCACCATCACCTTCTTTTCCTGGTCAACCAACAGCACCACCAGACCCAGTAGGAGCTATCAGGTGGAAGGAATAAAGTCTGACTGGGTGTCACCCCTGCAGATGTGTCCCCCAATGTGGTCTGCACTCTGCTTGTGCCCTAGTGATGACCCTGTGCACATACTTGATCAAAGCCCTACAAGAGATTGTGGAAAATAATAATAATAATAAGTTTTATTTATATTTCCTGCCTCTCCCTATGGATTGAGGCAGGATCACACAATAAAATGAAAACAATGTACAAAATATAAACAATAAAATAATAAAAATCAGAACAATAATAATAGATTAAGAGAATAGAATACAATATAATAAAATAAATGAAAATAAAATAAAATAGGATAAAATAAATAAAATAGCCAATCATTGTCAGAGTCTAAAAATCTGGAAGATCAGATGGATAGGCCCGCCGGAAGAGCTCCATCTTAAATGCCATCTTGAAGGCTTCTAGAGTAGTAATAAGATGGATCTCCTCCAGCAGGCTGTTCCAAAACTTGGGAGCTGTGACTGTAAACGATTTTTGGGAAGTTGTGGTAAGTCTAGTTTTATGGTTTTCTAATAACTTCTTCCCATATGTTCTGAGAGTGAGGGGCGGATTATGTGGGGAGAAGCATTCCTTCAAGTAATGTGGGCCCGAGCCATGTAGGGCTTTAAAGGTAATAATCAACAGTTTGTACAGCGCCCCGGAAGCTAATCGGCAGCCAGTGAAGAGATTTTAATACAGGTGTTATATCATCTGACCTCCATGTTCCGATGACCAATTTGGCTGCTGAATTTTGAACCAATTGGAGCTTCCAAATATGGTACAGAGGTAGCCCTATGTAAAGTGCATTACAGAAATCCAAACGAGAGATTACCAGGGCAAGTACTACTGCTTCAAGGTCCTTTTGGTCCAGGTAGGGATGCAGTTGTCGAATCAACCAAAGTTGATACCAAGCACTCCTGGCCATCGCATCCACTTGAGATGACAACTGTAAAGATGAATCCAGGAGTACTCCCAAACTATGTACTTTGTCCTTTAGGGGAAGTGTGACTCCGTCCAGGACTGGATGGCAAAGCTCCTTTCCTGGACTTGGGGTACCTATTGCGAGTACCTCTGTTTTCTCTGGATTCTGCTTGATTTTGTTTTCCCTCATCCAGACTATTACCAATTCAAGACAGGAATCAAGAGGAGTAATACCATCCTTAGTCACTGCAGCAGTTGGAGACATAGAGAAGTAAAGTTGGGTGTCATCAGCGTACTGATAACATCACACCCCATGTCTCCAGATAATCTCTCCCAGCGGCTTCATGTAAATGTTAAACACCATGGGGGATAAAATGGCGCCCTGAGGGATGCCAGATGTCAGCTCTCTTTTCAAAGAGCCACTATCCTCCAGCATCACCATCTGGAATCTGCCTGAGAGGTATGACCAGAACCACTGAAGAGCAGTGCCCCCAATACCTAACTCCCTCAGGCGTCTCAAAAGGATACCATGGTCTATGGTATCAAATGCAGCTGAGATGTCCAAGAGCACCAACAGAGCCACACTTCCCCTGTCTATGCCCAGACGGAGATCATCGACTAAGGCGACCATGGCAGACTCAACTCCATATCCCACCCTGAAGCCGGATTGAAATGGGTCCAGATAATCAGCTTCTTCCAAGACAACTTGGAGGGCAACTGCCCTCTCGATCACCTTACCCAAGAATGGTAGAAGGAAGACTGGCCTATAATTATTATTCAACAGGGGATCAAGGGAGGGTTTTTTCAAGAGATTATTATAAAGCTCTAAGTGGGAAATTTCCTAATTACAAGTTGAGTATCCCTTATCCAGAATTCCAAAACTGCAATACTCCAAAATCCAAAATTGTCTGAGATAGTGATACCTTTGCTTTCTGATAGTTCATGCTCAAAATTACTAAAATATTATGTATAAAATTAGCTGCATATTATGCTTATAAGGTGTATAAGAAACATAAATTAATTTCATAGTTAGGCTTCAGTCCCATATCAAAGATATTTAATTATGTATATGCAAATATTCCAAAATCTGGGGAAAAAAATCCAAAATCCAAAACACTTCTTGTTCCAAACATTTTGGATAAGAGAGACTCAACTTGTACTAGTAAATTTCACTTACATTTTTACTGGCAAGATAAAGAGAAAACATATATCATATAAAGTACTATCTTTCAGTAATCACATTTAATTATGCTACAACTATCTTTTATCAGGTTTTTCTTTCCCTCTTTGACCCCCCCCCTTCTGCTTGTCCTTAAGTTTTGAATTTTAAAACATTTATAACACTTTAATTATATATTTTAAAAATAAAACTACTCCAAATGCACCTGTTTGAGAAAATCACATTTTTATATTTGAAGTCATAATAAGAAAGCTTTTGTGTGTATGCACACACAAAAATTATCTATTGAAGAGGCATAGAGTTATTTCATGCACACTCAGGGCATGGTGAGGAAATATGTAGACATTAGAGGTAGGGCAGAAGGCACCACCTACATACATTAATTATATGTGTGTGAAGGGTTTTATTTCACCATCACTGTATTGCTCCTGACACATTTCAAGAGTAATAGAAACAAAAATAACAACAGTTGATTTGGATGTAAATTGAGATAATTTTCTCTCTTCTCAAGGAAAAAATGTACATTCCTCTGAAGTATTATTTTATCTGAATATCCTGAGGTTTTCCAGAGATGACACGTGCATAAAACAGGTTTTCTATACAATCCCCATCCCCAGATGTTCAAATATGTAATAATAATAATAATAATATGGTTTATTTATATACCGCCCCTCTG
>CM034701.1:154632090-154644679 GCA_020142125.1 Phrynosoma platyrhinos
GGGTTCAGGAAAGGAAGAGGCACCAGGGATCACATTGCAAATATATGAATTTGGAGCATAGCAGGGAGTTCCAAAAGAAAATCAGCATGTGCTTTATAGACTATAGCAAAGTCTTTGACTGCATAGATCATGAAAGTCCATAGAACACCCTTAAAGACATGGGAGTGCCAACACGTCTGATAGTCCTAATGAGGAATCGGTACTCAGGACAGGCTACTGAACACAAAGAAACAGAATGGTTCCCAATTGGCAAAGGAGTCAGACAAGGTTGCATCCTATCACCCTATCTTTTCGACTTATACGCAGAACATATTGTAAGGAAAGCAGGCTTGGACATGGAAGAGGGAGGAGTGAAAATAGAAGGAAGAAATATCAACAACCTGAGATATGCTGATACACCATAATACTAGCAGAGAACCTCACAGACCTAGAACAACAACTAAGGAAGATCAAAGAAGAAAGTACAAAGGCAGGCTTACTGATGAACATAAAGAAAACAAAAACAATGAACTTACACACATTCAAATTAGACAACGAGGAAATAGAGTAAAAGAATTTTCATATCTGGGATCAAACATTGATCGGAGCAGTAACTGCAGCCAGGAAATCAGGAGAAGATTAAGAATGGGGAGAATGGCTATGAAAGAACTAGAAAAGAACCTGAAATACAAAGACATATGACTCAGCACAAAAGTCAGAATCATACAAGCCATTGTATTCCCTATTACTATATATGGATGTGAGAGCTAGACAGTCAAGAAAGAAAATAGGAGGAAAATCAACTCATTTGAGATGTGGTGCTGGAGAAGAGTGCTGAGGATTCCATGGACAGCCAAAAGGACAAATAAATGGCTCCTGCAGCAGATCAAGCCAGAAATATCCCTAGAAGCCAAGATGACAAGACTTAGGCTGTCATACTTTGGATACATCATGAGAAGGCATGAATCATTGGAAAAGACAATAAATGTTAGGAAAGGTGGAGGGAAGTAAAAAGAGAGGAAGGCCACATGCTAGAGGAAGGCCACTCTATTAAAGAGACCACCCATATGAATTTGCAGGAGCTGGGCAGAGCAGTAGAGGATGGGGAAGCTGGAGATGTCTCATCCATAGGGTTGCCATGGGTTGAGATCTATGTGAAGGCAGTTAACAACAAAAACAACAACAACTACAACAACAAAAACTGTGTGTTTGCAGTCTGTTGCTGTTCTCCAATTTGCACTCCCCCAGAGTTATTGATATGAACACCCGAGGATTAAGCAAACTTGATGTTATATCCTTCATCAATTTAAACTCTGTGATTTTTTTAATTAATTAGAAGAGTTTATGGGAAAAGCTTTTATCTATGACAATTGATTGTGGATGCCATGCTCTTTTTTAGTTGATGCACTTGGATGATGGGATTAAGATCAGTATCTGTTTTGGAGGCCAACTACTGACTGCATTTCAAGAGAAGAGAAGAATCAGACAGGACCACTTCTGAACCCTAAGCTATTTATCTTCTTGTTAATGGTTGCCTGAGATATTAGACTGTAGGCAGAATGACAGAGCAGTGAATAAAGCAGAGCAATCAGTGTTAGCTGTCTTCTGTTCCATCTCTGGCTCAGTCACTGGCCTTTGACTCATGATGTCACCTCAGTAAGGCTCGGTTCCCACAGCTATAAAATTAAGATGATTCTGTTGCTTTGCTTAGTAGTTCACACAGCTGTGTTAAAACAACTTACTACATTGTTCCTACAAAACCCAAAATAAGACACTTGTGTATAGAACATCTGTGAGATTAAAAAGGGAGCATGAAAATTTTAAGGTATAACTAAAATCTGTTTACTGTGAGACATTTTTACTTAAAATAAATACAAATCTTATATTGCCTGTATAAAGAAAAAGAGAGAGAACATTATCAAATATGGTATAAAATGTTCTTTGTTTCCTGTAGAATGCAGCATATTTAGCAAGAAGAATTTATTTCCTAGGCACGTGCATATCAGAAGCACGTTATAATGGATCATAGGCAGAGGCAAAACAAACAATTTGATTAGCATCTATCATGCCTGGGAAACATTCCCAATTGTTTTGCCATTCAGAGGATTACCTACCCTAATTTTGTGATCTGCCATTTCTTCCACTCTCTCCCAACTCTGTAGAACTAGATAACTTGGTCTAGCATTCCCATCATCTCCCATCAGCAGTGCCTCTGAGCCTTCTGGATGGATATGGCAATACGAATCCAGATTATCTTGGAAGGACCGGGTTGGAGTCATCTGCAGTCATATTTTGAAACATTCATATGTTTGAATGTTTTTTCAGCCTGTGAACTTGTGAGATAATAAGTGTAAAGGCCCCAAGTCTCATTCACATTAGAAGTGCTTTTCTCTATTGCATCAGTAATGATCAAGTAGCTACATAAACAGTGCAAGACAGACTTCTCAAAAAGTGTTCTGTTATGATGTTTTTAATGCTTAACAGAAATCATTTCTATGATTCTGCCATCTCTGTATGAAATCAACACTACGATAGCAGCATAGCTATGGAATTCTCTCTTTCTTGTCAAAGCCCAAGCTTTTTCTTTTTTTCACTTTTTGAAAGCACTGAAAGTAGCATTGATTTAGAAAAGGAACAAGCAACATCAATTTACAAAACAACCCACCTTCTGGTGTCTAAAAGCTTTTGAATATGTGTGTGTGTGAGAGAGAGAGACAAAAATTGCCTATCATTCTCATCTTTCTTCACAAATAGAACATGTGAAGCATTAAGCAAACATATCCCAATATTGAGTACTTAAGACCTCCATGCAACTTCAAAACAACACTTAAATATTATTAAATCAACACAAACCAGTTACAAGGCCCTTTACTCCAAGGCTGGGATACATTGATCCTGTGTACCAGATTCAGACCTCTAGACATCTCAGAATTCTCCCAAAACTGAAATCTCCCAAGGATTATTAGTCTTTAATGTTCTGATATGATGCTTAATCCCTCTGGCTCTCTGCCCTATCCCCAATCAAAGATAATGAAAAGAAACATTGCAGAAAATGGATAAGGGGAATGCTTGGTTGTTGTTTTTTATGTTGCCTCTGAGTATTCCTTGTCTACGAAAACCCTATGAAATTATTGGGGTTGCAATAAATCCACAGGCAACTTGAAGGTGCATGCGCGTGCATAGGGAGAGAGAGAGAGAGAATTTATTTACGGTAATAATGGTAAAAAGAACATCCATAACCTGATCTGCTTTTCATTTTGCCTCTACCTGCTTTCAGCTTTGCTTATCCTACCTGCTGGTATGCTGACCCCACCAGATTTCATCAATGTAATGAGAGTGTAGATGGGGGGGAGGGGGAGTGTTCTCACCATGGCAGGACAGTATTCAATATATTGGATTAGAATTCACTTTAACCAGATATTCTTCTCTTCTGGGAATAAAAGCATTATTTCCTGAAAGCAAATGAGAACTATGGCAATAATTAGGGTGATTTTTTCTTTCTTTTAAGAAATATTCACCAACAAGGTTAAACACCTAGTGTAACTATGTGTGACACTAAAGGCATACATGCATGATTATTACCAGGTATAACATCAAATAATTTTTTAATAGCTCCATTTTGGGATATAGGTTCCAGGATATTAAATAAGGATTCCCATCTAAGCCTAGATAGGTGGTTACTGGATTGGCTTTATGGAGCTCTGGTTATTTTTGGTTTCAATATAAAAACCACTGGTATGCCATGAGACTGTGAAATGAAGACAATTAAACTTCAAAATGGTCACAATTACAAAGAGAAAATGCTTTGCACAGCACAGTCCAATCAAAATGTTAATCATTTGGTAGAACTGAACTAATTTTGCCTTTTTATTAAGGTTTTACTATTCTGTTAGATTACAGTTTTAAAAAAGAAAAGAAATCCCACTGCAACTTAATCAAAGCAATGGTAGACAATATTATTTCACCTTTTATCAGAGCTATTTTCCACAAATCTTTTGAATACTAGCAGTCTGAATACTCCCTCCTCTGGAAAATTCCCTCCTCTTAAAAACACACAACACAACACAACAAATAACCCTTTCCTTTTAAAAGGCTGCTTTAATATTGTTGTTGCGATGTTGTTGTCCTAAAATAAATTTTCCATAGAGATGAAAGCACTACCCCAAAATGCTTGAAACATGGGACCTAAAAAGATGGGCAAGATACCACGGGCCAACCCCATGGTATCCTGTCCATGGTTTCCACCCTAGTCAGTCCTGGGTCTGATGCAGCAATGGGTGGGTGTTCACATGTCTGCCTGCTGGTGCACCATGTATCCACTGTCATCACATACCTCTTACCTGCCACTACCATCGCAAAGTCCCTTGCCTTGGCCAGTAAGGGTGGAAATGAGATGCCTGGCTACACCCATATCTATATGATACCCCTTCCAACATCAGAAGCCACAGTGGGGGCCTTTGGGATGGACACAATGGCAGTGGCAGGTAAGGGGCTCAGAGGGCTGTCCAGTCTGCTGAGTGTCATAGCAGAGTTTCCTTGAAATTTCATGGCAAACAGACAAAAAAAAAATGACCAAATTAAGTCCCCTTTGGACCAGAGTCAGTCCACAATTCTTGGGTCAGCATCCAGACTGGTCAATCCCAGCCCAGGTCTAATGGCCGACATTTTTGGATAGGACATCAGGCCAGGGAGAACACGGGTCTTTTGGCTCATGTACAGGCCCATGGTCAAAAAATTTGTTTCTCAAAAGTTGGAAGGAGAATCTTGAACTGATAAGAGTTCACAGTTCAGGATTTATTCTGCACAAATATCACATGTGTTTATTTTGTGCACTGAAAGCAACACTTTCTGCACAGGAAACAGGGCTTTTTTTTGCACAGAAAATAATTATTTTTGCTTAGAGTAAGTTCTGAACTATGAATGGACTTCAAAAACTGTACAGCTTTTGGAGACTTCAGAACTATGAACTATGGGGAGAAAATACTTGCTGTTGTTGTTTTTTTTTTTAAATATTAAATTGGTGAAGAATTATATGACTCATATTCTTCCACTTTTTCATAATCAACATTTTCTTTCAAATTGATGTACACTTGTATTGGAAGTGAGTACAAATATTGATGAAATTTTGTTAAGCAATCACAATTGACATGGAGATGATCGATTAATTTTAAGCTGATCCTCCTAAATACCTGCCCCGTTGAGCTTTCTTTTTGGGGAAAAAATAGATTAGCAGTAATAGGTTAGCAGAGATAAGGTGGCTCAAGTAGTTAAGACACTGACTGTTGATTGCAAGATCAGCAGCTTGGTAGTTTGAGGCCTGGGTTCTGCATGATGGAGTGAGCTCCTGTCACTAGTCACAGCTTCTGCCAACCTAGCAGTTCAAAAGCATGCAAATGCAAGTAGATCAGGGGTAGGCAACCTGTCCCCTTTAAGGGCTGAGGGACTTCAGCTCCCAGAATCCCAGGAGCTATTGGCCAACATGGGACTATTGGCCAACATAGCTGAGGCTTCTGGGAGCTGAAGTCCTTTGGCCCTTAAAGGGGACAGGTTGCCTACCCCTGAAGTAGATAAATAGGTACCACTTTTGTGGGAAGGAAAACAGCATTCTATGCAATCATGCTTGCCACATGATCACAGAGTAGTCTCTGACAATGCTGGCTCTTCAGCTTAGTAACGGAGATGAGCACCGCCCCCTATGATCAGACATAACTTTACAACCCTGTCAGCGGGGAATACCTTTACCTTTACCTAATAGGTTAGCAGATTATTTTTTTAATGCGGATCTAGACTCAGGGCTGAATAGTGAGCAGATGCGTAACTACAAGCAGGGAAAATGAGGGTTTTGCCCCAACAAATAAGACTTCTATTCCCTCATGAAATGTTCCTTTTGTTCTCAAATTTCTACCATTACAGGAATTTAAAATTTCTGTTGAGCATGAGTAAATGCAGTTTAGGCATTCATAGGAAAGAGGAAGTTGAAATAACCAAGAGAATGTGAATACAGCAAATACAGTGGGCCCTTTGTATACATGGGGGATTCATTCCGGACCCCCCACACCCGCTTATGAAAAGAGCGGGACCTCAAGTCTTATTATTGTTAATAGCCATGTGCTCCTGTGTGTGGTGCTGTGGGTGTGCTGTGGGCATGCATGTCATTAAAACATGTAGGGCTTGCTGTCTGCGTAAGCTTAAATCTGTGGATGGCAAGCCCACAGAAAGTGTGGGCATGCTGTATAAGAGATGTAGGTATGAACAATTTCATTGTCTAAGGGCCTTTGCAGACTGCCAGAAATAGTGCACATTAAATTGAGGCACTGCCCTGGCTCAGTGCTAGGAAGTCATAGGAATTGTATTTTTTTCTCTGCAATACTAGAAATATGGGATGGAAGGAAATTTTTTACAGTGGGGAGACAAAACTCTTATTTGGAGAGGCTTTGCCCTCATTTTATCTCCTGAGAATGTGATGGCCAAGCCTGCAGACCACATCACTTTCTTTATCATAGAACCATTGACTCATAGAGTTGAAAGAGACCACAAGGGACATCCAGTCCAACCCCCTGCCATGCAGGAACTCAAAATCAAACCATCCCAAACAGATGGCCATCCAGCCTCTAAAAACCTCCAAAGAAGGAGACGCCACCACTTTCTGATGGATTGTGTGTTTTTAGATTGCAGGACTCTTACATTTTTTGAGCCAAAGGTGAAATGTGAAAAGAATATGTAATGTTGAAATCTCAAAATTCCACAATTCGGAATCCTCTGCTCTTTCTTCTAATCAAATATTCCATATATTCTATCCTGTATGACAGACAATTATAATTTTCTCTTGCCTTTCTAATTCAGATCATGATTTCCATCTGTTCTTTTTCTTTTTTTTTCTTCTTTTTTTTAGTTCTTCTGTGATAAGGTTTTAACTTTCTAGGGACAAAATCCAGCAGTAATCTGCTTGACATTGGACCATGAATGAGACTTTCATCATTTGATTACTTTGCCCAGAGAAAAATATCCTATGAAAGGTAAGTGTGTTTTCTCAGTTATCTTAAAATATGTGTTATGGTCTGGTAAGTGAAAAGTGCTTGAATGTGGGTGATAGGGGTTGAAAACAAATTACAGCCATCATCAAAGTCTACTCCATCACATTTAATCAGTCTGGATTTTTAATAAATAAATAAATAAATAAATAAATAAATAAATAATTTTATATGCCTATTTTCCTCATATATATATATATTTGAAATACACTGTATTATCCCTCACATTGCATTATGTGTAGGAGATGCATTTTTGCACGCAATGGTCCCTCTTATATTCATTTGGGTTTGCAACTTTCACAGTATTCTTACTTCTGTTTCTCAATTTGAAACTACACATAGACAAACATTCTAATGATAATGGTATTCTGATCCTCCTGTTATTCCCAGAGAGAATCTGCACTAGACAATAAGCTTGATATCATTTTAACTGCCATGGTATCTTGAGATTTTTAGTTTATTTAGGATGCTTAGTCCACTATCCTATACTATAACATTTGAACCCTCTGGTAGAAAACCGCCCGGATTGGGTTACCATTGGGCAGTATATAAATTTATTATTATTATTATTATTATTATTATTATTATTATTATTATTATTATTATTATTAAAATCATATGTCTCTCAGATAACAAACCTGTTATTCTGTAGGACGGTCCCATGGCAGTTAAAGTAGTTATAATTGTACAGTGTATGTTACACAATTGGATATAGCACAATAGGTTCAAATTAGGCTGGCCCACTTTAAAAATAGGATCTAAATGACTTTCTCCTCTGTTTCTAATTTCAGGAGTCCCCCCCCCCTGCCCTGTAATATAGGAAGTTGAAATATCTAAGTTATAGTAATAAGCCATTTGAGGGTCAAAGAAGTTTTTCCAGGTTCTTTCAGTTTAATATGACAGTTTAATATGGCAATAGAGTCGTCCCATTTCTCAAATGTCAGCAGCCAATGTGGAACAGTCTTCAGTCTTGAGCAGCCTATTTATAATTGTAACAGAAAGCCTCCTTCTAAGAGAAGACTAGACTGTACTTTAAAATTCCTAAGGGAGAAAATTCAAATGAGCCTTTCATAACTATGAAATGTTTGATATGACAAATACTCCATGAATGGGAAAAATGTATCATTTAAAATATGAATTGCACAGGGTTGTAATGGCCCTGCTGTGCTTTGTCTTCTCTCCACTGAGTCTGAATGTTTCAGATGAATGTACTGGAATGAAGGGTATTTGTACAATTACCTATATTTTGCTGATTCTTCCCATTTGAGTTTTATATTGATAAAGCACATTATAGAATGTCTAGGGAAATAATCAGGTTTAAACTGCACTAGTGACTTTTGATAAATAAATAAATAAATAAATAAATAAATAAAAGTCAAGAGAATAATTTTATTGATTGCCTTATAGTCTTATAATACAAATGGGACTTGCAATAAAAAGTTGTAAAAATGTTCTTGTTTAGTATATCAGTACAATTTTATTGTTCATCCATTTCTTTTTCCTCCAACCATAAATATTTCTTGCCCACATTGATTTGGTTTGTATTCCCTCTCTTCTTTTTTTTTCCTTTTTTTTTTTTTGGTGTGTGCTTGTTGTTTTTGTTTGTTTTCTTTTTGGTACTTGTACAAATTTTGAAATTCCCTCAAGTCTTCCTCTTTTACTACTTTGGTTAAATTAAAGACTAGTACTTGTGAAACTCAGGGGCTATGCAGACGGGTGGCTCTGTGCCACCTCTGCTAGCAGCGGATTGGGGCCGTGGCAACCGTATGCTTCGTCCCTGATTCTCCCTTTTGCCACCCCTAAAAGAATGGTAAAAGGCCGCCCTAAGAGCCGGGAGGGCATCCTGACACCATGCACCATGTGTACAGGTGTGCAACATCAGGACAGCGTCGGGCTGGGGTTGGGGTGGCCAGTGTGCAACTGCTCTGCCCCAACTCCAGCCCCAGGCTGGCCGGTCTGCAACACCCCTCAGTTTACTATTAATAGGACGTCAAGTGTATGCTATATGACAGGCAGAAATTCTCATTTTACTTATGAGGTGATAAGGTTCTAAGGTGACTTTTTGATAAAATTTTGTTTCATTAAAATTTATCATGGCACACACATTACCAAAAACAAATATCAGCATATATGTGTGTATATGGTAAGTGAGAATTTGCCTCATATTGTAAAATGTCCCAGATGCATGAAATGTGGAACAAAGGTGAAAAGTGCCCTTAGCTCAGTATGTGCAAAGATGAATATGCAAGGATGAAAAGCTGACTCAGAGGAAGCTGATGAAACTTGAGCAGGAAGTTGTGTGGTAAAAGTTCAAAACTGCATAGTCACTGTGGACATGTGACAGGAAAATGATGAAACACTGACAAGAGGTTGGGTCAGAATTCTAGCAAGAGTTTATGTATATAAGGAAGAATGTTCCAATGCATTGTGATTAGGTGGATTTAGGTTGGTGGTGGAGCATTATGTTGGATGGTGTAAATTCGTTCTTGTAAATATTTGTTCCCACTAAGATTTAAAAAAACCTCTTCAGAAGAACCTCAGCAGTCGTGAGTAAAACTCTGTTTAGCAGATGGAGTTTTTTCTCTTTAACTACTTCCAGACTCTCCAATGGCATTTGTTTCCTGGCTGGCTGTCTTCTGCATATGGACTCAGTCTTCCACCTGTGCTAACACTAACACACACATGTGCACACACACGCACATGAGAGAGAGAGAACAAATAATGTTCTTTGCCAAACATCAGCAATGTGTGTAATTGCATTGCCTCCTAGAAATGTGTTTGTGGTTCATTTCTCTTTCACCCAGTCTTCACTGTTACAAATGGCAGAGAATTGTTTTGAAGCTTAGCCACCATAACCAACATACCTGATATCAAGAAAATGATTTATAGCTAGCTGAGGAACAACAACCACATAAAACATTTGCAAGGAAAAATCAAGATTATTGACCAAAACAGAAAACATATTCAACAAACAAAACACTGTGTCCTCTGTTGGACTGAACACACAGTTTACAACAATGTACAGGTTCATGAAGGGTAAGGAGATATCATTTCAGAATTTCTGTCTCTGAACCTACACTTTGTTGTGCACAGATTTAAAACAATTGCCAAAATTGAAAGGGAGAAGCTCACAAAGTACCAAGGTACTATATATCCCCAAGTACTATATGTCCCAGCAAATGAAACCACCACTTAAACATGATATTGAAATTATATTTTACAGTAACATCATGTGGCTAACAGTGAAAACCATCAATGACCCACACAAAATACTAGGTACAAGTTAAAACAAGACAGCTCTCTCCCACAGAATTGCAAAATAAATATAACAGCAACATCAATGCAAAAGAAAAACAAGAAAAGTTAATTATCAATATATAAAATGACATGATTATACTCAGCCCTCCATATCCAAGGATTCCTTAGCCATTCATTCAACTATCCATGGCTTGAAAATATTAAAATATATACATACATGAAATTCCAAAGAGCAAGGCTTGATTTTGCCATTGTATATAAGGGACATTATTTTGTCATGCCATTGAATTTACAGAAACTTGATCATCCATGAATTTTGATATCCACGGGAAGTCCTGGAACCAAATCCCAACTGATACCAAGGACCTACTATTTTTGCAAAATAGTCAACTTCAGGACAAAAGGGTGGGAGTACCTGCTGTCCCTTCTCTTCCCCTATTGTAACTAAGTGGGATGGCAGCTACTTAAAGAAATGCTGGTCTATAATACAGGTGAGCATTGCAAATATGCATATCAAACTACATAACTACGAATGCTGGCAATATCATTACTGCAAAATCTGCTACATTCTGTCATGGTATAGTCCCAGGAGGACTAAACACAGAGTACAGGAAAAAGCTCACTTTTATTATTTTAAATCAAGCTTTATGACTTTTTTTTGTTGGCCAGTCATACAATCAAACTGAGCCACTCAATTACAGATGTACAGTATACTACTAGTGATGTTGTTGTTACTGCCCTCAACCCCAATTTATGACAACCCTGTGTATGAGACAGCTCCAATATCCCCTATCCTCCACTGCTCTGATCAGGTCCTCCAAACTCAGTCCTGTGTTTTCCCCTATTGTATCCATCCATCTGATGTTCAGCCTTCCTCTCTTTCTACTACATTCTTCCTTTCCTAGTATTATTGTCTTTTCTAATGAGTCATGTGTTCTCATGATGTGGCCAAAGTATGGCAGCCTCACTTTGATCATCTTGGCTTCCAGGGAGATTTTAGGCTTAATCTGTTGAAGATCAATTTGTTTGTATTTTTGGCTGTCCACAGTATTCTCAGCACTCTTTTCCAGCAGCACATTTTGAATGTATCATTTTCTTCTTATCCTCTTGTTCAGATTACTTATTGTTCATCCTGTTTATTATTAGGTGAAAGAGACTTCCTCATAGAAAACTCACTTAGGCACTTGTTTCTTAGCATATCTCAAATCACAAGAATACAATTTCCCCTCCCCAGAATGCTTTCAGCACCAAACAAAATATTAACTTGAATTGTTGGGTAGCAGAAAACATCAGAACTTTTAAACAGAAGTCATTTTTCTTCTTCTTACTGTTGTTTCCACTATAAATCATCACTGCTTCAGGAAAGAACAACTGTTATGTTGAAAGAACCTTCAACATAAAAACCATACTACTGAAATACACTGTTTTCAGTATAATAATAATAACCATCATAAAGTACGGTAAATAGTCAATCTATGGCAATCCAAGACATAAGCTCTGTCAACCAGATATACTGATGTCTTGAGAGATACTACAGGGATATTATATAGATATATAAAAGTATACATCCAAAAGAAATGTTGTGTTGTTGTACAATACAACATACCATATATAACAAACAATAATTGACAGCAACAGATAGTGAATAATCAGGAAAATTCACTTTTTTCTAGAGAATGCCAATAGGGTTTTAAAAGACAATGGAAAATTGCTCCAAAATGGTTTAGCCCTGCACATAATAGGCATGATAATTTAAAATGTCAATCAGTCATTGATCAGTTCTTATACCACCTAAAATAGTGTGGCATGTTTGTATCTGTGTTATCTTAAGGGTATCAACAATGTGCATGTTCATCCAAGCTGTCAGCAAGATTTCACTGACCAAAAGTGTGTTCTATAATGACCCTTCTAGGCATTTTATGCCTCAGGAAAAGATTACTTTGGCTAAAAAAAAAATGTTCTATAGCAGGGCTATAATTTAATCTGGTAAGTAACATAGATTTGCATACAGTTCTCTTCATGCACATTGATGTTTGCTCATTCTCTCAATAATGCATGTCTTGGTTAGTATTAAATGATTAATCAATATACATTGATACAGCTTTAACCATCCACAAAGACCATCAATGTCTTTATTAATATTCAATCAAGTTTATGTATGGTTCAGTTGCAGACTGGAAGTGACTCACAAAAGCTCTTGTGTGTTTCCTTAACACTGCCTTCTTTTTCCCGATTCTTCCTTTGTCCCAATCTATGTCTTCAGAATTAGCACTTTGGTTTTCATAGAATCATAGAATCATAGAGTTGGAAGAGACCACAAG
>CM034701.1:154655874-154669174 GCA_020142125.1 Phrynosoma platyrhinos
CCCCTACCTCATTCCCGGCCTTGGGAAGGGCAGTCCAGGCCACAGGGAAAGGCAAATAGGAAGGCAAACAGTCCCTACCGGCGTTGGCCTCAGTGTCTGCACTGCTCCTGATGGTAAGTGGCAGTTGGGAGACTCTTGAAGGCTTCCTCCAACATTGGCTCCACCCTCCTGGCCTCCACAGCTGTTCTGAGGGAGGCAAAGGGGAAGGTAATGGTCCCTGCCGGCATTGGCCTCAGTCTCTGCACTGCTCCTGATGGTAAGTGGCAGTTGGGAGATGGTAAGTGGCAGTTGGGAGAAGGCAAACAGTCTCTGCCGGTGTTGGCCTCAGTCTCTGCACTGCTCCTGATAACATATGAGAGCTGGCATGGCATAGTAGTTTGAGCATTGGAGTATGACTCTGGAAAACAGAGATCTCTCCTCATCCATGAACATTCTCTGGGTGATCTTGGGCAAGTCATCTCTCTCATATTTAGAAGAAAGCAATGTCAAATGCCCTTTGAATAAATCTTGCCCAGAAAAACCCATGATAGGTTTTTTAGTGTTGCCATAAGTAAAAAATGTCTTAAAAGCACACAACAACAAAGTGTATAATAATAGTATAGTGTGCTGTTGTGTATATACTGTAGTGTAGTCACATCTAACTGTAACAGTATAATGGGCTGAGAAATTTCTCTTAGGTGAAAGAGAATTTCTGCAGTATAACTGTTACATTATAGCCACTATTAATCTTTCTTTCATTTTCTACACCCTATTTTAGCTGACACTATACTTTGTTTTTATATATCTCAAAGGACAACTATGAATTAATGTCTGGGAAGCAGGCCATTTTGTTCTATTTACACAATTAAGCTTAAGATAAGGAAAAAGTTTTACTGACTCAGGTAAATGAATGTTCCATTCATTCCAGTGATCTGCCTCCAGTGGAAACCAGAACCAGTCCTACAGCTGGTGAATTAATACTTCAAGTTTACATCTTTTAAAGTACATTGCAAAATATAACCTTCAAAGACTTCCAAACTCAAATATTGTTAAAAAAAAAATCAGACAACATGATCTGAAAATTGTAGTAAATGGTTCAATTGTAGCAAATTGTAGCAAATTCCACTATGGAATTAATATTTTTTTAATATGTGCTATCAGCTCCCCAATGCCATTATTACTTAACAACAACTTGTGCATAGCCATGGTTGAGATAATTATCACTGTCTATACTTTCTTCTTCCAGTGCCTTCTAACCTTACAATTTATACCCACCATGTGTGCACACAAATCTAAGTGTGTATGAAAAATTCTGCCATAATAAAATTGCTGTCATGATAGAAACAGCTTAGAGACTCCACTAGAAAGTAATGAAATAATGAAACCAGCATATGGGAAATAACAACCCAGAGAACAATGGTTTCAGAGAAAAATTTGTTGGCCAAGCCGGCTGGGGCTTCTGGGAGTTGAAGTCCAGAATATCTAGATCGCTAAAGCTTGGGAATCAATGCCATAGAACAATAACAAAATGGAATATACAGTCAAGGGGGTTGCAGACTGCCAGAAATAGTGCAAATTGAGTCCACTTTTAGGGTTAGGGTTAGGGTTAGGGAATCAAGGGAACTGTATTTTATTGTGGCACCAGAGCTCTCTGACAGAGAAGGCTCAATGTCTCAGGAAAACTACAATTCCCATGATTCCCTAGCACTAACCCTAACCCTAAAAGTGGACTCAATTTGCACTATTTCTGGCAGTCTGAAAAATGGGATCAAGGTCTTTTTATTTTTAGAATAGACTCAGTAAAGCCAATGTAGTCAATGCAGAGCCCAACTGACAGATCTGAATCAACCCAATGTAAGGACTCTCCCCAATACTTTCAGAAGATAAGTACATGTAATTACACATAGAATATAAGCTGCATGTATTGATATGAAGTCATAAAAAGCACACATTTTGAGTGAGAGCAATTTGTATAAGGTTTAGCTAACAAGCCCATTTCAACCCACTCCCTTGAAACAAACATTGCATTATTGACAACATTTTATCATCTTTTCCACCAAGGAATTAATGTCATTTTATCTGAAGTATAAGGGACTGTTTACTTCATCCAAAATTACAAGTTAATAAATATGTATAATGTCAAAGTTTAACTATGCAAACCAGTGTTAATTACCAATCCACAAGTGAATATTTGGAGCAAAAAAGAAGTTAAAATATTTCATTTAATAAAGTACTTGTAGAATAAATTGCCATCTAGCATAGTATAAGAGTGCCTCCAAGTGGCACAGAACTAAATTCCAGTTGGGGAAAAAAGATAAAATTCCATATAACGAACGAAAAATGTAGGAGGCAAAAAAAAAAAAAAAAAAAAAAAAGAAAAAAAAGAAAAAGAAAAAGATGAGACTCTGTGTTCCATCCTTTTCATTCAATGCACACTTCTAAATATTCATGCATATAGCTTAATACATAGGCCTAAAAGCTTTCTCTATTAGACCTAAATCAGATTTTTTTAGAGGGAAGGTGATCCATCTGTTTCAACTGATGGAAGTCCTTTTAGATTTCTTAACTAGTTTTAATTTAAACAAAAATATTTTACAAAATGTGTAGTCATACTTTAAATATTATGGGGGAAGGGTTTGTTCTGCAGTAAGTGAATAATCTGTACCCATTTACTGACACAGCACATCATTGTTCAGAGGTTATACATTAGCCAAGCAATGTTCATATTGCTTCAGAAAAAGAAAGAAGAAAATAAGAACAGATTGTTGGATCAGATTAGTCTCTATCTTCCCGGTATTATGCTTCACTGAGATGCTCCTGGGAAACTTATCAGAAGAACACAAAGGCAACAGAACATCCCTTGAGAACTATGAGCTATTTCTTATATAGTATAGCAGTAGTGATATATTTCTATATGTAGCAGTAATACTATATTTCTGCTATAGCATAGCAGTAGCCAGCATGGTGTAGTGGTTTGAGCCCTAGACTACAACTCTGGAGACCAGGGTTCAATTCCCCACCTAAGGCAAGTCATACACTCTCAACCCCAGAAAATCCTGTGATAGGTTTGCCTTAGGGTTACCATAAGTCAGAAGCAGCTTGAAGGCACATGAGAACAACAACAACAATGTAGTACTAGTGCAAGTTTCTTGTGTTAGTTGTTGCTGGCAATAATACCACCACTTGCTTTCCAATATTAATGTTTCCAGTATCTCCTCTCTTCTACTTTATGTGTTGTTGTAATAAGTAGTAGCTGTAATAAGTAGTAATACTTAGGGCTTGGATAGGATACTGCCAACAAATATCAAGTACTGTAAACTATATTTCAGAGGAAGGAACTGGCAAAGCCACCTCTGAGTCAGTGGTGTTACCGACCAGGTTGCCACCTGGTGTATGTGTGTGTGTGTGTGTGTGCGAGCTTCCAGAGGGCAGATTTTGGTGCCCATGAAGGGTCCTGGAACAAAACTTCAGAGGTTTCCAAAAGCCCACTGTAGTAGAGAGCTAAAGTTGCTGTTCCTGCTGCACATTTGCTAAACATTGGGCCTTTGCAGACTGCCAGAAATAGTGCACATTAAATTGAGGCACTGCCCTGGCTCAGTGCTAGGGAATCATGGGAACTGTATTTTATTGTGGCACCAGAGATCTCTGACAGAGAAGGCTCAATGTCTCAGAAAAAAAATACAATTCCCATGACTCTCTAGCACTGAGCCAGGGCAGTGCTTCAATTTAATGTGCACTATTTCTGGCAGTCTGCAAAGGCCCATTGTTACATTATTGTCATACAACACTATTACCTTACTTCCCTGGGACCCAGTCCCAGTGTACTCAATGGATCTACATAGGATTACAAGGCAGTTACTGCAACATATTCACCAAGCACTAGTAGTGAGCCCTAATCATTCAAAATTTCCACCATTCAGAATGAAATAATTATGCCTAGGGAGACATTTTCTAAAAACAAATGTATTAGAGTTAACTGAAAGGGAAGGGCTATCAAATTACAAAGTATACTAGTACTAGAGAGAAACTGACAGATTCCTAAAGTATCAAACAGACTGATAGAAAGAATACAACACAGTCTGGCATACTCATACAGATCAGTTTGGAGAAATACATTTCCAAATTCCTTTTCATCTAAAAACATAATAGGAAGAAAAACATGCTCAATGAGAATATGGCTGTTTCAGAATGATTAGTGTTCTTCAGATATCCAAGATCCTGAACAAGCATTACTGAATACATCTGCAGTCATAGAGTCACACACTTTTCACATGAGTGGCCAACTAATTTGACTGATAGAATTAGAATAATGCCAAAATCTGGAGAGTTAAGAGAATTCATTTCCACTTTTTAACATGATACTTAATAAACAATGTGTGTTTATTGTAAGCAGGAATTATTTGTATTCTTATAAAGTTATGGTGCCTAATTTTTAATGTAAGTGAGGTGGAAATAAATTGATAGGCTTAATGTATTGCAAGAAAGGAAGGAGAAGAGGAAGAATAGCTAATGCTACTACTATTACTGAAATGTTTGATGTTATTGTCAGGATGACAAGACAACCTTTATAGTGCCACATCCATGGGATTGTCCACACAGCCAAATAAAACATCCTCTCCACTCATGGTGAGTAGTTCTGACAATGCAGGACCCAATCTTCAGCTCTGGTGTGAAATCACCATATACCTCCTTAAAAACATCTTTTGCTCCTAATCTTCCCAGAAGATATGTAGCCCTCTGTTGTTGTGTGGAACAGCTCTTTACAATGAACCCCACAGTGCCACCTGGAAATGACACAGTAAGTCATTCACTCTGAGGTGAGAACAAGACACCAAGCTATTTGATCGACACTTGCCTTGTTCTGACCTCAGAGCAAGCAACTCACCACAGCAGGTGGCATAGGGGGGCATATGTGTGTGAACAGCTGCCTGATGTCACAATGGAGGGTCCCATATACTGTGGAGGCATCAAGGAAACTCCAGGGCCAGAATACAGTCTACACAGAGACAAACATTTTGACACATACACACTCCATGGACTTTGTTGTCAGAACTTATGAGTGGTGGACAGCTTTTGTCCTCACTATAGCATTAGTTTCAAGTACAGGTCTAACATCTTCCTTGAATGTATAATATGTATAATATGAATGGATACAGCTTACTCCATTTTTCTTTTAACATGTGACTTATTGTATATGTGCCACTCTTTGTGCAGGTAAGCAATCTTTTATTTCATTGTTGCTGTGGATGTGAGATGTTTTTAATTCTTGCTTCTCTGAAGGCCCACAAAGGAAATGAAAATAGTAGCAAGCCTTCACAAAAAAAAGTAGCAAATTTTTTTTTTATATTAAAGACAAATGATACTAAGCACTATGAAAGTTCCATAGCTGATACTCTAAGTATATACCAAGCAAATTACAGTCAAGCATGCTAGCAATTGAGAGTTTGTGATAGTGGCAGATGAAGCTAGAGATGCTTGAGGAATGTCCTAATGGCACATTATGTGAGTGTATTCAGTAGTGGGTTCCTTTTGGCTATATATACTGCATCATATTTTTTTAAAAGTTAGAAAAATCTTGATAGGTGTAAGCTGTTATGTACTTTTAAATTATGTTACTATAATTTAGAATTTTACTGGTTATCATGATAGTTGGATCCTACACACCACACCATGTAGAACATGTTGTACTCCAGCGTTGCACAAAGAAATACTTGTCATCCACTGTTTAGTAGTTGCAGGTCCTTACTACTTGATCTGTCTATGAAAATTTTGCTGATACCAGCTTACGTTTTGGGGTGGAGGGGACAATATATTTTGGTCAGCTTACATTAATACACATAATGAGTCAGGAAATATATTCAATTCATTCTTTACTTTACTTTTCCTCCTTCTTCCACCTCTCTTTTCTCCATTCTTTCTTTTGAATTTGCAATTAAATATTTAATACATTTTTAAAAAATGAGGAATCTCATCTTTGTAAATGCATCCATCCATCACTTTATTTATATCCCACCTTTTCTCCAAGGTAGAACTCAAGGCAGCTTACAAAAAAGGCAGAATAAAATACAACAGAATTAAAAACAAATTAAAATCTTACTTTAAAACAGATTAAAAACAATACAGCACAATAAAAGTAATTTTTGTTGAAAATTAGTTTCCAACAGCTTCCTGGAAAAGACATGCTTTAACCTTTTATTAGAAAACAAAACAAAACACCCAAAGAAGGAGCCATCTTAACTTTTATTGTGAGGGAGTTCCAAAGTCTGGAACTCTTTTGTGGATTGTGTATTTTGCTGCATTCTGCTTAATGGGCAAATATTTTGAAATGGTTCATATGTTCTGAGATACAAGTCACAATTATATATTGCTAAGATTTTTTTTTTTAAAAAAATGTAGGTTAACACAGAAAAGAATTGCATATAAAAATATGAAAATAACAATTTGGAAAGGGAGAAACTTAGTTAGAGGCTGGGTTGGAGAAAACAAAATCACATATAAAAGGCAAATACTTTTTATTGATATTCCTTATATTTTTTGGTTTTCCTAAACCATGCATAGGATTAGGATTAGGATTAGGATTAGGATTAGGATTAGGATTAGGATTAGGATATATATATATATATATATATATATATATATATATATATATAAACAGGCCAAGAATACAAATTGCAATATGCATCCATTGAGATGTAAATTTAAAAGTTAGTAATACAGTATATATTCTCTTTAGTACAGTATCAATAAAGCAAAATTTAGCTGATACTGAAGCTAATTGCTATTTGTTTTAGTGACAGCCATGAGAAAGCATATTAGTTGGTTGTTTACACAAAAAAATTAATAGACTAGAATCTCCTTACCCCCATCTTCTGTCTCAGTACAAATGCCCCTTTGGATAAGTTCAGTACTTATCATGCACTTTGTAGGAATTTTTTGTTAAGGTGCTGGCAGCACATCAGTGCCCCAAGTGAACAAAAAATAATTGCAATAATATGTGAGTTAAGGCAAAGGATAGTGGTTGAGGGAGGTGTTAGAGCTGCAGCAAGTATCTTCTGGTAATGGATAAAAAAAGGTTTATTCACAATTCAGCTCATACCATTTTTCCTCAGTTGGTTGATTGGAAAATCATTTTTAAGTTTTGCCATGGACTCCAGAAAACCAAATAAAAGAGTACATCTCAATGAGTGCATTAAAATTGTTGCTTTGAAGAAGAGGCTGATGAAACTGTTATCTATTTCTGCCTTCCTCTGTAGACACTATGGCATGTGAAGTTTTTGAAAACAATGTGGTATGTAAAGGACATGACTTCCTTTCTGTATGATGCATGACATTCTGCTTAAAGGTCAATAAAGATCTCACTTTCTGTCAGTCAATAACAAATGCTATTAATTTATTAAATATGTCATTCTTGCGAATCTGATATGTTTGAGAACCTTGCCTTTCCCAGGACTCACATACACAAAACTATATTCTAGAGAGCAAAGTTATCTCATCTGACCATTCCCTGTTGTTCTGCTTACATTTACTTCCAAATGTATGAAAACAAGGAAAATTATTAACCTTTTGCTTACGAATTCTTTAAGTACTTTGACCTTGAAGAAGAGTATTTATTGTTTATTAACTGTAAGCTGATCGGAATTAGTCGCATGCTAAATCTCAGATAACATGATATACTGGCTAGTATTGAACTCGCAACCTTGTGGTCTATGAGTGAGTGGCTGCAGTACAGGCATTTAACCACTGTGCCACCAGGGCTCCTTGTTTTGTTTTGTTGTGTAATATACAGGTAATATTTATTTTATGAGACACTGTTATATATCTAAGATATGATTATTTGTTATGTGATATATGTCTGTTGATATTAATAACATTTAATTTTTTAAAAAGAAATATGATGTTTTCTGTATAAACCAACCTTTTCACAGAATAAGTTCTAATATGTGGATAGTCTCCACAAACTGCACAGTTACTGAAAACTCTCACAGGAAGAAGAAAATTGCTAAAATTACTCCCTGCTTCCCTTGAAATGAAAATTAAGAATTGCATCCCTGTTTTAGAACCAAGAAAATAATCACATTTGGTATAGAAGTACGAGTATATAGTTTTGGTTGGTATAATTCATTTTGCCAAATCATAAAGAACTTCCAGGAAACTCCCAATGATTATAAGTAGATTCTGGTTAGCCTCACAGTCTTCTACCTGGATTAAAATAATCACACTAACACACACAGACATCCCATTCAGTTTAGTTGGCTTTGCTCTAAGTAATTATACAGAGAACTGCAGCCTAACACTGAAATTTTGATAATTCAGTGAAGAAAGAGCTGAAAAGCAAAATTACTATGGAGAACAAAGTTTCTTTTTCACTTATCATCAACACATGCCTTGGAAATCATCACTCACTAAATTATACATCAATAATATTATTAAAAAGGGGGAAGCAGCAGCAGCAAATATATCTTTGATGGTTTGTTTTTTAAAAAACATATAAAGTGATGAGATAAAAAAAAGAAATAGCATGAATAGCTTCCTAGATTGCAAAAATAGCTATCTAAAAAAAAAAAAGTATTAGATTGCTGAGGTGTTGTTGAACAAGTATATAATTGTACAATGATTTTTTTTTTACATTCCCCTGTGATGAAAAGTTATAGAGGGGATTTTTTTTTTTTTACCCTTAGAAAAGAGGAGCAGGAGGAACATAATGGATGCGGATCAAATTATGCTTGATATGAAGAAAGTAATAGGGTGAAATTTCTCTCTCTCTCATAATACTAGAAGCCAGGCTTGTTCAATCAGACTGAATAGTAGAAGCTTCAGGAAAGGAAAACGGGAAATATTTCTTCACACAATGCCTAGTTAAACTAAGAAATTTGCTCCAACTAGCTCCAACCATGGTTACCAATTTGAGCACATTCATTGAGGTTAAGACTAAATGTGTCATTTAAAAGAATGCTACTTTAAAAATATTAACATTTTAGTTGATTTTCGTGCAACCTTTCTTTTTCTTCCTGATCTCCCAGAGTTTTAAATAAACTGGAACTATCTATGAATAAGTATTATGTTAGCAATTTGTCAAGACAGATTAATAAGTTTTTTTAAGGATTTCTGTAAATAACTTTGTGAACTTGAACTGTTTCCTGTGTATAGAAAACACTCCAACACAGTTAGACATACTTAATCACAGTGAAGTTGCAATGCTATGTATACATGATTACCTGGGAGTAAGTCCCTCTGAATTCAATGGGACTAGTAGTAGAAGCAGTAGTAATAAGTAATATCAGAGTATTAATAAAATTGCACTGTTACATGCACTTCACTCTATGACCAAAATATTTCTTGTTTTTCAGTTATGGTGATCTAGAACCAAGAGGCCATTACAGAATTACAATGAAGAATGCCTGGTTCTTTCCCAGAGCTTCTATTTTGTTCTTCACACTTTCACATATATTTTAAAAAAAGAAATACATGCATTTTTAGTTGCTAAAATGACTGTCTTGATATGAGACCTAGTTTATGAGAGATCTTTAGTGGATTTTCTTGCAACCTTTCTGAAGTATGAAGTCCTTTAAATTTCTCTCAGTGAGATCATCAATCAATGACAACACATCTATGACAAGTTCCCATCTGTTTCTCTGAACATTTGAGGGCAGAAATTTGAGAAGGGTTGACAGAAGTAGAAAAAATGTTTAGTCATATTATTATTGTTGTTGTTGTTGTTGTTGTTGTTAAAAGCAGACCTTCTGTAGAAGATTTCATGATAATTATGGAAGGCTGCAACCCCAATAAGTAAGCTACTTGGACATCCTGGAGATGTAGTGTATACAAAAAGCTTCCCAAAACACTCCCCTATTCAGTTCAATGGAAGGGAAGTTTCCATTACATTGAACAGAGAACCTGCAGTTGTGAGTTTTGTTTTTGTTTTATTTTTGGTTTGTTGTTTGTTTGTTTGTTTTGCTTTTTTGAAGTTTTCTTCTTTTTATTATTAAGTATTTCATATTTTACATATTCTTACAATTCAGCGCTTTATACATTTTAACATTACATGCATATTTAATATAATAATATCTTTTCCCTGCTAATTAACCACTTGGCCAAACATGTAACTCATTAAAACATACAGCATTAAATAAACATGCATATCTTTTCGCAAATTCGCTTATTACTTTTCCCTTTCATCTTTCTTATTTCTCAAGTTCCAGTTCTCTTCATTCCAAAACTTCTTAACTACAGTCATATTAAGTGGATATATTGGCTTGTTTCATTATATGTCTTGCTTTCTTACATAAAATTGTAGTTCAATTGCTGTTATTTTTTTTTTCTTTCTTTCTTCTGTACTTGCTTTTATTTTGGCAAATAAAGATCCTTCTGAAACTTTTTGTTAGTCTATTTATCTTTTTTATTGTTTAGAAAAGATTCAATTTCAGTAATCTAATAGAGTTTATATTCAATTAATTTTGTTGTTTAACAGTTTAGTAGCGAGGAGCCTCCCTGGAGCCTTGAAATGGCAGAGTTTCAGGAGTGGGCTCTGCCCCTTCAACCCCTTTGGCTTTGCTTCTGGGTTTTCTAGGTTTTCTTTTCTTTCCGTTTTCCAATAAAGCTGGATTCAGGTTTAGATGGGGTCCTCTGTCTTTCCCATTCCAGGGAAAGACACTCACACTCTGTTTTCATTGTGGGAATCTCTTGAAAATCTTCATTGCTACTGCAGAGTTCAGTGAAGCTCAGCAGAGTGCATTTTTTGGGCTTCAAGACTAGGGAAGGTGGTTTGTTAATGGTGCCACTGTTCTACTAGTGCAGCCTTTGAGCCTTTGCTCTCAGGTTCTTTCCTGAGTTTCCTGACCCTATAGATCCCCAGTTACTCTCCAAGATTTCACTTTTCAAGCCCCTCTCCCTGTCCACTAAGGTGCCTGCTTTAGGGGATCCATGTCAGACTTCATCTCCGTCCAGGAACCCAAGCTCCCTTGGAAACATACCTATTCATTCAGGTAATTTGATTTCAATCTCTTCCTCTAGATCAGGGGTAGGCAACCTTTCCCCTTTAAGGGCCGAGGGACTTCAGCTCCCAGAAGCCTCAGCCATGTTGGCCAATAGTCCCATGTTGGCCAATAGCTCCTGGGATTCTGGGAGCTGAAGTCCCTCGGCCCTTAAAGGGGAAATGTTGCCTACCCCTGATCTAGATCACTGTTCCATGTGACGACACTACTAGGGTGAAACTCCTGATTCCAGAAAATGAAAGATATATTTTACAAAGTGAAATGGATTTTCCTGTTCTTTTTGGATACTAGTTGTGGCTTGAATAATACAGGCCTTCTTATTATTCAGATTATCAATCTCATTTCTACTCCAGCTAATTGCTATTCTATATATTCTTCACAAGTGTGCCTTGGCTTCCTTGGACTGATACCTTAACCTCCTAAAAACTATTCTCGAACTAATGTGTAAGTCTCATTCTATTAGGGGTGGTGGGACTTGACTTTATAACCTCTGAATTGCAATCAAATCACTGGAGTAAAGCTTAATGGCATTCTCTGCTGAAAATGTGTGTTCAGATTTTCAAGGCTGTTACTTTTTCAATTTTAAAAAGCATCAAATAATTAAACTAATTAAAAATGCAGCCTTTGTTTCATTTAACAGTCCAGTTGTGCCTGTTTAAAGCTCAAGGCAAATACTAATTAAATTACAAGTGATACAAGATTTCTTTAAACAACAACAATAATTGGTTTTATTGGCCTTGATAGCTTGCCATTATTTGTGGCCACCTTCTCACATCCTCCATCCTTTCCCCAAACTCTCTAGCACAAGAGGAAATTTGAAAGGACTGAAGGGAACAGATTTTCACTTCACTCTTTACAGGCTCAAAGGCTCTGAGCATGGGCCTGCAAGTCATTTCTGACTTATGGCAACCCTAAGGCAACTCTCTCATAAGGGTCTCTTAGCAAGATTTATTCAGAGAATGTTATTCAATGCCTTCCTCTTAGGCTGACAAAGTGTGACATGTTCACAGTCATCCAGTAAGTTTTCATAAGCTGTATCCACACTACAGAATTAAAACAGTTTGACACAACTTTAACTGCCATAATATTCTCCTACAGAATCCTGGGAGAGCTCTCTGACAAACCAGGCTGAATACCTTTCCAAACTTCAAATCCCAAGATTCCATAGGATGGAGCCATACCAGTTAATATGCTTTATTTCTGTTATGTGGAAGAGCTGCAAGCAAGGATTCAAACCCTGGCCTCCCAGAGTCCCAGTCCAGCACTCAATCCAGTACAACAAGCTGGCTTTCACACAGTGACTCTCATCTATTTTCAGCTCTAAAGGGCTTGGTTGTGGTTAGGGGACCTTTCACACTACACAATTATAGCACTATGATTTCCCTTTACCTCCTATGGTGCCATCTTATGGAATCCTGGGGTTGGAAGTTTAGCCAGATAATTTTTCTCTGGTGCTTTTGACCAACTACAAAACCCAGGATTCCATAAGATGCAACCATGGAAGTTAGAGCGGAATCATAGTGTGATAGCTATGGTATGTAAAAGCCTCCAAGGAATGAGCAGGGCATTCTGTCACTATGCAATAGCTGCTTTAGAGATGTCTGGCCACAATACACTTTTTTTTTTTTTTTTTTTTTTTTTACTGAAAATGTCTGGAAAGCCTAACATTAAACTAGACTCTGATAAAAGGTCCTGTTTTAGTTCTATCATGCTAGGTCCAAGGAGATAGTGGTGGGAAGAGACCAGAAAGATTTCTTGCCATCCTCCCAATGCTGATGCTACTAAAAAAAAACCCATACAGCTAGACAGAGGATGAGGAGGAAAATTGGTGGCTGATAAGGCATAAAAAGACTTTGTAAAAAACAGCTTCTTTGTCAGAGGCTTTGTTAACTGAAGTATGCCTGTATATATGGAAAAGTACATGAGCTACGTAAAATGATTGACTGGGGGAAAATGTGAAATAAACTGTAAAGAAACAGTGAATAGAAAATTACCCAATGACAGGAAAGTCATTTTATGAATGCGACAGTCAGGAGTGCCTGTTATCAGCTTCGGCTAAAAAGGCAGCTGACCCCTTTCCTGGAAAGTAGGGATATCAAAACTGTGATACACACTCTGATAACCTTATGTCTGGACTTCTGTAATGCGCTTTACATGGGGTTACCCTTGTGCTTAACTCAGAAACTTCAATTAGTTCAAAATATGGCAGCCATACTTACTGGTACATCTAGGAGAGAGCACATTACACCAGTGCTGAAATCACTCCACTGGCTGCCTATTAATTTCTGAGCACAGTACAAGGTGTTGGTTTTGACCTTTAAAGCCCTACA
>CM034701.1:154671762-154682717 GCA_020142125.1 Phrynosoma platyrhinos
TTTTGTCAAATAAATATTTTAGACTTTAATTGGAGCTTGGTCCATTTCTGTGTCTTTCCTTGCCAGAACTTTTACAACTATGGTAGACAATTGGATAAGATCTCAGAAGCGAAGTTGGGTGCTTCCCTCTCACATTTTAGCTAATTATAACTTCCCCAAAATTAGTTCTTGGTTTCCCAACAAGTCATAACTCAACAACTTCTCCAATCAGTTCAAATCCAGGTTGAGAGGTAAGGCCAGCTTTGGATCAATCAGTGAGGTGTAGTGGTATGAGTATTGGACTATGATTGGAGACTGGTGTTTGAATCTATGATCTTAGGTGAGTCATACTCTCTCAGCCTCAGAAAAAGTCAAAGGTAAATCTTCTTTGAACAAATCTTGCCAAGGTTGACTGTATTTTGCTGTTGTTTTACTTGAAAAACTTCATGTCATGACTACTTTGTTGTTCTTGTTGTCTGTCTTCAAGTTATTGCTGACTTATGACAACCCTAAGGGGAAACTATCATTGGGTTTTCTGGCAAAATTGGTTCATAGGAAGTTTTCCATTGCCCTTCCGCTGAGGCTGAGAAGATGTGACTTGCCCAGGGTCACCCAGTGGGTTTCATGACCAAGCTGGGAATTGAACCCTGTCCAAAAAGGTTATCATTTGATAATCTTCATGCAATCCACTTGCTCCCATCCTTTTTCACATGTGATAATCTCCCTTGTCTCCAGAATCGTAGGAGTTTATCACACAGGAAGCACAGTATCCTCCTCCCATCATTAAACTGAATTTAAATTGTCATAATTGCATGATTGGGGTTCACACCTCCACACTTTTTTCCTATTCTTTTCCCATCTTTAAATCGTAATGGAACCATCCCCACATGCTTGTTCTGTCAGAAAAACATAATGGAGCCATCATTCGGTAATAATGGGAACCTATGAAGGCTCCATTACACTTTTCTGATGGGACAAGCACATGGGGATGGTTCCTTTATGATTTAAATAAAGGAAAAGGATGGGAGAAAATCACAGGGGTGTGAACTCTGATTGCACAATTATGATGATTTAAATTCAATTTAATCATGGGAGGAGGATGCTGTGCCTCCTGTGTGATAAACATCACTGCACCTAGCTTGAAGCCGACTAATTTCTCCCTCCCTCATCCTTCATCCTAACCTGCCAAGGAAGGATTGTTGTTGGAAATGAAAAGAAACCTGGGGCTCTTTTACACCACACAGTTATAGTGCTATCTTTCCACTTTACCTGCTGAGAAATCATACTATGGAATCCTGAGATTTGCTATTTAGAGAGGAATGCTTAGAATTCTTAGCTAGAGAGTTCTTGTGCCTCACCAAACTATGAACACCAAGTTTCTACAAGATGTGGCCATGGTAGTTAAACTGAAATCATAAGGTTATAATTGTGTAGTGTGAACGGGTGGGGATATTAAAAAATAAAATAAAAAAAGCTTGGAATGTTATATATAGAGATGCCATCTGAAGTCTGAGCCGACGATCTGATCATGCAGAAATATATCTGAGTGTCATCAGCGTACTGATGACACCGCGCTCCATGCCTCCAAATGATCTCACCCAGTGGCTTCATATAGATGTTGAATAGCATTGGGGACAGGATGGCACCCTGCAAGATGCCACAATTGAGCTCAATTTTGGAAGAGCAACTGTGCCCAAGCCTCACCCTCTGGGATTTGCCCAGGAGGAAGGAATGGAACCACTGCAAAGCAGTGCCTCCGATTCCTAACTCTCTCAGGTGATCCAAGAGGATAGAATGATCTATCGTATCAAAAGCCGCTGAGAGATCCAAGAGCACCAACAGGGTCACATTACCCCTGTCGATGCCCAGGCGGAGGTCATCGGTCAGAGCGACCATGGCAGCCTCCACTCCATATCCTGTCCTGAAACCAGTTTGAAATGGAACCAGGGAATTATACTGTGAAGAACCAGGGAATAACCAGGCTGTATCTGCTGGACATCAAAAAGTCATTCATGGGAAAATTCCATGAATGAGTTACTGTTGTTTCTTGCCTGGTTCTTCACAGGATAATGACAGTTTAATCAAGTTTCATTTCAACATTGTTTGAAAAGCAATTGTGTGCAAGTATGGGGTAATCACGGATTCTTCACGGGATAATAGCACTTTGCACATAGTGTCATGTGAAAACCATTCATGCAATTGCGGGTTAATCCATAGGATTGCCATGAGTCGAGACTGACGTGAAGACAGTTAACAACAACAACAAAAATCATCATTTATACTTTCAGTTTCCCCCCATGTAATAAACTTAATTGTGATAAGAACAGTTTCTCCAGTTAGCACACATGGTAGATGAGAGAAAGCAATTTATCACAAACAATGCACTACAAAGCCATATGCAAAGATAATTTTCTGTCTTGGAAGTAGCACTTAAACTACATAGTCCAACACCTAAACCACCATGCCATGTTGACTCTTAACATTAGCATACATGGCACTAAATAAATAAACTTTACCTCCTGAGATACAATATTTTCTTTACACCAGGTTTCATTTGATGTTTCCAGTTTCTTCTGTTTTTGTTAAGTATTATGATAGTCATAGGTTTTGGGGGTGAAAGACTGGATTAGGATTGAAATGGTTACAGGATTTCTGAAATCCCATTTATGACAACAACTCTTTTCCACAAAATTTCTCAGCATATTGAAAAACATTTTTAAAGATGCTGTAATCACATATCAACTTTTAAAAACAAACACCCTAGATTGGAGGCTAAAGATGATTAAGATTTCAGTGACAACGGTTAAGCTTCTGTGAAGCTAATCAGGCTTACTCTTGAGTAGATACACTGATAATTGAAATGTCACTCTTCCAAATATAACGTTCTTGGATTAATGTGTGTGTGTTGCTAGTACAATCTTCTTGTGTGCAAAACACATTCATTTCAAGACATTTCTCGAGAATACTTGGTTAGCATTAATTGCAGATAATTTTATTTCTTCTTGAGGCCAATTAAAGAAGGCTATTAGCTAAACAAAATACACCCACTTAAAAATGTCAGTTTGATCTTCACACATTTAGCTTCACAAAACCTTTTTTATGTAACCTAACATCATAAGAAATGTTATTATAGTAATTTGTGATATCATGTTTGATTGTTTGGATATAGATTTTGAATACTAAAAAAGTCTTCCCCATGAGAGGCATTTTTCAAGGTCATTCTGGAGCAGCGATTCCCAAACTCTGGCCTTACAGGCATTTCAGGGTTTGGCTCCCAGAATCCCAGACCATTGGACAAGATGGCTAAGGCTCCTGGAAGATGAAATCCAAAACACCTGGAGGACCAAAGTTTGGGAATCACTGTTCCAGAGGGACAAGATGCTGACAATAATGTCCACCTACTTTTACGCAGCAATATAATATGCATAAAGATTGAGTAGAACCTTTCCCAACTTGATATTGGTGCTTGATGCTAGATGCTTTGGACTACATCTCCCAGCATTCCTAACCCAGTGGTTAGGTGCAGGGTAATGGAAGTTGAAGTTCAAAGCATTTTGAAAGCACCAGTTTGGAAATACTCTCAATTTTATTATAATTCTGTAAATATTGTTTGCATATTTGTCCCACATATTTTTCATCTTAGATTGTGAAACTTTTACTTTTCTTTCCATATGGAAATGTGTAGGTGCTTTTCACAAACATTTTCCCACAAGGGGATAGTATCCAGAGACATAGGTTTGTTAGGCGGTAATATCAGTATGCAAAGGGATCTTTAGCATCTTGGAGGCTGTAACATAAACTTTAGTAGACTTCTGCTTCCTCAGATACATAGAGTGAACTGTTGCCCAGGAAGGACCTTTATAATAAAACTATGGGGCCATATAGATGACCCCTAAGGGGTAGCTCCATGACACCCTGTGAGCGCTGGATCGAGGCTGCAGCAACCACACGCCATGGCTCTGATCCAGCTTTTTGCTGCTCCAAAAAGAGCTAGCAAATGCTGCTCCTTTTTGAAGTGGCAAAAAGCCACCCTTACCGCCGCCACTGTGGTTCTTTTTCACCCCTTTGGTGCAGCGTGCCTACACGATGTGCCAAGGGAGCGCCCTGATGGCACATGCCATGCGGGGGGGGGGGGGGGGGGGGGGGTTGGCATGGTGTGATGGTGTCATCAGGGCAGAGTTGGGGCAGCCGACATGTGTTTGCCCCACCCCAACTTCACTCCCAGGCTGGCCCTTGTGGCTGATCTGTACAGGCCTTGTATGAATAGCCATAGAAATGCAAAACCAGTGGGTATGGTGATGAAGTGACAGGTTCAGTTTTAACTGTGGTTACTGAGGGATAAAGGCAGGATGACAGATGTTGATAAGGCCAAGATGGCTAGATGACCATATGAATGGTGGATGGAGTTTTGGAATGGGGTGTGTGTATTCCTGTGTTGAATCATGAATCAGAAAGGAGATGTGATAAACTGAGGATGCTCTTAGCCAAAGTTTAAGAAACAGGGGCATAGAGAAGTGGAGACATGTGATTCCAGAGCTTGGGATATTCCCCATGAAGTAGCAGCATCATTTATATAGTTTATTTAAATTTGAATTTATGCAAATATAATTTTACGAGGTACTTACCCAGGCAGCATCATCTTCTATTTGTAAACTTCTAATGTTTTTCTCCCCATCCTCCTCCTTTATTTTTAATGGAAAATCCATTAAGTAAAAAAGGAGAGGATAGCCATACTTTGCCATTTGACAGGTAGCATTAGAGCCATCCACCCATTAGCACTCCTGGTACAGTGAGTTTAACCTCCAAAGACCAGGGCAAACAAAAACTACAAGTTCCAAAATTACTGATAAAATCAATGCCCATTGCTTCAACTGAGAAGTACCTAGGGCATTCTACCAGGATTTTGTTTTGTTTTGTTTTTGTTGACAATGTTATGTGCACCTTCCATTTTCCACCTGGGATTCTGGGATTTGTAGTTCCAGATCATTGAGATAGGAGAAATGGTACACTATTCTGGAGACACTTGCTATCACCTCCATTTTGGCCTTCCCTAAGTTAATTTGAATTAGAAGTGGAGAAGTGCAACTACACTTGAATAAAGAGCCATGTGCCTTATGAGAGGATTAGAGGCAGAGCAAGGTGACCAGGGTTCCCTGGGGAATTTTCCACTGTGTTCTCATGTATGATTTGTGTCTCTTCTATGTTATATGGGATAATCTTCCTATCTAGAGAAATACATATTGTGGAACACATTACCTTTGGAAATGATTAGGGGACATAAATGGCCTTCCTTTCTGTGAAACAGGAGGTCTGTTGTAAATAAAAGTGTAGATTTAAAGCAGTGGTTTTGTGTCCTGGTTCTCCAACTCTCCCTTTGTAAGGGGAAGTACCCTTCCTTCAGTTTCTTAATGTTGCCTTTTAGTGTTACCAGTGCCCCTTCCTTGGGATGTGTGTGTGTATGTCTATGTTTTTGGTGGGTATTATGTAAATAGCATCATGGTGGCCATTTTGTGGATGGGTAGCTCCACCCCAAGGAAGAGCATTTTAATGACATATTTCCAGAATTCCAAAATGTGGCCACCAATGCGGAAATTTTGAGGGCTCCTGACCTATATGGAAATAGAAAATACTGAATATAAATACTGACATACGGTGAATCTACTTAAAATGCCATAGATTATGATTATGAGGTGTTCCAAGGGTGGATAAGAAAAATAGGATTGAATATGTATAAAAATAGTTGTATGCACTTAGGTGATTCCCTACACAGATTGAAATTATGAGTGGAAAACTGTAAGCCATCTCATGCTCCTAAGTTTCTATTCAGCTATAAAACTTCCTGAATATTTTTATTTATTTCATTTCATTTCATTTATATCCCACCTTTTTCCATGGAGGGACCCAAGGCGGCTCACAGATAAAACCTTTAAAATTGCAATAAAATTGGGTCCAATATGGCTGACATCTACTAATTAGAGGAGCCTGGCCTCAGTGACATTTTGAATAACTGAAGCACTTCTGAGCAACAGAAAGGATTTTACAAAAACGCTACCTGGGATAGCGGAAACTCTTGGAGTTCAAGGTGTCATCTCACTCCATGGCAGCTGGTGGAACTGAGTTCAGAGTGTCTCTGAAAAAGACAGTCTGATGGGTTGGAGGTCCAATATTGTTATTATTGTGATTAATATATTTAATAAAAACAGACTAATCCTCAAAAAAATATGTGTGCCTTTTTTGTCCATTGCAAAACTTTAAGGTATAGGAGAGTTTTTCTGAAAACCATATGTCCCAAATCCTCTTCCACCAGTTGCTCAGTTGAACATCTGTTTTCCAGCATCTTGGGATTTCACCTCCAGCTGCTTAGATGAGGAATGTGATAAGTTTTCAATTTTTCAGGTGATTGTTTGCAAAGCTATTAATAAAATCTGTTAATTTTTTTTAAAAAAAGGCAATAAAATTCAAAACAATTAAAATGCCTATGTCCAATATAAAATCACATAAAATGTACACAAGTTAAAAACATTATAAAAACCCACCTGCTCCATAAAACCATCCTGCTATAGATTATATACAGAAAGCCTGCTGGCATAAAAATGTTTTACTAGCTGGTGAAAGGCCAGCAAGTAGGGGACCAGCCTAGCATCCCAAGGAAGGCCAATCCCTAGGGTGGGAGCAGCTACTGAGAAGACTCTTTCTCATTTCCTCACGAGGCAAACCTGTGATCTCTCTGTGACTGAGAGAAAGCCTTCTCCTGCAGATCATAGGGCTCTCACAAGTTCATATGGGGAGATATGATCTCTCAAATAGTCTGGACCCAAGCCTTGTAGGGCTTTATAGTCATGACCAGCACTTTGAATTGTGCCTAGAAATGAACAGGTATGGTGAGCCCAGGTGGAGAAAGCTGGGAGAGATTAACCACCACCACCCAGCTTCATCCAGCCAGGTCTCTGTAATATTTTCCAGGTCGGTGTACTCATCTAGGATCAGGTCCTGGATCAAAGATGTTTTTCCATTCAATGACCTGGCATTAATCAGCAGCATTTTCAGCCCAGGGGGCCTGTTGCCATGGCTCTACAGGCTATTTGAAATGGGGGCTGGTTTGAGAGTAACCAATACCCCATGACTCTCCTTTCTTCCGGGGTAATACGGCTGACTCCCCATATCATATTTCCCTCTGCCCATTACTGTCATGATGGTTGCTCCCTGGGCTGCTTCCCCTCCTATGACCTCATGTTACAATTGGATATTAACAGGTGATGGGTTATTTGAAAAGCTGCCAGCAGCTCAAACCACCCCTCCACTCTCAGCCCTCTCTCACTTCCCTGGTGATGCTTTGGTGGCAACCCTGGCAGTGGCAGGCCTACTGCAGGTGAGGCCAGTAGGAACAGGAGCAGAAACCACAGCAACAGCAACAGCAGCAGAAATCACAGCAGTTGCAGCTGCAGTTGCACCAAGCAGGCAGGCAGGTGATACTAAACCTCTTCCTGGGGTGTGGGGTGACAGTTCTTCTCTCTGTGCTAACTCCCTCAGTCCTAACCAGCACCCAGTTTATTTCCCCTTTTCCCTACATGTGGCCACAGTAGGATAGGTACAGTATGCTGACCCTTACTGTTTATACCAAGAACTAAAGAAATACAGAGTCTAAAGCATGTAAAGGCTTCCAAGGGACGTTATCACATGGGGCCTAAAGCAGTCCCATCCCCATCGCATCCCCATCCCATTACGGTTCCTTTTCAATCCAGTACTTACCGGCATACAGAAAGCAGCATCATTCTGGTATCATTCTGATCGCGGCAAAATGTAATTCCCAAAGAAGCCAGCATTCAAAAGAATGGGAATGATGCCGGATGATGCCGCAATGGGACGGGGATGGGACAGGGATGGGTGCGATGTCGTGTGAAGACACGGGGAAAGGAAGCGCAATGGGACGGGGATGCGACGGGGATGGGCGGGGTTTCTCTGCGACGTCATGTGAACACAGGGGAAAAGGAAGCACAATGGGATGGGGATGCGACGGGGATGGGACTGCTTTAGACCCTGTGTGATAACGTCCAAGGACATTGCTAAAAGTATGTGTTGCCTTTGATGAAAGCTTTAAATAAATGAAGAGTGAAGTGCAAAAGCAATACATGTGAAGCTCTTACTATATGTGAGCCAGGCACTCTGCCAGTCATACTCCAGAGTAATAGTGGAAGTTAAACTCCAGAGAGCTTCATAGAGCCTTGAGTAGCTTGATATATGGTTTTGAATTCAGGGAAGCTGTATAGGAAAAGCTAAATTTCAGAATAAACTGTTTATTCAAATCCAGCTCTCAGATGTCTTTGGCATGTCCTAATATAACCTTAGCATAGAGAAGGTTTTCATAATCATTCAGGTTTTGGCATTCTATTGTTACTGGTTTTACTACATCTTCAAATTCTATGCCAACAGTGATATTCAGGATTCGAGTGAGATTGAATCCTTTCGCTACTCTTCCTCTTTAATCTTTATGCAAATAATGTGCCTGCAGAATTACAAAGTATTATTACTTTGCTTCAGCAAAATGATCTTCATCCTTTTCTAAATAGACAATATCTGCCATTATTGTCATACATAAGTTGCAGAATGTCATCATGATGGCCACAAAAAGGGTTGGTTTTATATTGTGATTGTGCCATATTAAACTGTTACTTCAAGGCAAGAGCAGGGAGAGACATTAAGGAACAAATACCTCAGTAGGTTTAAGCTTGATCCCTCCTCAGTATGTGCAACAATAGAACCTTCAGGATAGCAAACAAAATAGTCCAAACCCTCATAAAAAATGCATTGTATTGTGTCAGCCCATGTTATCAAAAGGAGAAGCATTTTAAAAAGTTGCTCAGACAATGATTTCTATGCATATAAACATTAATGGTAACTTCAGCCTCATTTCAATTCTTCAGAGATGTTAAGCCCCTATTACTCTTTTCTTCAAACACTGTAACCAACCACACTTTTTTTTGGGGGGGGGGGGAGAAGGATTCTGGCAAGCTGATGAATGCTTATAAATGTACAGGTTATGAATATGCAGTGAAGCTGGCTCATCTCAATGCTATTCATAATGTGTTCTTCTGTAAATATTTATTACATTCTTATCCCTGTCACAAGTAGTGGGTTATATACAAATTGAGACTTTTAAATGCTTTTCTTTCTTTCTCTCATCTTCTATTTCTCTTTATCAACAACTACGGTATTTCTCCATTTAGTGAGAAAGGTGGAAATGACATATAGACTGTTTCTGAACATTTCCCTCATCCAAATTGCTCCTTGGGTTTTGGATTACAGAATAACTTAGACTCGCTTCCAAAATGAAATTGACACCTTCCAAATTCCCTCTTCTTTTATTTGTATTGTTCTCATGGATTTTGTATGGAGCACTTACATGGCCACTTTCAGCTCACTCATTCAATTTTATTTCACTTTGACCTACTCTACATCCAATGAACCATGTGTATAAATTTAAATATGGTAACTATGTTATTGGCATGCAGCAGACTGTGTGTACATGCCAAAAAGAATCCAGATGCAGCCACATGTACAACCCCATCAAGTTTGTTTCTTTTTTGGTATTTTTAAAAATCAACACAAATTCTACATTGGCAGAAAAGAATGGAGAGGCAAATGTACTGAGGGAAATCTCTAACAAAGAGTAGAAGCTGCAATCCAATGATTAATTTTAGGCACTGTTCTAGTTAAACTGAGATTTTGAATGAATAGAAAACGTGGCAGGGCAAATAATGGAGGAAGGGAATAAAAAAGCACAGGATGGTTGCTTTCTTCTCAGTTCTGAGACAGAGCTGGGCACTTTTTCAATTATATCTCACAGAAACACTGATTCAGAGTTGAGGTCCAAAAGATATCACTTTTCAAAGTTATGATTTAAGCACACAATAAATAAATTCAATATAGGGAATGCATTCATATAGCAATAACGTGGAACAGCAACAGGATGTATCCAAGCCTTTTGGTCATGTCACTAATATTAATTATTAAAAATTATGTCTGACATTGTATATTGCAGTTACAAATTGGTAAGAAAGAGTTACAGATCTGTAACTACTCACCAGTCCTTTGGTTTCATAGCCCAGCAGCCATTCTGAGGGATGGAGGTCTCTTTTGTTGCCAGTCATGGTGCAAAGAGCATGATCTTTCCACCACACTTCCACCAGTAAGCAATGCTGTTAACAATCAGAAGCAGATTCCTGTCACAATCCCTTGTCGTAGCCTCAGTGTATGGAAATGTCATCCTTGTTGTGTCCCAGTCTCCAGAAGAATAGTTCTCCATCAATTGGACTATTTGCTGCCTAGTAAAGTAGGTGTGGGGTAGTTGGTTGGGGATTACTAAGGAGATTATTGCATGCCAAGTCCCCGCCAAGATACAGGCGGGTTGTAACCATCACCAATGATTCTTATTGCACTGCAGTAGGTAGCCCATATGCAGCTTTTGCTGGAATTTTCCAGTTTTTGAAAAACTGCTGGAAAAGCCCAGGTTGGATATGGGCTGCCTATTGCCCAGGCACGGGGCAGTGCAATAAGATCCATTGGTGAATAGTTACAACCTGCCTGTATCCCGGTGGGGATTTGGTGTGCAATAATCTCCTTAATTATACAGACATAACTTCTTAGTTGTATAGACATTTAGGACACATTTTTTCTCATTTGCAAAGGATCAGTTTGTCATGTGAAAGTATAGTCTGTGTAATGGGTATCTGTCTAATGGAAAAACAACAATAATAGTTGTTATTGTTATAGACTTATAGTGGGTATAGACTTACTCATACCTAAGTCTGATGAAATCAGTGAGGCTTAAGTTAATCAAGACCAATTTCCATTTATTCCAACTGGTCTGCTCTCTAAATTGACAAGGCTAGAACCCAGTGAACCCCTCTTAATGCTGTAAAGGCTTCCATCAGCAGAAAATGTGTGCCTATGAGATTCCCTCTTTTTTTTTTTTTTTT
>CM034701.1:154682806-154694180 GCA_020142125.1 Phrynosoma platyrhinos
GGAGGAAAGGAACAGGATTAACCCCTTGTGGAAATCTGCCTGTACAGTGTTGAATTTTTGGATTTGTCTGTATCTACTCTGGACTTCTGTTGCATAAAATTATCCTAAAAATGCCACATCACTTATACAATATTGTTAGGAGCATGTAAAGCTCAGATGTATGTCAATCAAGTAATTATTACAGCTTGAAAGAAAAGACATAAGAAGACACACCATAAAAGTACTAATAATCCGCATAATTTCCCCATATTTATTAATGTTCCTTGTAAAGGACCTGTGAGAAACTAATTTGTACTTTCATGCAAATAGTTTTATTAATGGAGCAAAGAAATGTAAAAAGATGCATTAAAGCCAATTGATGAATATATGGGCAGAGAAAGTATTTCTGCAAAGAATATTCAAAGCAAATAGAAGACTAATATGCTATTATTACAGTTTCTGTCAGACAGCTCAACAATCCATATAGGTACTTAAGTGATTCCAGAGAGAGGGAGAGGGAAAGAATATGGATGTAGTCACATATTCCATACAGTGATTTGTGGTGATTGCTTTAGTGGAATAGCAAATACGCTTATGTACCTTACTGAGGGCCATGGCTTAAAGCTAACATGAAAACTATGCACAAAAGTAATGTGCATCTGTGAGCACACCATATCTTACACTGAGCAGACAGAGGTCAATTTTTCTCAAGGATAATGCACTTAATCAAAAGCCCTGAATTTACACTAATTGTGAACTAAAATGTGGTGACCATTTTTCGAAATGGAGGCATAATAATATTGCAAATGCACACCCATTTCCGCATGTAAGTTTCCCAAAGTCTAAAATGTTTTTAAGAGCATAAATGATCTACTAAATGTACATAGATCTGCAAAATAAAACAAACAATAACAATGCACTGATATATTTTTAATTTATTTCTGGTTGTTATCTGCTGCCTTTCAGGACAAAGCTGTCCCAAGGTAGCTCAGACAAACAATTAAAACTATAAAACACAAGTAAACAAATCTCACTGCAATTCCAAAACTAAAAATAGTGGCCTAAAAATACTATACAGCACAGCATAATTATAATTACAATAAAACTATAATTATAATTATGTGGATAACCTATTTTTTATTATCACTTGTCATACAAATATACCTTGTGAGATTATTATAAAACTTAATTGCAGAGAAATATTGCACGTGGGTCATCCCGTAGTTTCATAATGGATGGGGGAAAAAACTGCTAATTAGACATTCTGGGTTCCTGTTAACTAGAGATGTGCATTGATCACAAGATTCAGAGCCCCTTTTGTTCCAGGAAACATCATAACTGGTTCAGAGGTGCTTGATTTGGCCCAGATTTTGAATCTTTGTCCAAACCCACATCTCTGCCATTTATATGCCACATACACTGAATCAGTTCAGACTCCATCTTAATAAGCCATCTAGCTCATATTCTCCAACTCTCCCAGTTTGGCAGAGACGGTCCTAAATAATTCTTTGCCATTGAATCTTTTTGGCTGCTTTTAAAATGCCCCACTTCCTCCCTTTGCCCTTGGCTTACACCAATTGATACAAACTGCTGAATCCAAAATGCAAAAGTGGTTCACATTCAATTAACTCAACAGAGGAAGAGACGAGGAGAGGACAGAAACTTGCCTTTCCCAATAGATGGGCAAAAGTAAATTGCGGATGTCTCTCCAAGCTTGGGTGTCCTTCTTCATTAATAACTGTTGCCATCTTGACCATGCATTGATGTTGTTTGAGTCAGTTTTCATCTGTGAGACGTTGGGGGGTATGCTAACTCCCAGCATGGTGTAGTGGTTTGAGCATTGGACAACAACTCTGGAGACAAGGAATTGGCTCCCTCTTGGCCATGAAAGCCACTGGGTGAACTTGGGCAAGTCACATACTCTCAGCCTCAGGTGAAGGCAATGCCAAACTTCTTCTGAACAAAACTTGCCAAGGAAACCCCATGATAGGTTTGCATTAGGGTTGACATAAGTTGGAAAATGACTTGAAGGCACACTACATACACACACATACTTAACTCCACACATCTGCATGCAACTCCCTTGCTGTGTCTTTTCTCTTTCTTTCATATAGGCAAACAAAGAAGACAGTAAGCTACTGATAAGCAGAGCTTTTCATTGTACACACAAATCAGGAATAGGGTTAATGACTTCCAAACAGGGTGTTTCAGAAACCAGTGTTCAGCTGTGGTCATCTGAACACAGCCCCTTTCACACACATTTGACTTTATCACACAGGGAGTAGCAGGGAGAAAGTGGAAATAAACCGGATGAGTAGAAGACTTTAATTTACGGGATTTGTCCCGTTCTGCCTCGTCTGATAACTAAATTCAAATTTAAAAGGGGGTTAATTCGAATGAAAACCTGATCTTTTCATTTTTGGGATTTTTGAGGAAATGAAAAGATCAGGTTTTTGTTCAAATTAACCCCCTTTTAAATTCGAATTTAGTTATCAGACAAGGCGGAACAGGACAAATCCCGTAAATTAAAGTCTTCTGCTTGTCTGGTTTATTACCACTTTCTCCCCACGACTCCCCATGTGATAACGTCCATTTGTACCTGTTGCAATTCTTCCCTTGTGTAAGAGATCACTTACTTGAGTGGGGGCATTAGCCAGCTGCTTCCTAATGGAGAGCAGACATCCAGCATTAGCAATGGTTGCTGTCTGGTAAGTGGAGACTGGGGGAATTTCACATCCCTTAGGGACTATATAGGGATCATATATACAAAACAGTCATGAGCAGGTAACTATGGATTATGCATCCATAACTACCCAACAGGATTTTGTCTGATTCCTTACTGCAGCTTGCTAATAGTAATACTGCAGCTTCTTCTGTGTATCCCATGCTCACATAACACTATTACTAGATACTGCAAACTGAATGAAGTTTACATGCATGCATTCATTCATGCAACGCCTAATCTGTTGGTTCCCCCACCCATTAATCTGTCAATATTTTAGGAGATTCTGGGTTATACAGATTGAGTATACCTTATTCCTTATAGCAGGGGTAGGCAACCTTTCCCCTTTAAGGGCCGAGGGTCTTCAGCTCCCAGAAGCCTCAGCCATGTTGGCCAATAGTCCCATGTTGGACAATAGCTCCTGGGATTCTGGGAGCTGAAGTCCCTTGGCCCTTAAAGGGGAAAGGTTGCCTACCCCTGCCTTATAGCTTTGGATTTCAGATTTTTTTTTCAGATTTTGGAATATTTACATATACATGCGGAGATATCTTAGAGATAGGACCAGTAGTGTCATGGGGGGAGTGCAGGGGGTGCACCCAGTCATCCTCCTGCACCATCTGTGTGCACATGTGCCACCCCTGGCCCCCACATGTGCAGTACTATGGGCCATGCACACTCCACACCACACAGCACCTGCTAGGTCTCCACATGACTCCCAAGTGGAGGAGGCACAAAGGGGGATGCTGAGGGTGAGTGGAAACAGTGCTAACTGCATCCCACAGGTCAGAGGGCACCAGGTGAAGGGATGAGCATCCCGTGGGCAAAAAGCCACCAGAGAAGGACCACCACCTACCCACCCTCCCACAGAGGAGCCCAACACAGAGCAGAGCAGCAACAAGACAATGGAAGTGCTGGGCCCAGGCAGGGCAAGGTTCAGTGGGCCCTAACACTACCCGCCTGCCCCACATCCCTGCTGGGCAGGGATGCAGGGCCCTGCTGACCCCCCCCCCCATCAGCTCTGCAAAAACACCTGGGAAAGGGGGGAGAAAGGTTGGCCCTCCTGATCGAGGCATTCCTACACTTCCTGCCTGTCCCTCCACTCTCCACCCACTTCTCACCTGCCTCTCCGGCTGCTCACCTCTCCATCCCACCTGCCCGACTCCACCACTCTGGTCTGCACTGGCCCACATGCACACACTCCAGCCTGTGTGTGTGCACCAGGAAACCATGCTGGAAGTTGCACCCCAGAAATCCTGCCTGCCAGAAGTCCTGCCCCCCCTACACACACACACTGGGTGACATCTCGTGTGGGAATCCTTCTGGATAGGACTCAAATCTAAACATTAAATTTATTTATGTGTCATCTACAGCTTATCCACATAGCCTCAAGGTAATTTTATACACAATATTTTAAATATTTTTGTGCATGAAACAAAGTTGTGCATACTGAGCTGGCAGAAATCAAAAGTGTCCCTATCTCAGCTATGCATGTGAATAATTTTGCATTTTGGAGTGTTTAAGATTTTAGATATCCAGATAAGGGCTGCTCAACTTGTTTTAGTATATATGTATGTTACATAAGTCTTTTGACAGAATAATATGTTTGATTCCCCACTCCATCTAAAACATAAAGTGGTAATGAATATTTATCATTCTGACAAAAAAAGCTGTACAGCAGCTTTATTTAAAAGAACTGATGATATGTTCTGAAAAAAATTAGAATGAGTAGGGGAGGGAAGAGAGAGAAGAGAGTATTCATTTTTGTACACGGATGACGTGTCTATGCATTGGACATAAGTGTACAAGTAAAATATGTTGCCATTGATTGTTCTAACTTTGTTCACAGGCTAATTATTCCTACCCACAAAAGCCATCATTTTGAATTCAGAAGGCATTTCCTCTGAGATCAATGTTGCTATTTATAGGCAAGGATTGGCAAGGTTTGCAAGACTGACCAAATTGCAAATATGTACATTTGTGTACTAAGGCCTGTTCGATGTAGCTTTCACAATATCTAGCTATTTATGGACTTCCTTTTACAGCTCTCAATATCAGCAGGAAAAGTTGCTTGGAAATCAAGAAGCCACAAATTGATTTTTCCAGAGAATCTGAGCCCAAATGTCAAATGGTTCCTGGGGAATGAACATATCTTCTCTATTCCATTCCTTTAGTGTTCTGTGGGTTTTCTTTCCTTTGTATTCAATGCCCTCATTTGGAAATTAGATCATATCTGTTTCAGAATCTATACCTCATTTCCCTTCTCCCTCTGTGTTACCAATATGCACATACCACTGATAAAATTCTGCTCTTCTCTTCTCCTGCCAACCCTATTCACTCACTACACTTCATTTAGCAAGGAAAAGAAATAGAGGAGTGGTACTGCTAGCTGTCCTCCCAGTGTCACATCCCTTCAAGCCCTGCCCCACCCCCATTATCTTGAACAGACATGGAGAAATAGGAGGGAGGTTCATTCAACCCCACCTTCCCATAGATTACATCTTCCCATAGCAAACCTGAATGCCTCTATTTTCCCCTGTAGTCCCTTTGAAAATGGCAACCAGAAAATGCCAGGTCAGTTCTGCTACTATGTATCCTACACTGGGAGCAAGTTGGGATAAGAATTAAATAAATGAAAACAAAAATAAATTCATATTGATATGTTGAGAGGGTCTACAGAGGAGAATGCAGGTATCTGGAGAGAGTGGGGTGTATACTGGCCAATCAGGAGGCAGCTAATGGCCAACCAATAGAATTCAAGCTGGGAGCACTTGAAAGTTCCAAGCTGACAGTTGGAGTGGAGAGTTGGGAATGGGACAGTTGAAGAGGATGGTCAAGGAGTTAAGCCAGAGAGAGGGCAGTGTTTTGGGGAGTTCCTGAGGGAACTGTAATTTTGTTAGAGTCTAGACTGGAGGCACTCAGAACACATACAGGACTCTAAAGAAAAAAGGTGATGTAGTGTTCTCTCCTGAGAGATATATTGTTAGCCAGTGTGGCTGAAGTATTAGCAAGTGAAGTGGAAACAAACATTGTTATATGTAACCAAACAAGACTACAGTAACAAGCTTTGATACAAGTTATAGTTATCCCATGCTGTTTTAAAATAAACTCTTGTTCTTATTTAAACATCACTTGGTCTACATTTTTAAAACAAACCACGCTACTAACATTTGAAAGATTGGTGTGGGACATCATACAAAGAATAGCGTGGGTCCTATACACATAAATTGGAGGCAGAGGTGGGATAGAAAGTTCCCACAGGACTGCCATCCAAAAAGTCAGTGCTAAAGGTGAATGGTGGCAGGAGTGCTCGCCAAGTACCATGACAAATTTGGTGACAGTGTCAGGATCCAACAAATCCAGTAACCAGAAGTGTGCTTGAATTGAGGGGTCTGAGTGCAAGATGTAGGAGATTACTTGGAAACTGACCATGCTAGAAAGTAACTAGTCTTTGAGGTAAACATGCTGAGGTATTGGTAGGAGACTAGTGGTAAGGAGAAAAGTACACTTAATGATTCCTGAGGTATAAGTTAGTGGTAAAGTAAGGAATTACTATTTTGACCTCAAGATACACGTGTTGTCTGTACGTTCAGTTGAGGCACTGACATTTTTGAGGTATGGATGTTCAAGTCCCATTATCCACAATTATGTCGTAAAATGCCCCTTATATAAAATGGCAAAATCAAGCTTTGTTTTTTGGATTTTTTTAAAAAAATATTTTCCAGTAATGGATGGTTGAATCTGTGGATATGGTGGGCAGACTGTACAATCACATAAAGGAGAAAGTCAGAAACAGCACCAAGCAACCCTGAATCAAAATTCTTAAACTGAAATCAAAATTTTATTCTTCCATTATTTTTTCTCTTTGAATTAAAGTCAGGAATGTGTGCTATATTAAAATATTTCAGTGCTGAGGGGGGTTTATGTTAGTGTGTGGATCATGAGTGTTGTAGTGATGTCCTTTGGCACCCAGCAGAATCTGCAGGACAAGCTGGCTGCTGTGATCCACAGCCACTCTGTAATTCTTACCATCAACTGGCTCAGCTTCTCTTCTTCAGGATCCTGTCTTCCTCAGTCAAGAAGACACATTGTAAAGTCCAAAAGCATAGCTTTATTAATGCATATAAAAAGTAAAAATAAGATAACTAAGTAAAGTCCACTGTGATGAATTTGTCCAGTTCAGCCATACAAGATTACATCTTTAACAATCCAAAAAATGTAGGATCTAACTTGTGGCAGTTAAAACCACTGCTTCCAGCCACACACGCACTCACATCTTGAACAATAAACATTCTAGACAAAGGATTTTCTAGGCCCTTCCCATACTCTACCTTTTAGGTGTTAACCTTATGTTAATTGGATAATGCCTATATGATGTATATTAATCCAGCCTCTTGTTGTCCATCATCCACCACGTGACTATCTTTCTCAAGCTAACAATGTTTACCTTTTTGGATATCTCTTGTTAACCATAACAAAGTCTGTGTCCATTAATTCTACCTCTGGGAAAGTACATGTTGATGTCTGTGTTGGCCACCTGGTGTTGATTCACTTTGTTTCTCTAGATGTTGTTTGTGCTTTGTCCAAAAGCTGTTCTCAAGTGGAAAATTACAGACACACACACATCTTTACATTTCATCTTTGACTGTATATCCCATCCATATCCTAACAGTTTACCCCAAAGTCTGGCCCTATGCATCCCTCCTCTTTTTCAATATCAAGTTACTATCAAAAGAGATCTTTGAAACATGTAGCTGAGAGGGTGCCCCCAGTGCAAGAAATGAGCCATGCAATATAAGGAGATCCATGACCACATTTGGAGATCTGAGAGGTCTAGCATGGGAAACCTCAAGAGCTCATAGCCAAAGATAGATAAATCAAGATTGGAATTTGTATAATCCCTTTATTGATAGGTGTGGTGGTGGGTGACAGACCAGGTGTTTACAAGTGACAAAAATCCAAGTATACTTCCTTCTGAAAGTAATACCCCATTGTTCAGAGAGATAGCACTGATTGTCTGGCCATTTACAAAGTCTGGCCTTCTCATTCTTCTCTCCTAGAAATTTCGTTTTAATCCCAGAAGCTGCCCTGGGATACATGTTGCCCTCTAAATATGCTTGCCAAGGCACCACCAATTTAGGGGCTATGTAGACAGGTGGCTCTGTGCTGCCCCTGCTAGTGGCAGATCGGGGCCACAGCAACCCCACACTGTGGCCCCAATCCTTCCTTTTGCCACTCCTAAATGAGCACCAAAATGCTGGTCCATTTAGGGGTTGCAAAAGGCTACCCTAAGAGCCGGCACCATGGCTCTTCCATGCCCTTTCAATGCAGCATGAGGGAGGGCATCCTGACACCATGTGCTGTGCAAACGGGCGCATGGCATCGGGATGGCATCGGGGTGGGGTTGGGATGGCCGGCATGTAGCTGTCCCACCCCAACTCCACCCCCAGGCCGGCCCTTTAGGCCAATCTGCAATGCCTCTTAGTCTTGTTTTGAGATCAGATAGACTCTGTCTGTATCTCATCTGACTCCCCAGAAATCCTGGGCACTCCATGATCCACAGGCAGCCGCTGAGCCATTTCACTTCAGTGTCCCCTGACTAGAGTCCCACTTCTGGACTAGGTACAATATCACCCTCTGCAGTCACTTCAGTTACCATCTGCTACCACCTTTGATATTGTTAGTTCTTGGATGTGTGTGTGTGTGTGTGTGTGTGTGTGTGTGTGTGTGTGTGTGAAAGAGAGAGAGTGTGTCTTTGTGTGAATGGTGATTCCCCTTGATAACTACATTTTGGACTTGCACTCCGGAGTTCTGTTTCTTGGAACCGATATGCACAGGCTTGATCCCAGCTTTGAGTTGTCTAAGCCCTCTTGGCTGCTTTAATTGAGCTATAAAATCCCCCTATTAAATATTGTGGCTGCCTTCCTGGGACCCTTGTAACTTGGGTAACAGGCTAGATACAAACATTGTAGCCTCCCAAATTCCCTTATCTTAATTCCTGAACCAAATACCATGGTTCTATGCAGGTCTATTCAGAAATAAGCCACAGTTATCAGAGCTAAATACTCTTAAGTGTATTTAGAAGTAAACCACATAGCCAGGATCATTTTCTTTGCTCATAAGCAGGTCTCACTGAGAGGCACAAGTGGAAAAAAAAATTTGGAGGGCAGGGAGAAACCCACATACTGGTTGAAAGAAGTGTGCATTCTGGTAATAGAGTTCCTTGGATTTTGCTCTTTGTTGTCCCCTCCACATCTACATGTCCCATTCTGTTTGGAGACTGGTTGTAATAATTTCTTAGATCTGCAGTCGGACTCTTCAGTTTTAATCTTTTTAATCATCAACAATGGGTTTTGATTTACTGTGGTGGTCCTATATTTTAATGAACAGGATGTAGAGAAGAGACAAGTGTCAGATTGTTGAAAAGGATGATTTTATTCTTACAAATAGCCCAACGTGTTTTCACCTAGAAATATTTAACAGCTTTTTTAACGGGCTGTTACTTTAACAGAAAGAAAAAAAGAAAGAAAAAGGACAATATGTAAACAAGAAAATTAATATTGGGGATAAGCTACAGTTTGACATATCAGTTTTATATAAATATATTTCTTGCGTCAAGTTGCATGTAAAATATCTCAATTTCAAAAACACTTATTAACCCAAATAGACTTATACAAATACAAAATATTATTTTCAGTGGAATTTTAAAAGCCCCTTCCTGCCCATCTTTTAATTTTCTCCCTCTGATTTTTTTAACCCTTAATTACCATGATATAGTGCAAAAGTGCCATTTCACTGATGTACTATAGCACTATAACTTAAAAAAAAATAAAAGAAAGGAGAACAATACTTGTTTTTGTTCCAATTTGTCTTAGAATTAGGAAGTCCATTTGAGGATGGGAATGAAATGACCCAGCTGCTGCCAGGAATTGCCAGGAAATTATCTTGGGTCCTTTCACAACTGCTGCACTTTGATCCCATTTTTAGCTGTCATGGCTGCATCCAATGGAATCCTGGAATTTGTAGTCTAGGGCCAGAGCCATCTACTCAAGAATTTTAAATATCTCCTGAAACTACAAATCCTAGAATGCCATAGAATGCAGCCATAACAACTACAGTAGAACCAAAGACAATGCCAGCAACCCCCCCCCAAAAAAAAACCCCAGAAACTATAGCAACAAACACATTTGCTGTGTTTGGAGGAGTCCATAGCAGTATAAAGCATCTCATTTCATTTTTCTTCCTGCCAATTCTAACAGTATCTGTTCTTTTTAAAATAAGTACCTCACTTGTCACTTGTACTAATGGGATAGGCAGGTTTTTGCTATCTGCAGAGCTTCTGCTATTCTGTAACCTAGGTTATAAGTGCACCAAGACTTCTAGGACTTGTGATGGTTACATCCAAGATTGTAAATCCAAAACATCTGGATGACTGTTAAACATCCCACTCCTGGAATAGACTTTTCATGTGATTTAGAACCTTGATAACACAGGACTCTAAACCATGCAAAGAACGTAAACTCGTAGATCAAGCTCCTTTTTTAAAACTCCTGATTCTTCTAGAGATGGTCGACAACTAAGAGAGAGGAGGGAAAGAAGGTTCATAAATGGTATAATAACAAGGCTGGGGTGGTGATTGTAGAAAGCCCCAAGCTTGCCTTCAGGGGATTAGTATTGCATGAGGCATGATACTTGAATAGGGCTTCTACCCAAGATTGCATTAATATTACTTTTGTATGGTGGAGGAAAATTGCTTTGTATGGTGCATTACTAATGTGGGCATCTATAACAAAGAGAAGAAGAATGGGAAAGGGCAAAGAGACATGACAATCTGTGATCATTACACATGAGGAGTGTTCTATCCCAATTTTGTAATTTTTACAAACACACACACTCACCCAAAACACACATGAAGGAAGGAGTTCTAATGCATTAATTCTGCTTCAGAAATAATAACATATAATTCTTGTTTTGGGGAGAAAATCAAATGAGGACTATATTGGAAACAATGTAATTCCTTCCAACTGTCCCAGTTTGACAAAAACAGTCACAATTAACCCTCTATCTTCTCACTTTTCTGCTGCATTTAAAATGACCCAGTTTCTTACTTCAGTTTCTGCAGGCTGAGTTCAAAGTGTAGAAGTACTCAACTAACTCAGAAGGAGGGGGATAGAGAAGAGGAGAGGCAGAATCTTGTCCTTCCTAAGAGGCTCAGGCAAAAACAAACTACTGCAGCCTCTCATTGTGTGTTCTTTATCATTCACACCTTTTGCCATCTTGACTACATTCTCATTGCTTGGCCACAGGCATCTCAATTTTCATCTGTGAAATGTTGGAGGGTATGGAATACCTGAATAGCCGGTGTTCAACAAAATGCAGAAAACACTGAAAAAAATTTAAAAAAATTACAAGGCTGGCAATCTTCAGGAAGAAAAGAAAAAGTTCCCTGTGCAACTCTTTGGCCCTTTCAAAGTTTGTTCTTTTGGACTTTGCAAACTCTGGTGAAACAAACTTCTTAACACTTTTTCAAACATACTTGGATGGCATCAACTTCTGAGGCAACATACTACATTTAAAGGCTGTTAATTGCTTACTTTTTCACGCTATGAGGGATATGCTTCAAAGCATCTTGTTTCTCCTATATGTGGGTTAATTAGGTGCTTTTAAGGTGTATCC
>CM034701.1:154710740-154723448 GCA_020142125.1 Phrynosoma platyrhinos
GGCGTCCCTGACCATCAAGGGCGGTAGCCTCAAGCAAGGTAATGGAGGCTAAGCTAGTAGTCCGCAGTTCTTTATTACAGTTCTACTGTTCTTCTCCTGGATTTATTACCAGATATATTAGCGTAAAGAAAGCCCCTTCGCGCCTCCCTTACCAGGGTGGCGTATTTTGGCTACAAAGAAGATATTTTTGCCAAAGAAACCTTGTGGAGCTGGACGGACTGCTAGTAAATCCATCCCATTGGTCCGCCGGAGCCAACCGGAAGTCTAGTTAAACAGCATTTAGAGGTCAACTCATTCCCCCATTGCTAAACTAAAAGTTTATGGCCCATCTAAAATTTTATTTCACTTAGGCTAATCATTTTCTCACATCACTCAGTTTTAGGGCTTTACCAGAGTTATCTTATACATGTCTATTCAGACAGAAGCTGCAGTAGCAGAGTGAGCATATGATTACAGCCTAAATTGCTACTGGATTGTGCCCTTAGTTCACTCATTGGTAAGACAAAACCCCAGTCAATGGAGGTAAACTTTAATTTTTTCACACTAGCATCTCCGATCATAAGGCAGTTGACATAAGGGGTTGGACTGGATGGCCCTTGTTGTCTATTCCAACTCTATGATTCTAAGACACAATATACTGGGCCCTTGGTAACTCCTGGGGGTTTGGTTGGTTCCAGGACATGGCCCCCATGGACACCAAAAACTCGTGGATGTACATATCCTATTACATATAATTGTGTGATAAAATGGTGTCCCTTATATAAAATAGCAAAATCAAAGTTTGCTTTTTGGGATTTACTACTGAATATTTTCAAGTCATGGGTGGCTGAATTTGTGAATGCAGAATCTGTGGATAGTGAGGGACGACAGCACTGTGATAGCTGCATGGTCATCAAGGTGAGAAAGACAACCAAATGTAACAAGCAATGTAGAGAGCATTGAAATAAATAACTAAAGGCTTTTTTAAATATTAACAGCAAACTATTTTTGATACATTATAACATGTTGCTAAATAAAATATATTTCAGGAATAACTTCTCAAGCCTAAACCAGGACAATTATCCCATCACCAATTATGCATATTTATAAGGTACTAGTTGACAATGAGATATAGCCTTTATTCCTTTTGTCAAATGTTATTTTAACAATCCTCAAAAAGCACTTATATTCAAGACATGAAAATAGGGTAATTTATTTAAATTGAATATGATAAAAATACTTTGATAATTGAAAGGGCCAGTGTTTAATTGACTAAAGGTTAGAGAGAGCAAAAACCATATGACAGTGGAGAGTATGCTTTGTTCTGACATGACCCTAGTGGCATGATATGAAGTGGAACAAGCAAGTTTGTCTTGCAATACTTCCTGTCTCTTACAATTATTTTGTTACTATGATGCATATCCCTTGCTGCTGAACAGAAAACATCTACACATGTAAATAGACTTAAATGTCCTAACAGCTGGCTTATGTATGAATGTGTCAGACTTAGGGGGGTTGCAGACTTTCAGAAATAGTGCAAATTGAGTCCACTTTTAGGGTTAGGTTTAGTGCTAGGGAATCATGGGAATTGTTTTTTTCTGGGACATTGAGCCTTCTCTGTCAGAGAGCTCTGGTGCCATAATAAACTACAGTCCCCATGATTCCCTAACCCTAACCCTAAAAGTGGGCTCAATTTGCACTATTTCTGGCAGTCTGCAACCCCCTTCAGACATATTCAGTCCGAGCAGCTTTTAGAGAGATAGTGGATACCACTGTGTCTCACAATATATTCATTTCCTAGCTCCAAGACAAGTGAATACATATATGCATGTGTTCATTTAAAACATATCCATCTGCCTTCCAATAATACAATTTACAAGAGGGAAATTGTATAGTTAAAAACAATTTGAAGTGGACATTTACAAACAATGTAAGTTTGGAAAACAGCTATAGCAGTAACATGAGCAATATGCCTACAACAAAATGTGACAATAATATTTTTTTTTTAAAAAAGGCTGTTAACAGCATTCAAAACTCCAGGACAGAGGATATTTTTAACTTGATACCCACAAGTCATCAAAATTTGCACCAGGTAAACAGATATGACAAAGGGGTTCCACCAACAATGTGCCACCATTAGAAAAGTCATGTCCCTGATAGTTCTTCAGCCCATGAAAACATTAGGCAGGTTTCTATGGCAACTGATGGTTCTTCAGATGCTCTTGTCCTAGACTGTCTAAAGATAAAAGGCAATCTGTTAAATTGTGCTTGTGAACAAACTGACAGAGACTGAAGATCTTTAAGCCCTGGCAAAATATTTCACTTTCCAGTTTTCGACTTAGCATTCTGGCCTCTGGTTATGTGCTTGTCCATTCAATGCTGTCTCTAAACATGATAATTGTATCCTTATTAGCAGGCATTTGGAAGAGCAGTGTGAACTTGCATGAAAGTTTTAGTGGTAGCATTACATCTGCTATCATTTTCTGTTATTGTTGCTGCTGTTGTCATTGCCGGAATCCTGTTGGGGATTTATGTCTAAGGGAATTAGAATTGGGCAGGTTTGCAGTGTCTGAATCTAGTAAATACTGTTGTTACATTACTATATCAGGAAGCCACAGAAGTGATCATTATGCATGGGGAACAATGTACATTGGGATTGAAGCACAATGGAACTGATGCACAATGGGACTGGTGCACATCAGTTCTATTGTGCATCAGGGAACTGGCTAGGGAGTGCTGACACACAGCAGTAGAGTTCAATCTGCACAGGGGCATACTTGCCAGTGTCCAATTATGGATCTGCATAATTCACTAACAGGGCCTAAATCGTACTAACAGTCCCAGTTACAGTAAACCCATTGAATCAATGGGATTCACCTATGTGTTGACTCACCAATCAACAATTGATTCCAAGAGTCTACTCTGGTTGGGACTAATCAATAGGATTCAGGCCAGGGGTTCATAGCAGAAAATAGTAAAGAGACAAGCTCCTTGTACTCTGATATGGTCAATCATAAATAAACAGTTAACCATTTCAGAGCACATGGAGCTTGTTTCCTTACTGTTTTCTGCTTTTAATGTGCTTTTCAGTACTCTCCTTTCTACTACAATACTACAGGGATTTTTAGCACTTCTGCTATGTAGCAATATACATAATGTTACATGACATACACTTTGATAGGAGATTCTGTCTATTATTATCTATATCCTGCTTTTCCCTCAGTCTGAGACTCAAGGTGGCTAAATGATATACCAAATAAAGTTAAAAATATCATTATGCTATCCATAAAATTAAAACCCATTCAAAAATATAAATATTCTAAAGCATAAGCAAACAAAACACAGATATACAGTACTGCTCAATTCTGCAAGGCCCAGTCCCCTTGAGCAATCAGTCTTTAAAGTCCTGCTGAAATAAAACAAAATAAATCTTAATTTACATGTGGAAAGATAGCAAGAAAAATGCCAGTTCAAATGTCACATGAGCAAGCCATTTGTGGACCAAGTTTTGAAAGATGGTAGTTGATTTTAAAAAAAAAATAGCTCAGTATTCATGTTACTCACTTCGCTTATGGAAAGTTCCTTCTGTAGGACAATTATATATAGTAGGCTGACACATACAGTTGACTTTAACTAGCTACTTGAGTATAAATCAATGACAGCCTGAAGAAGCTTTTTGTCAGCTAATCCCAAGTCCCTTTTGTGAGCTGCTGTGGCCAGATAAATTGAGGTGGACCTCTCTAAAATCCTATATACAAAGGCAGAGATTTATTATTTAAAAATCTCTCTCTCTTTCTTCCCCCCCCCCCGCCACCTTTCCCTTCAAGAATAGGACTCAAGGTGTCTTACTAGAACATAAATAAATAAAGGTATCCTGTCACAACATTAAAATTATAAGCCAGGGCATGCTTTGAGATCTGCAGGTGCAGTTAGTGAGAACACAGTGAGAACTGTGGCTGCTCCCAGGCTATGAAATTCTCTTTCACAGATGGCCCCTTTTCTGCTCTCTTTCTATTTGCAGGTGAAGATGTTTTTGTTTAGGCAAGACCTCGGAATTTTACTTATGGAGATGTAGTGGGTATGCTATGTGGTGTGATTTGTTTTTTTAAAAGTTATATTTCAAATGTTTTAAAGTGTTTTTTAATTATTTTAACCACGTCTTAAAGCATACTGTTATTTTATTCTCTTTTAACTTTTGCAATTGGTGTTTTAGCTGGATTGTTTTTTTCTGCCTTGGATCCCATTTTGGAAGAAAGGTGGGCTATAAGTGCAATTTATAAATAAACAAAATGAGAAAAGGACATTTTTAGCATAAGCTTTTATTGAGTCCATTCTACTTCACTGAATGCATGTGCAGTCCATGAAAGCTTTTGCTAAACATTAATGTTTTATTCTTTTTAATGTTTTTACTTTTTAATGCTTTTGAATTGTTTTTATTTGTACCATTTTAAATTTGTTAATAGCTGTCTTGACTCTATATATTGGGAAAAAGGCAGGATATAACAGGAGAAGAAGAAGAAGAAGAAGAGGAGGAGATAATAAATCTACTAGGGCTTGATAATTCCAGCTAGAGAAATCAGGGTTTCTCAACCAGTGTTCCTTGGAATCCTAGGGTTCCACAAAAGGTCATTAGGGGAGGGTTCACAAGATATTGTGATTTAAGAAAAAATGGGGGAAGGGAGCTATAGATATAATATATATATATATTTTTTTTTTTATGTAGCAATTCCCAGAGAGATGGAAATTATTTCAACAGTTTCTCTGGGGTTAATAAGATTGAGAAAGATGCTGTAATAAATGCCATGTTCAACTAATACCCAGGGTACCATGCAACAGAGACTGATTTCTCTAGGAGTGGGACACAGTAGCCTTCCAAATAATATTGGATCCCAAATCCCACCACTGAATTATACCTGAGCCTACACAAAACAGCAAGATTCTACCTTCTCCATTCCTCTCCCCTCTGCTGAGTTAGTTAAGTGCAAACTAAGGTTGCCGAACTGAAAATTGGAGAGGATTCCTATACCTTTAATAGTTGTGTAGAAGAGGGGATTCCAGCAGCTGTTTCTTGTCAGGCAACAAGCAACAGCTGCTGAAATTCACGCTTCTACACAGCCAAGGAAGGCACAGAAGCTCTTTTCAGTTTTCATTCTGGGAACCCAAGGGAAAACTATTTTTGACTCTGAAGTCAATTTGTAGTAGTTGATTAAGGTGAAGACAAATGGGGAAAGTGGGGAGAGGAGAGGGAAACTGGGACATTTTTAAAGCAACTGAAAAAGTGGAACAATAGAGGCTCAATCAGGATGATATAAGCTATAGATTTATCATAAAACTTAAGTGGAACTGAATTTAGACATGGTGGAGCTGGGACTAGAAGGTAGCTTGAAGACATAAATGCAGAAAGTGAATTGGAATTAGTTTTCCAGAGTAAGGATTTGAGAACTGAAACTTAAGAAGACTATTTTTAAAGGGCTATATTTAGTCCCAAGGCAATTGATAATAAACTGAAATCAAGATATCAGTTTCTCAAAACTGGATTGACACCCCACATTCTTACCATGGGAGAATTGATCTATCCCATGAACAAAAACATCTTGTACTTTAAGCTTGTTGATTGCTTTATCAATATGTACATGTCAAATGGGTTCCATGTGAAAGTTTAATTAATTCTCTCTTTTTAAAAAAAGTTTTCAGGTAACTCTTTGTCCCCCCTACTTCTACAAAGTGACTTGAAATGCAGAAGATATATATAAAAAAACTTCCATTATTGCTATTATACCTAAAGAAGTTGATGGATCCCACATTTCACTTTGAAATTATGCCCTTCTTATGAACTGCTTATTAGGCAATTATATGTGCTGTTTAAGCTAGAACTGGCTGGGAACTGAGTTAAAACATTTAAAAGCAACTCAGTGGTAGTACTCACTGAAAGGCAGTTTTCGCTGTGAGGTTGTCAGAAGGGCTTTAGAATAATGGGACACACAAGTAATCAGCACTAGCTGCCAAGAACACTTTTTCCCATGTTTTATTCCAAGGGGACCTGATTAAGTAAAATATTGTGCTTATTACTTTTGAATGAGTGCTCTAGCTTGATCTGGCCAGGAAGAGAATTACTTCTGCCATTGCAATTTCAATCATCCATAAAGTGTAACATCTACCAAAGATATCGAAAATCATTGAGTCTCCTGGCTGGTTGCAGTTAGCAGGCCAGCCAGCCAGCCAGCCAGCCAGCCAAATGTTTTACAGTCCTTCAAATTTAGAATTGCAAAAACTCAAATGAGAGAAAAGTCTAAAAGTATTTAGTTGTGGAGTGTATTGCTGCCTAGGTGTAAATAGGAATATGGTTAATCTAAGCAATCAGCATTAAATTCAAGATGCTGCTGTTCATTGGGTGTTGGTAGTGATGTTGTCCTTGATGTTGTTGTATGCCTTAAAGTCTTTTCTGACTTATGGTAACCCTATCATGGAATTTTATTAATCAGATTTCTTCAGAAGAGGGTTGTCATTACCCTCCTCTGAGGCTGAGAGTGTGTGACTTGCTCAAAGTCACCATTGGGTTTCTGTGACTCAGCAAGGACTCAAACCCTGGTCTACTGGAGCCTATTCCAGCATTCAGACCACTACACCATGTTGGCTCCCCTGTTGTCTCTTTCCCATTCCCGAGAGGTGCTTCCTGCATCTTGTTACAAAGTATAAATGATTGATCTAGTCAGAACTTCTATAGTTTTACTTCCTGACCAGAAATTTCTGCTTTCCTACTGAAACTAAAACATATATAATGATGTAACAATTTTGATGGATTAGATGAAAGGCCTACATTCACAGTTCAGCATCTCCTTATTCGCAGTAAGCAACAGTTGGCTATGGGAAGCCCACGTGCACAGCATGAGAACCATAGGAGCTTCCCACTTTGCTCCCCAGCAAGGACACAACCTTTGAACACAGAGGTGGCAGAGAGCCATCATGAGTAATATCCAGTGGTCATTAATAGCTTTATTTTCCATGAATGTGTTTAATCTCCTTTTACATTCATCTAAGCCAGAAGCCATCAACTTATATTGTGCAAAGGGAAACAAATCAACTTTTAAAATTCTAACATAACTCAGAGTTCCCACACAGCATGCACTGGATGAAGGAATACTTCATTTTGTCTCCCCTGAATCTTGCAATAATTAATTTAAAAAACAGTCACACATTTAGAAGGGGATCTTTCTCTTCTCTCTCTCTCTCTCTCTCTTTCTAGAATATATATATATACACACACACACACAAGCATATCCTTCTAGGATTGCATTCCAGGATGGATCCAGAATAAAAACAGGGTGAGTTGCTCACCCCATTATCTATGGGGTACTCACTCAGTATCTATGGTTCAAAGCTAGAGGGGAAAGTCTATGGCCTACATGTAGCCTAAAACCTACTTTTATGACCACTAATCTCACCCTGGAGACCCTTTTAAAAAGGCCAATTTGAAGTGTTTTTTTCACCTGTAAGCACCAAAACCATATTCAAATGCAATGATTTCACTATCATCTGAACCCCTGAAAACACAGAAAAATATCTGAAATTGGCCAAAAATGGAAACCAGAAGTGATGCAATTGGTGTGCCCAGATGCATGGGCACAGACCAAAGGGGGGGGGGGGGTTCAGGAACAAAATGTCTGCTCTGCTGTGCGTTTTGCCCACCCTATGGTTTAAACATTCTGCAGCTGGCACTGATCAACACTCCAAATCAGGGTTTCTCAACCAGTGTTCCTTGGAATCCTAGAGTTCCACAAAAGGTCAATAAGGGAAGGTTCACAAAATATTGTGATTTAAGAAAAAGTATGTTTGGGATCTGTAGGTATAATAATATTTATATAGCAGTTCCCTGAGATCTGAAAAATATTTCAACCATTTCTACAGGGTAAAATAAGGTTGAGAAAGAATGCTCTAAATAAATGTCATGTTCAAGTGATACCCAACAATCATGCAACAGTTGTTGAGATTGACTTCTGTAGGACAGGAGTGGGACACTGTAGCCTTCCAAATAATGTTGGGCACTAAATCCCACCATTAATCATCACTGGGTAGGTTGGCAAAGCCTTATGGATGATATAAACCAAAAGCATCTGGTGGGCTACAGTTGCCCATACCTTGTCTCATTTACCCATAATGGCCTAACACTTCACTGTTATATCTCTTGGAATTCATTGTCAGCCTTTTCTTTTCTCTTGTGATTTATTGTAGAAGCAATCTCAGAAATAATTTGGCAAAAGTAATCTCAGAGCCACTGGCAATAATCTTTGAGAACTCCTGGAGAACAGGAGAAGTCCCAGCAGACTAGAGGAGGGCAAACATTGTCCCCATCTTCAAAAAGGGGAAAAAAGAGGATCCCAACAACTATCACCCAGTTAGTCTGACATCAATATCGGGAAAGATGCTAAAGCAGATCATTAAACAGAGAGCCTGTGAACATTTATAAGGCAATACACAATCATAAAAAGTCAACATGGGTTTCTCAAAAGCATGTCATGCCAGACTAATCTGATCTCTTTTTTTTGATAAAATTACCAGCTTGGTAGATTAAGGGAATGCAGTAGACATAGCATATCTTGATTTCAGTAAGGCCTTGGACAAGGTCCCTCATGATATTCTTGCAAACAAGATAGTAAGAAGTGGGCTAGACAATGCAACTGTTAAGTGGATGTGCAATTGGTTGACTGGTTGAACTCAAAGGATGCTCAGCAATGGCTCCTCCTCATCTTAGAGAGAAGTGGCCAGTGGGATGTCACAAGATTCTGTCCTGGGCTATTCAACATCTTTATCAATTACTTGGATGAAAGAATAGAGGGCATGCTTATCAAATTTGCAGATGATACCAAATTAGGAGGAGTGGCTAATACCCTAGAGTACAGGATCAAAATTCAAGAAGGCATTAATAGATTAGAAAACTGGGCCAAAGGTAACAAAATGAATTTCAATATGGAGAAATGTAAGGTACTGCACTTAGGCAGAAAAAAAATGAAATGCATAGATATAGGATGGGGGACACCTGTGACGTACAGAGCTGGGTTTGTTTACCCTGGAGAAGAGACAGTTAAGAGGTGATATGATAGCCCTGTTTACATATTTAAAGGGGTGTCATATTGAGGATGGAGCGAGCTTGTTTTCTGCTGCTCCAGAGAATAGGACCCAGAGCAATGGATGCAAGCTGTAGGAAAAGAGATTTCACTCACCATTAGGAGGAACTTCTTGACAGTGAGAGCTGTTCAACAGTGGAACACATTCTCTTGGAGAATGGTGGAGTCTCCTCCTTTGGAGGTTTTTAAACAGAGGCTGGATGGCCATCTGTCGGGGATGCTTTCATTGTGAGTTCCTGCATGGCAGGGGGTTGGACTGGATGGCCCTTGTGGTCTCTTTCAACTCTGATTCTGTGATTTTTTTTCCACCAAATTCCAGTGGTATCTTGCTTTTCCAAGAGCCTATTACTCATCTCAAGGTCTTAATTCTTTTTTAGCCATTGACCAACCTTAATCCAGATACCTACTTGTGCAGGGGTGCAATAGATTTTGTTCAATATTTTTGAAAGTATATATTTAATGACTGAATCTAAATTTGATAGATTGATAGGAAATACATAAACTTTATTGGCATGAATTTAAGGGATGCAACAGAAATGAAATCACATGGCCATATTTTGACTTCTGCTCCTCTTGTACCATGCACAGCCAGAGTATACAATAAATAATAATGTAATCACAAATAATAATTATAATATTATTGGTAGTTTTTCCCCACCAAGATATTACAAAAATCTATATACAAATTAGAATTACCAGATGCAAATGTAAGTACATTACTATATATAACATCAGAATTAAGTAACAAATCATATTGTGATGGCAGCCAGAAAAATGCCACTGAAGATCATGAGAGAATTATTAGCATCCTTGGGTAGCCCTGAGGTTTTAGCAAGGGGAGATCAAGGTTTAATTCATAAGGGATTAAGTTGTGTCCTTCCCCCCCCAAAAGCCTATTAGAAATTGTAGAAACTCAGGTTGCATCTGCACTGCAATGCAGAAATAATGCAGTTTGACACTACTTTAACTGTCATGGCTCAATGCTATGGAATCTGCTGTTTTATGAGATATTTAGCCTTAGCAGCAGCAATAGCAAGCACATTTCTATACTGCTTATCAGTGCACTTAAGCACTCTCTAAGTGATTTACAATGTGTAAGCTAATTGGACCAACAAGCTGGGTAGTCATTTTAGCAACCTCAGAAGGATGCAAGACTGAATGGATCCTTGAGCCCTGCCTGGGATTGAACTCACAACCTTGTGGCTGTGAATGGCTGCAGTATCGGCATTTAACCACTGCACCACCAGGACTCCTTCTTTGTCCTTCTATGTCAGAAACTTTGGTGCCCCACCAAACTACAAATCCCAGGATTCCATAGGATGGAGCCATGACAGTTAAAGTGTTGTCACGTTGCATTAATTCTGCAGTGCAGATACAATCTCATAATCCACAGATTGACCATTAGAAAAGAAAAATGGAAGAAGAAATGGAAACAATTAAATTATTTGTTTGTCATGGAACTATGATCAGAAGCATTCCTTTTAAGAGGAAAGATATGAAGTGTCTTGCTTTGAATCTTACTTGTAGAGTTCTAATCCCAATACAGCCCGGAATCCTAGCGTATTCTTTAAGTGGGCTTCCACAATGCCATTCTGACTTGGAATAATGCATACTGACTATAGTTAGAGCACCAGGCTGTGGCAAATGGTCCTATACTAAGTTATGCTATTGAGTCATCTTTCCTTGTACTCTCTATCCTGACTGTCAAGAGCTCAACAGCACAATTTTCTTCCCAATGAACAGTAGGAACTGAATATAGGTCCTTCTACATTTAAAGAACTACCTAAATTGCTGCTCCTTCTTGTCAGTGGAGGGGACAGCTTATAATTCTACCAGTCAAAAGGATGTGGAAAAGTAAGAGACAAAACACAAGAAGAGATTGAGTTCATCATCAAAGCAAAATTCATCTACATACCTAACAATTATAGGATAGTGGGGACTCTCATTTTGCTCATGTTAACAATGCTATGAATCCCTGAAAGCATATGCATACAGCTGATGTAAATACAGGGATGGCCAAATCTATTTCCCACATTTATTTATTTTTAAAAGAAAACAAATTATTTCCACTGAATTTGAGCTGGCTAGGAAATGAGGAAATCTTTGTTTATTATCAAGTTCTTATGAAAAGCAAACCAAATGAAATTTTCAAATTCAGTTAAGTGCTGCTGTGCCCAGCAAGGAGAAGATCTTGTTGCACTTGACTGTTATGCACAACGAACATGTTAGATACACAGAGTTTCAAAGCCAGATGCTTATGAAGCAACCACTTCAAGCTTTCTTTACCAACATACACTTTTCAATTTTACTTTCTCACACATCCTTTTTTTTTTTTTTTTTTTTTTTTTTTTAGATCACGAGTGCTTTCAGTTGCATTTATGAAGAAACTTGAGAAATTTGGAGGGGGTGAAATCTCACCAAAAGAAAAAAAGAACCAAATAAATTCTCACCCTTTTGTGTTGAACAAATTTCTACATTACTCTTATCTCATTACAGCTGGCATTTGATTGTGACTCCTAGAGGTCTGTGTGCAATTGTTCCCAACCTTTTGAGAGGATTTAGCTTCTAGGGTTCCCTTGAAGAGGAGGGGCAAAGAAGTAATTTCTGAACTGGCAGAAGCTTTGCCAGCATGCTATAGGCAAAGATCTAAATTCAGCAATGAATTATAACAAAAAGCCACAAAAGCAAACAGTGCCCTTTCAACTCCTCAAAACAGTTTAATTTCAGCCCTACTCCCTAACCTCTGTCAAGTGAAACCTACCTCTTTGGGCTATTCTTATGTTGTGACTAGCTACTTTTTTATATATATTGGACATAAATTAGTGAAGCAATTATGGAAGTAAGCCCCAACCAATGACCAAGCTGAAAGGGGTAGTGAGTGAACAGAATGCTGGTTGCCTGGGGCATCATATGGTTGATGGATTGTGGAATGACAGTCAACAGATAACACCTTGCTGCTGTTGCACATTTTGTCTGCATGAATTAGTAATCTTGTTACTAAGAACAAACAGGTGTGCCTGGTTTATTTTGGGCACAGTTTAGAGTACCCAGGGCCAGACTGTCAGGAGGTGCAAATCAACATGGCATGATAAAGCTCTGCATTTTTAAAACAGCCGACAGCCTGGATTTTTATCTCTAAATGAGACAGTCCTTTGGAAGCAGGTGCCAGGCAAATGCAGGTGAGTATAAGCAGCTCCCATGAGCCAAATTAAAAGGAAAGCACAGAAGGGAAAGAGTCCCATTAGTTAGACAAGGAAGCCTCTAATCTTTGTCTGAAACTCTTTTCTAAGTACATCTGAAAGTGGACATCATTTTAGTTCCTTGGTCTGGTATAGGCAGAAACATTTACTCCAGTGTAAAGTGAGAATGCTGGCAATAAACACAACAAAACCTCTTTATCATCTGTTTTATTCTTCTATAAATAGTTCTTGGAAAGTTACTTTTTTGGACTACAACTCCCATATTCCCCCTAGTTGGCCAGGCTACTTTTGGTAACAATCTTCTATGTTCTGTCTATTACCATGATAAATGACAATATCTTGCAAGGGCAAGGTGTAATCAACAAACTAAAGGCCTAAGCAGACTGCCAGAAATAGTGCACATTAAA
>CM034701.1:154723548-154737574 GCA_020142125.1 Phrynosoma platyrhinos
ATTGTTTACCCATAACAATGCGTGTGAGTCCTCTGTGCCGATGCAATTTGTTGATTTATCATAATAGTCAAGGGCAGTTGCAAAATCTGTGCTTCCAAACTTAGAATTAGATTTAGATCCATGTTGAACTGGATGGCCTCCAAACTAATTCAAGCCAAATTGGGCTATTTCCCAAGTTGCTGGAACTGGAATCATTACAGTCAATCTTTTGCTAGATGAATCCCAAGTCATCTCTAATCCCATTTTGGAAAGCCAACCAAAATGGTTTCAGTCTATCTGACTTACATGTAATGTGGCTTTTCTCTTCAACCCTTTTAAACATTGAAACAGGCACATAAATATTACACATTAGATCTGTGATTATCAATACTTTGCCCTTTTAAACAATTTCCCCCTGTAACAGTTGCATTTGATACCCTGTTTTGTCTCTGTTTTCAAATTGGTTCCTTTTATCCTATTTGCAGGATATGTGCACTGTCTGTTTCTGTTAAGATTGCCATTCAAGGCTGTCATTATAATTTGGATTGTTTTGTTAGCTGTGTTGCTGTTAGACTCATTATTTTCAGTCTGTTAAATGTCCTGACCTAGATTTGATTACCTACCTGAGAATTCATTATTTAAATTAACTCAAAAGATCTACATTAGGCAGTGTCCTTCCCTTCTCTCAGTTTAGATAGCCCACTCATTTCTCCACTTCAAATACCCTCAATAGCTACCAAAACAACAGTAACATTAACAACAATAACAACAAAAAAACCCAAAAATATAAAGAAAGAAAGAAAAGCTGCAAAACCTTGAACATTTATTTTTAAATCTGAATTTTCAACTGCAAATAACTTCCTCAAAGGCAGTGGCTTATTTTATTGTAGTTATAAGGTGGTAGTAATATTTCACTTCAACTTATTTCTATTTTGATAGATTTTTTTTTCACTCTCCTTTAGTGGCTTTGGTTATTTTGAGGACAGTGTTCTGCATCCTGGATTGCTCTTTTAAAAATCAGAGCAAATTTAATATCTCATTGACATGGAAGCCACCAGTTGCCATTGTAGTTTGAGACACCACTGGATATGAAGAGCTGGCATGGAGTAGTGTTTATGAGCATGTCATCAGCCTGGAAATTCTTAGTTTAAACTTAGTACAATATTTTGTTCTGTTCCAATTAAGAGGATAATCCCAACTCTTACTTCCCAGTGCTGATGATAAGAAATGATTGGGATGTTGTTTCTATATAGTAGGACCAGAGAGGAAGAAAACTGCCATTGGCAAGCAAAAAAACAAAAAACAAACAACCTAAAAATATATTCTAAGGTTGCACAGGGTGAACCACCTTTCGAGATTGTGGAACCAAAGTTGCCTCCTTTCCCCATATGAACCTGAATTGAGACCATCAGCTATGCCAGCAATTCTGACGTATGGATTGTTTTCAGTGGAGAAAGATGTGTAACTGCTGAGATCTGCCTGGCTTGAAAGCCCACTCTCTCTCACACACTTTCTGACTCACAGTTTGGGATTTTGTTGTTGTTGTTTGGACCACAACCCCCAAAATCCCCCAGCCAGCATAAGGAATTTTTTTCACACTTCATCTGGTCATTTCTTGAGATATAACAAGAAACTAACCCCTCTGCTCCTGTTTATACCTGCTTAGAATTTCTTTGTATATAACCTTAGCCAAGCCCCTTTTCTAATGTCCGAGTACTACAACTTCAGTTGTTGTTACCTGCCTTTGAATTAACCCCAACTCATGGTGACCCTGTGGATGAGACATCTCCAGCACCCCCTGTCTTCCACTGCTCTACTTAGGTTCTGGCAAATTGAACTATGACCTCTCTTGAGTCTATCCAAAAGGCATGCAGATTTCCTCTCTATTACCCTCTACTTTTTCTAGCAATATTGTTTTTTCTACTGAGTTGTGCCTTTTTGTGATGTGGCCAAAATACAATGGCTTCAGTTTGATCAGCTTGGCTTTCCAGGAGATTTCAGCTTGATCTGTTCAAGGACCCATTTGTTTTTCTTTGTTGCTATCTTCAGCACTCTTCTCCAGCACATAATCTTAAATGAGTTCATTTTCTTCTTATTTATAATGGTTTGGAAGATTCTTATTTAGTATTCAGTTGTATGTCTTTACTCTTTAGGAACTTGTTTAGTTCTTTCATAGCCACACTTCCCATTCTTAGGGGGTGAAACAGACAGGCTGGGAAAAGTGGCTTGAAGCTGTCTTTTCCAAAGCCACACTGAAACCCCACCAGCTGGAGTGTGCATGTTATGATCACATGGCATGATTTCAAGCCATGTCACCATCCCATTGAATAGCCGTCCCTGTGACACATTCACATGTGCAATGCTGCACCGGGACAGGGCATTGGAGCAGAGGTCTGCCCATGCAGATGCCAGCAAGGCATCTTTCATCCCCCTTTCACCCTATACCCCCTCTTGAACTGTCTGTTTTTTGTATGTTGTAGTCATCTCCATGAGAGATTCCATGGTTTCTTTCTGGGATATTGCTACCCCACTGTACGGCATCTCTGTAACTTTTAAATGAGCTCCTGTGATGGGGCATTTACATGCACAATTAGAGTTAGGGTTTGGAAAGAGAACCCTTTCAGAGTTGCACTGGCTTTGGTGCATTTATATGTACATGCGTAGGTGCACACTTTTGGGGAAGAAACCAAAAAGCAGCTTCTTTTTGAAGCTGCTTTTCGCCCCATAAGATGGCTAGAGGGCGCTTTCCAGATCGCTTCAAAGTGTGAGTCATCTAAATGCCCTACCTTGAAGCTGGCCTGAAACCTGCTTATTTTGCCCATCTATTTTACCCTTTAAGGTAAGGTAAAGGTATTCCTTGTTGACAAGGTTGTCAAGTTGTGTCCAAGCATAGGGGGTGGCAATCAGCTCCATTAATAAGCCGAAGAGCCAGCGTTGTCAAAAGACTACTCTGTAATCATGTAGCCAGCATGATTGCACAGAATGCTGTTTACCTTCCCCACTGAAGTGGTACCTATTTATCTACTTGCATTTGCATGCTTTTGAATTGCTAGATTGGCAGAAGCTGGCAGTAGTGATAGGAGCTCACCCCATCATGCAGCTCCCGGGCCTTGAAGTGCCAACCTGCCAATCTTGCAATCAACAGAGTCAGTGTCCTAACCACTTGAGCCACTGCATCCCCCTTTCGCCCCTTAGTCTTTTTTTATTTCAAGACTGCAGTCTCCATTCTAACCAATCTTTGATCCTGAATATGGGACTGTAATTATCTTAATTTATTCATTTTCTAGATTGAATTCATGTATTTTTTCCATGGTCATTATTTTTGTTTTCTTCATATTCAGTATTAAGCTGCCTTTGCACTTTTGTATTTTACCTTCTATAGTATTTTTTTCCAAGTCTGTGATGTTTTTCACTAGTAATATGGTGTCATCTGCATATCTTAAATTGTTGATGTTTCTTCCTCCTATCTTCATTCCTCCTTTTTCTGAATCTAAACCTCCTCTTTGAATGACAAATAGAGTGATTGAATGCAGCCTTCTCTGGACTATAAATTCTAGCACAACAATGATAAAAAGAAGACAGAGATGTTTGAATATCCTACTATATTCATGATTAGACTGTAAATCAGTAGCAGCTGTTGACTTTCATGGCAGTGGGACAGTGAATGCACTTGTGTTTACTCTAAACTTTTTTTTATATAAAAAAGGTATCTAAGGTGCTGAATCCAATCCACAATATGGCTTCAGCTTCTCAGATAATTCCTTTAAAATTCAGAGTAAAACACAGAATGAATTCATCACTCACTGAAGTCAACAGCCTCCCCTGCTCTAAAATATGAAATCATTAGAGGGATGTGTGTATGTGCCTTCAGATTGCCTGTCAATTTATGGCAACCTCATGTATTTCATAGGGTTTTCTTAGGCAAGGAATCTTCAGAAGCATTTCTGCCAGTTCCTTCCACTGAAATATAGCATGCAGTACCTGGCATTTGTTGGCGATCTCTCATCCAAATACTAGCCAGGGCTGACTCTTCCAAGATCAGACAGGATCTGGTGCCTTTAAAATATTTAAGTCCTTCACCAGAAGTAGCAAGAGAAATAACTTTAGGCTCAAGCCTACTTCCATTCACTCTACCTCAAAATTGTCCTTCTTGTCCTAATTTTCTTTGCCAAGACAAAGTGATCTACACACATGGCATTTAAGTAATGTATGATTTAAGAACAGCAATAATCATTATGCTGTTAATGTATTGCCCTGGAATTACCATCATTAACTTTGCATCTAGCCGACTGCCTTCTTCCTTCTACAAGGTCAGATGTTAAAATGTTGCAGTCACTCTAGTCTCCAGGCTTGTTTGTCTTTTGTTAGGCAATGGCTCCTTCATTGGAATTTCTTGTTTTATGCTAGCGACTAACAGCTTTTTGTGAATGCCTTCAAGGTTGCTCAGATCCTTTCTCCCAAAACTACTTACGATACTCTCCTGGTTGTGGCAAGAGTTTGTCTAGTTTATTATGACATAAAAACATTTCATTTTTAATGTATTCAGAAGGACATCTGCTATAAAAATGTATGCACTTTTAGCTTGATAAACCTCCCCCATACACCTCACTTTAGGAAAGTGTTTTTCTTTTGAAACTGTTACAATGGGATGAAAATAATAGGTCTGACACTTCAGTGCATTATGAGGAGAAAACAATCATGACATCTGCAAGAAATGGCGTTGGACTCTGAAATGCTTAAATCTACAGCAGTGGTATCCCTAGGGTTGATGTCACCCAGTGTGGTAATTCATGGTGTCACCCTCAATCAACCTCCTCACATTTCACACTGGACAGAATCCTTAGGATGCTCTTTGGCACTAATGTTACTGGTAAATCATAATTCCAATATACCACTGAATGTAATGTGAATAGTTGTGACATAAGCAACTAGCAAAATTAACATTTATACCTTCAAATTACAATATCATATGCACAACCTAAATGTATTTACATATACATAGTGAAGATTTGGTTAAAATAAGATGGGTTTTTTAAATGAAAATAATTTTTTTTTAAAAAAATTAAAATTTTGAAAATTGAAATTTTAATTTTAAAAAATTCTGGGGCCTATCCTTTCTCCTCCGACTGAGATTCACCCCACTCCCACCATCTCTTAAAGCATTTTAAAAGGAAGTAGGTGAATGCCACAGCCCATTTCTGCCAAAAGGCAGGTATTTGAGAAGAAGTGGTGTCACACCCTTTAGGGTGTCACCTGGTGTAGTCCACACACCCCAAGTGATGCCACTGATTTACAGATTGATTTAAAACCATAGCTATGAGTCTATTAACAATGAAGGCTTCAATCACATAATTTTGTTAAATGTGTGAGTGGATTTGATGGGATAGTCTAATTCAGCCCCCAACCTCCTATTATTGCCCACTCCTGATTTAAAATATAGTTTTGAATAGAATAGAACTTAAGATAAAAACAGACAAATTACATGAAGATCAAATAGATTTCTTGATGGAGACAGATAGATTTGAACAGGAATAATTACAAGCCACACCCAAATTTAAGACACTTAACAGACTTACACTGAGATCAAAGGCTGTCACAGTAATGCTTCCCCTTGGGCTGTAAATTTGGTAAGCATTTCAACATGTAGTATGCAAGTTTCCCGAATGAGATCAGCTTTAAAAAGAATCTAACTATTCCTTTCAAGCACTTTTATTTCATCAGTTGATAAAACTATAATTCAACAATTATGCCTAATATTTGAAAATGATTTGGAAACTTGTAGGCAAGGACACTCTCAAGTACTCAAGAGGCCAACTCTCTTGTAGCCAAATGTTTTGTGGAGATAGCATGTTTTGAGGTATTTTGGTCATATCCATGTCACTATGGAAGCAGTTTTAATTCTGCAAAATTTTAAGTTAAAATAAATGGAATTATAACATTCTTACTAAAGACAAAATCAAGGTAACCATTGGGGAGAAAACAAGCAACTAGTCTGTTGCTAATTCTGATCCAGACATAAGTTAAACAATTAGAGAAAATAGAAATTGGTTATGGGCAATTCAAAAAATGGGCCAGATCAGTAATTTTCAAAATATAACAACCAGAACTGGACAGATAATAATACCTGGCCCTTTTGTCCTGCAGTAGGTATCCAGGAGCATTTCCAGGGCATATGAAGACCAATGTCTATCAGGCCACTTTCATAGGAAAAAGAGAACAAAAGAAGAACACTTTCAATTTAAATCTCACCAATGGTGGCTATGCATGTCTAGGCCATCTTGAATAAGCAATCTAGCAGAATGCAAGCAAGGTGAATTGAAACCCATTGAAATCAATGCTGAATCTTCACTGGGCTGCATACTGGGAATGTTGCCAATGCCAGATAAGCCAAGAGAACATATGGTGATAATCATGTTATTTTCCATTTGTATACAGCAGAGACTTTATAGCCCCTGTTCAGAAGATATGGTAGGCCACCATGCGCAGCTGACAGTGTTTTCTTCTTTAAAGTGGACATCAAAACAAGAAAAATTGGTTTTTGAAGACAACAAATTAGTTAATAAGACACTTCAGTTTGCTAAGCAACAGAAACATGTAGTATGACTTGCAGGCCTTTCAGGGTGAAAGATGGTAGTAATTTTGTACACTTCATCTTGTTGTAATCAGAAATAGTGTGGCATAAATGCAACATTTTAAAAAAAAATGGAGAAAGAAGTTAAACACTTCTCTTTCTGTCAAGCAAACATATTTCCCTTTTCTCTCCTGCAGTTTGCACACTACATAGAGAGAAGGAGGTTTTGCCAGGTTTAGACAAAATAATTCAAGAACACACTTTTCCTTACATGTCCATTTCACTGTTATTAATCTTGGAAAACCTGAGAGGAGTTTCTGGGGCAAAAACTGAGAACGTTTTCACACGGGGGTCCCTAAAGCCGGGTGGAGCCATTCCGGAACGGCTCCTGCCGCTGATTCCGGAATGGCTCCGTCAGCGGCAAGCTAATTCCTTTTGCCACCCGGAATTACCTGAAGCCGGAGTTAGCTGGAGTTAGCCTTTTGCCACCCGGAGTGACGCCAGACTTAGGGCTCTGTGCGTTTGAACACATGGAACGAAAAGCCGGACGGACGCAGGGATGGCACCGGAAGGGGCGGGGTTTACCGCCGCGCGTGTGTGAACTACATGGAAATGGAGCCGGAGTGAGGCCAGATGGAGGTAGGATTGCCTCCTCAAAAAGCCCCATGTGAAAACATCCTGAGAGGTGGGATGGGGGTTGCCCCCTGTTGAATTCCTAATCCTGCCTCCTGGTAAACTGTTTCCTATTATGAATGTCTTTACTAATTTCACCACATGCTTCTCCTTTGGCCACTTTACAGACCCTTTTTAGAGTTGTTTAGCTGCCCAAACGCAACACACACACACACACACACACATCCATTAACTCTTTTATTTCTGCTGGCTATTCAGTGGGTTATGACTTAGGGCCTTTACAGACTGCCAGAAATAATACAGCTTGAGGCCACTTTAACTGTCCTTGCTCAGTGCTTGGGAATCATGGGAATTGTAGTTTTTCTGAGACACAATCTTCTCTGTCATAGAGCTCTGGTGCCACAATAAAGTTGACTCAGTTCCCATCATTCCTTAGCACTGAACCAGGGCAGTTAAAGTGGACTCAAGCTGTATTATTTCTGGCAGTCTGTAAAGGCCCTTAGAATACTATCAAGACACTTTGAGAAGGTTATTGACAAGCTGGAGTGTGTTCAGAAGAAGGTGACCAGGATGTAAATGATCTGGAAACCAAGTCCTATGAGGAACAACTTAGGGATGTGGATATGGAGAAGAGAAGACTGAGAGTTGACACATTAGCCAAATTTAAATGCCTGAAAGGATATAGTGTAAAAGAGGCAAGCCAGTTTTCTACTGTTCCAGAGACCAGTACATAAGCCAACTGACTCAAATTACAAGAAAATGAATTCCACCTAAACATTACAAAGAACGTATTGACTATAAGAAATACTTGACAGTGGAATAGACTGCCTCAGAAGGTGGTGGTCTCTCCTTTTTTGGAAGTTTTTAAACAAAGGATGAGAGGCCATCTTTTAGGAGGACTTTAGTTGTGTATTCATTGATGGCAGGGGTTGGAATAGAGGCCTTTGTAGTCCCTCCCAACTATTTAATTCCATGGTTCTACTAGATGTAATAAGCCAAGAAGATCCAGAGTCGAGTAAACAAGTGATTAGTTAAACATGACAAGAATGTTACCTATCTGTCCAACCTTAACACATGATAGGGAGAACATCTCAGAACATTGGGAACAATGGCTTGGCTTTAAACATTATTAGACAGTGGGTTAGATGGCCTCAGGGGATGGTGGGCTCTCCTTTACAGATCTTCAAAGGGAAGTTGCATGATGTTTTAGTAATATATTCCTATGTGGCAGCAGGTTGGATTACCGTATATACTCATGTTTTAGTCTAGAAATTTTAGTCAAAAAATTTACCCCAAAAAACCTGAGTCAACTTATCCATGGGCCAATGTAAATACTGTACTTTAACTCTTATCAAAAAAAGGACCATTCCTTATCAAAAAAAGGCAAAAGTGTAATCTGTCCTGAAAGCACCGACCCCCCTCTACTCTCTCATCCATCCAGTCTTTAGTATGAGTACAACAGTTATTCCTGCTGGAATTTTGTAAATTCTTTTGCATCATTTTTCTTTGCTTCCACCTTTACATCCTTTATTACATGTCCCTAAGTTTTATTCTCAACTTATCCATGGGTTATATCAAAATCCATAATTTTGGCCCCCAAACCTGCCCTTGATTTGTATATGGGGTCGACTTATAGTCGAGCATATATGGTAGATTATCCTTGCTGTCCCTTCCAGCTCTATGATTCTGTGATCAGTGGTGCTTTGCATATTGGTTGCACAGTATGTTGATTTGTAGAAACACAGGATTAGGAACACACACTGTTTTCAAAAGTTATCATACCACAGCCAGAGAGAGAGAAATATCATGGAGGTGAGTGAAGGGCTTGGCTTTGCCTAGGGAACTTTCAAACACATTTTGTAGCACAGCTAATGTTAAAATGCACGTGCGCACACACACACACACACACACACACACACACACATCAGTAACTGGAGAATTAAACATTAATTCTAAGCTTCTTAGGCTGAACAGTCTGACTCCAGACAGTGTGTACATTAGGAGTGCTGACAGACAGCTAATTTCTCAAGGAGAAAAATGTTTTAAAAATTAAGCACAGCCATCAATAAATCAGCCTGGGCTTAACTTTGAAAAAAAAAAATAAGAGGTTTTCCACTTTCTGGCATTTAATAAAATATGGATAGAAGAAAAAAAAGGATATACAAAACTATCATCTAAAGTCGTCAACTTTTAGAAAATACTCTTGATTATTTTTTTATAGTGTAGATTGTGATTAATGAAACATAACCCACTGTGTACTTTGGGGGATTTGAATAACATTTCATGCTGTACTGATACATATAAGGAATATAATTCTTACATATAATTTAGGTCTTTGTATATCTTCAGAATGCTTTACCAACTAATGAGCTCTCATGCATCTCTTTGAAAGCATCACTACCAAGGGTGTTGGAAAAGCTGAGACAGAGAACACTTAGGGGAGAATGAATGAGGATTACAATGAGAATGGAACAGAAGTAGAAGTTCATAAATGGGAACGAAAGAGTTTCTAGCTTCTGGCTTCTACTGAACATACAAAGCTTTCCATTTCTTGTAAAAGTATCATATTTTAATCTGACTGAAACCATGAAAGCCCTGTATTTTCAGTCATAAAATAACATACTGCTGACTCAATCTTGCCCTTCTGTTGCATGTCCCAAAGGAACCACAACTGGACACATATCATTAAAAATCCACAGAAGCTTCAAACTTGACTTCAATGGGATGAGGATTGCATTTTACCTGTGTAGTTCAATCCTGTCTCAGGGGGAGCACCTTGACCCTTATTTCAACAAAACTCTTTTATTAAAGGCTGTTAGTCCTGTGCATAAAGTTACCACCTGCTTTGAGAGTGCTCAGCATTGCAGAAGATGAGTGAAACACTATTTTTGTTCTCAGGTATGCTTCCCACAAATAGCTGATGAAGTGGATTGTACCCTTCAGAGTATGGAATAGGTCCTATGTGATTCAGTACCAGTGGCATTACTAGGGGGTGCAAGGGTGCAGACTGCGCCAGGTGACACCCTAAGGGGGGGGGGTGACACCACTGCTCCTCAAATACCTGCCTTTTGGCAGAAATGGGCTGTGACATTCACCTGCTTTCCTTTAAAATGCTTTAAGAGATGGTGGGAGTGGGGTGAAGCTCAGTGAGAGGAGATAAAAGAAGCCCCACAAAAATTGAAATTAAAATTTCAAATTTCAATTTTTTTTTTGAAAAAAAATGAAATTAAAAAAAATCTTCAAAAATATCATATTTTAACCAAATCTTCACTATGTATATGTAAATACAATTAGGTTGTGTGAATGATATTGTAATTTCAAGGTCTAATTTTAATTTTACTAGTTCTTTCTGTCACAACTAGTATGACATTTAGTGGTATATGGGAATTAGGATTGATGAGTAACATTCATGCAAAAACCATTACCAAGAAGTCTGTATGGTGTGAAATGGGAGGGTGACACCATGAGTCAACGGGAGTGGCGAGTAACAACATGAGTTAATGCACCAGGTGACACCAACCCTAGTGACACCACTGTTCAATACTCCTTAATATAAAGAATAAATCCTACATCTAGAGCAGACAAGGTCAGAGAGAAAGGTTCTAACCTAGGCTTCTCCTTGGCACATTTCCTTTTGGTTTACTAATAGTTGGTGCTGGGGACAACTCATTCCTCCATTTCTTCTACCTGCTGTCTGAAATGGGCCTGTCCAGACTTGGCATTACATCTGCTATTTAGAGGACTATTCCTAAATCTAATATGGCTGAAGTGAACAGCCTAAAAGGATAGTATGAGCAATGATGACACTCTAAGAAATCCTCAGGTGAAGAAATGACTGCAATAACACTTTTTCCATAGCAATCATGCTTGGGAATAGATTTGAAGGAAATCCTATTTGATTCTGGATAAACCATGAGTCATCAGAGAGTAATGCCCATGGAAGCCAATCTAGGAATATAAGCCCACTAGAGTACTGTGTGTATTGCTGTGAAAGGGAGAAAGACAAAGAATTTGCTCATCACAAAACAGAATTACATTACATTACATTATAATTACATTACAATTGTAACTTAGCAAGGTGCAATACTACTCCCTTTCATGGCTTTTTAGTTCCTTCTATCATTATGGAAGGATGGCTTCACTAAATGAAGAATATCACATGGTTCAGGTGCTGGCTAATGTTGGGATTCATTCTGCTTCCTTCAGCTCTCTTATGGATGTTTAGACAACAGTGGTGTGAATGTAAGACGAACGTGCTTTGCAGCAGAAACCAGATGCTTGTAGCATTCAGATGAGTGTGTTTTTAAGGTAACTGGAAAGTTAACTAGTTTAGGTATTTCAAGAATCAGGATGGTGAAGTGTTTTAAACAAGCCAAGTCAATTGGCAAAATTCTATTGCACAAAATAATTGTATGTTCATGAGTAAATCCACCTGGTTTTATATTCATTTTTCAATAGCAAATTTGGGAGGCCCTACCTGGCCTGAGGCCACATTACATACAGAGGGGACAGGGGAACCTTCTATACCCAGTCTCCTATGAGGAAGGTAGCAAGAGTAATAATAAGAAACATACACTTATTGGTGCCAAATAAAATGTTGTGGATTGTGTGAAGGATCAGTTTGTTGTGACACCAGAACTTTCTGATAGAGAAAGCAAAATATACAGACCCCCAAATTCCATAGCATTGAGTTTAAGTGGTATCAATCTACATTAATTCTACATTGCAGATGCAGCCTGAGTGTGGACTAAATAGATGGACATGACCATATTCATGATAAGTGCCAGGCCATACAATAATTCAGAAAAGGGTTCAGCCCAATAGAAAAGGTGATCATATTACTCCCATCTTGAAATCATTGCACAGGTTGCCAGTTAGTTTCCGGGCAAAGTATAAGGTGTTGGTATTGACCTTTAAAGCCCTACATGGCCTGGGCCCATCTTACCTAGGGAATTGCCCATCTCCATATAATCCACCCCACGCCCTCAGGTCCTCTGGGAGGAAGTTGCTTCAACCAATAAGAACTAGGCTGGTGATGACCTCCCAGAGGACCTTTTCTGCCAATGCCCCCAGATTATGGAATGCCCTGCCGGAAGAGATCCGTCAAATAACTAACTTAGATGGCTTTAAAAAAGCCATCAAAATGGATCTCTTCCAGCAGGTATTCCCGTAATAACATGTTCTCCCACACACACACACACTAGATAGCTTCTTCCTAGATGTATACACTGCTGCTGTCCATTCATGTTAAGATGCTTCAATGTTTTTACTGTAATTGAGATTTTAACTTGTATAACAATTTAATATATTTTTAAGGGGGGTTATTTGTTGTTGTTGATTGTATGGGTGTATTCTTTTTAACTTGTAAGCCGCCTTGACAGCTTTGGCTAAAGGTGGGGTATAAATAAAGTTGTTATTATTATTATTATTATTATTATTATTATTATTATTATTATTATTGAAAATAAGCTTGAAATTCATAATGCCATGTTTTCAAGCCACCTGTCCATCATAAAAAAATTAAATATTCACTGAAATCTGCATCTATCATGCATTATTATCAAGCTCTCATTTCAAAAGTGAAGTTTATATTCAGTGTGATTGAAACCAATGCTGCCTTTCACTCTTTTTCTTTTTGTAAAGATAACAGAAAAATAAAAGAAGGAAAGGAAGCAATTATTATTTTTTTCAGATACCATCACAATTTCTTTTTATCTCATTCATAAGACTTAACTCAAGGTCAAAATGTTGTTCAGCTAAGAGGAACTACATCAACAGAACATGTCATTTCATTATCTTCTGTCTGCTAACCACAATTAAAACATGTATAATTGTCATGTTAATCTAGTAATCCACAAATTCAACAGGTTGATTTAATAATGCAACTACTGATGTTATCCAGCTATTGTAGTTTCTTCAGTCAACCATAATAATCATCGTGAAAGCAGAATGATGTTTTCACAGTAATTATCATTATATCTAATAGCACTCTTATCCCCTCCAGGTGCCCTCCAGATGTGGTAGACTATAACTCCTACCTTCTTCATCCAGCAAAGCCATACTGGTATGGGTAGTGGGTCTTGTAGATGCTGTGTCAGGAAATATCTAAATCATATATACATGCATAAGGAAGAAAAAAGAGAGTAAGCAGTCCTAACCAGAAAAAGAAGTGATACTATTATTTATCTTTGTACAGCCTTGGATGAACAACATGAAGAGAGGATCTGCATGGATTGCATGCCTTTTCCATGCTTGCAAAGCTATGGACAAAAGAAAAGATTGCGAAGACTTAGAAAAATGGCATTTACTCTTGGCAAGAGCAGAAGAGAAATAGGATCCCAAGAGAAGTGGACCACTTGGGTTCAGGTTTTCACTGTATAGTAATAGCAAGTACAATTCTATACTACTTATCAGTGCACTTAAGCACTCCCTAAGCCAGGGGTAGGCAACCGTTCCCATTTAAGGGCCGAAGGACTTCAGCTCCCAGAAGCCTCAGTCATGTTGGCCAATAGTCCCATGTTGACCAATAGCTCCTGGGATTCTAGGAGCTGAAGTCCCTCGGCCCTTAAGCGATTAATAATGTGTAAGCTAATTGCCCGCAACAAGCTGGGTACTCATTTTAGTGACCTGGGAAGGATGCAAGCCTGAGTTGAGCCTGAGCCCCTGGCTGATATTGAACTCACAACTTTATGGTTTGTGAGTGAGAGGCTGCAGTACATGCATTTAATGCCTGCATCACCAGGGCTCTATATAACATTTATGTATTTAGAGATGCACCACACTTGTCAATTTTTTTAAGATTTTATTTATAAAATAACACAATTCAATACAAACTCAACAACA
>CM034701.1:154756260-154773059 GCA_020142125.1 Phrynosoma platyrhinos
AGGGAAAAGCAATGGCAAACCCTTTCTGAACAAACCTTGCAAAGGAAATCCTCTTTCTCTCCCAGGCTTCCCCCCACACCTTCCCTCTTTCTACTCTCCCAGGCTTTTTTCCCCACCTCACATGTGTCCTCCTGGTCCTCCTTCTTCTCTTCCAGCCTTTTTCCCCTGCCTCTATGGATGCTGGCCATGAAAGCCTACAACTTCACAACTTGAAGACAGTTTATACACACATATATATTAGATGTGGTGAGGGCATATACTGAGGGTATATGCTGCAATGATTCCACATAGTTCTGCACATGAAGGTATTTTGTCCTCTATGCTGGGAATATGTTGGCCGTCTCTATTTACAGTGAAAGCTTCTTTATACAAGAAGCCAATGGCAAAGACTTGAGCTTATGGGTTATATTCCTGAATCTATGAATATCCCAAAAATGTCATAATTATTAATCAGCAGATTGTGCCCCTTTGCTCCACTGCTTTTGTAAAGTGGATAGCACTACCATTACTGTATATATTCAACTATATATTGACCTCCTGTATAAATCAAAGACAGTGTCTGAATCCACATGCATGGTTCTATCATGGCATGATGATATTACGGAATGAAGATATGAGAACATGGTGATATAATTCTATATAGTATGTGGGCTATTGAGAAGGGGATATTAGTTATGCTAAATCCAAACAGGAAGTGCAGATGGTCAGCAGTGGAAAAGAATTGTAGTTTATGACCTCAACATTCCTGCCATAGATCAGAGCTGTGAAACTGGGATGACTTTCTTTCTGAAGGAAGATTTAAAGATAACACAGGTGGGGAAAGAGGGAAACATCTGCATCAAAGAGAAGTGATCGAGGTTAGAAGGGAGGGTTAGAGGATGGGAAACCATTTATGATGGTCTGAAGGGGATTTTCTTTAGTTCTAACACTGAACCAGGATGGGGAACTTTCTGCCTCAATATCTAGAAGAAATCTCTAGTTTTTTTTTTTTTAATTACACTGCAATGCTGTCTTGGTTATTGGGAAATGGGTCCTTTGGTTCCTGACAGTGTGTTAGAACTCACAACAATACCTCATACAATGTAACAGAATTTGGACTGAGGTGCATCTATCTCAAAGGAGCCTCCCAAAGGTGAGCTAGGTGGTGGCCAGGGAACTCAATCCTTGGAAGCGAGTGTTGTGTTTCCTGCACACTAGGTCCTTGCTATTTTGGCCACACTTTCATGTTGCTTTGTGAAATTATAAAACAAGGCATAGTAAATGCAGGTGGGGAAAAGCACATCATTTGACAATCAAACTACTTAAATTACTTAAGGGAGAACATCTTGAAGATAGATGCTAAGTGCATCCGATAGTTTAATTAAAAGAGACAGCTCATTTCATAATAACATACAATTTAATTCATACATTTTTTGCAAACTATTTCTTCCTATATTATTATATTTGCATATCAATGTAAATGGTAAGGATGTGAAAATCTGAGTCTCAATTCCATTGAACTACTTCATTTTCCCCATTCTTGCTTTGTATGGGGGTTGCTATTCATTTAAGCCAAAAACACACATTTCTCTCCACAGACTAAAGCCTGTTTTTGTGCATTTATAAAAAAAACACTGTCCACATTTTAGCTATTTGTACCTCTCTCCCTATACACACACACACACACACACACACTGTTTGTAAGCACTTTGTGTCTCTATAACCCTTACAAATGTGTGAATCCCTGAGCCAACATATGTTTGCTCTTGCAGTGAAACTTAAGAGTTACAAAAAGGCTACTTTTGTCAAAATCTAACAATTTTTTTTCCATCCTTAATGTACCCATCCATCCACACATCAACACATACCATTTATTTTCTGTATCCATGCCAAAGGAAAATAGCACAGAGAAGTCAGAAGAGCAAGGTGAAAATGATAGTCCCTTGAGGTCATACCCAATTTAATAAAAGGATGAAATTAGATGAGGTTGGTACTGAAGAATGAAATTACAAGTAGTACTATGTTTATTTAGAATAGAATCAATCTAGAGAATTCACTGTGGTGAACCACTCCTGCTACCTTGACTATTTCTCTCTTTTAAAATTTTATGTGACTGGCTTAATAATAATAATAATAATAATAATAATAATAATAATAATAATAATAATAATTTTTATTTATAACCCACCCCTCTGCTCGGCAATTGGGGCGGCATACAACAGATTAAAATATAACAAGTTAAAACAATTCCATACTCCCCCCACTAACCCACCCACCCCTTAAAACAGGATTAAACTATCATGAAGTTAAAATCAAGTCAAATAAAATTCAATTTAAAACACCGAATCATCCTGACCGAGTTCCCTACATATCACAAAGGCGGAAAAACTGGCAGGTCACATTCTATTTCTTGCCGGGCAGTTATTCCAGGAAGGCCTGCCAGAAGAGATCCATTTTTATTGCCTTTTTGAAGAGTGGTAATAAGATGGATCTCGTCCGGCAGGCCATTCCATAGCTTGGGAGCAGTCACTGAAAAGGCCCTCTGGGAGGTCTGCAAGAGCCTGGTCTTTATTGGTTGCAGCAGATTCCTCCCAGAGGACCGGAGTGCGCACGGGGGATCATACGGGGAGAGGCGGTCCCTAAGATAAGATGGACCCAAGCCATGTTTGTTCAGTTTTGTTTTGTTTTGTTTTGTTTTTTTGCTATTTCTCTTATTGCAGTTTCAACCTCACTTTTTTTTTTAATAAAATAGAAGAATGTTTTAATAAAATAGAAGAATGTGTTTTAAACATACAAGCACTGCTTCTTCGTTTGCAAACTTGTTAATAATATTACCCGGTTACAGTTTCAAGGGTATTGTAGTTAATTCAAATACAATCATTCAGCTGTTTCTATGGGTACAATCTAAGCACACAGACACTCTCTACAATAGAGCTCTGTTGGACCCCAAAGAGTTTTTTTCCTTTGACTCTTCTCTTTGTACAACTTGGTTCCCTCAGGAACAATTCACAGCCTCTGGTTTAAGGTACTGCCTCACTGTACCTCTGTCTAAGTCAGATTCGACTGAGAGTCAAAGGTTTCAAGCCTTCTGTTCCACAATTCCTAACTGCCTAACTATCAAATCTGACTATTTCACTCACCGCCTGAGCTATTTATCTCCTTCCAGCTGCTCTAATTGGCTGGCTTCATCTGTCACAGGATTGGTCAGCTGTCTTCTGGTCTTCACAGCTCCCTGCTGTCTTTCTGTTCATCACATTCACCATGTAAAGAGTTGGGCTTTATATCATGAACTGGATTTTTACAAAGGGCAGCATAATTTAATGTTCAGGTAAAATCTGAAAGAAAGGAAGAATAAAAAACAGTAGGCAGATTTGGATTAAGCAAAAGAAACAAAGCAGATGAGTGTTTGATAGATTTTTGTGAAGCCAACAACCTATTAATTGCAAACACATTTTTCATACAACCAGAAAGAAGGCTACACACATGGACAGCACCAGATGGTCAACACAAAAATCAAATAGATTATATAATCAGAAGTAAAAGATGGCAGAACTCTCTACTGGTGGCCAAGACTAGACCAGCATATCATGAACTACTCATAACAAAAATAAGAGTAAGACTCAAGAAGAAAGTAAAACCAGTGATTATACCAAAATCTCATCTAAATAATATCTCAACAGAATTTACTAATATAAGAAACATATTCACAGTACTAAGCATAATAGACTGAGATCCAGAGGAACTATGGTCTGAAGCCACATAACAAATGAAGAATGCAGACAGATACTTTCAATAAACAAGAATAAAAAGAAAAAAATGGATGACAGAAAAAAACAACACTAAAACAATGAAGAAAAGAAGAGGAGAAAAACAAAAAGGAGATAGGAATAAACTAAGAATTATGAATGCAACAGTACAACGGCTTGTGCAGAAAGATAAAGAAAATTACTACAATGATCAATGCAGAGAAATAGAAGACAACAACAAAAAGGGAAGAACAAGAGATCTATTTCACAAGATTTGGGAAATCAAAGGAAAACTCAAACCAAGGACTGGGATGATCTATGACAATAAAAATAATATAATTTAAGACCAGGAAGGAATAAAAAGACGTTGGATGCAAAACACAGAAGAATTATACAAAAGAGATGACAAAATGAAGGACACATAAAATGAAAAGCCATATAAAGATGAACCTCAAATTCTAAAAAGTGAGGTTGAAACTGCAATAAGAGAAATAGCAAAAAACAAAACAAAACAAATCATCAGGAACAGATGACAGTCCAATTGAAGTGCTGCAATCCACATTGACAGAGTCAACTCTAGTGCTAACCAACATATGTCAACAGATATGGGAAACAAAACAAAGGGCAGCAGATTGAAAGCTATCAATATGCATCCCCATCCACAAAAAGGGAGACACAAGAGACTGCAGCAATGATAGGACCATAGTACTGATCTCCCACACAAGCAAAATCATGCTCAAAATTCTGCAACATAGTCTCCAACCATACATGGAAAGAGAGATTCCAGAGATCCAAGCAGGGTTCAGGAAAGTAAGAAGCACTAGAGATCATATTGCAAACGTATGATGGCTGATGGAGCACACCAGGGAACTCCAAAAGAAAATCAGTGTGTGCTTTATAGACTATAGCAAAGCCTTTGACTGTATAGACCATGAAAGGCTATGAAACACCCTTAAAGACATGGGAAAGCCAGAACATCTGGTAGTCCTGATGAGGAATCTGTACTCAGGACAAGAGGCTACTGTCAGAACAGAATATGGAGAAACAGAATGGTTCCCAGTTGGCAAAGGAGTCAGATAAGGCTGCACCCTTTCACTCTATCTTTTCAACTTGTATGCATAATATATAATAAGGAAAACAGGCTTGGACACAGTAAAAGGAGGAATGAAAATAGGATGAAGGAATATCAACAATCTAAGATATGCTGATGACACCATAGTACTAGCAGAAAACACCCCAGACTTGGAACATCTACTAAGAAAGATCAAATGAAAGTGCAAAGGCAGTCTTAATGTTGAACATAAAGAAAACAAAAATAATGACCACCGAAGACCTTCACAAATTCAACCTAGACAATGAAGAAATAGAAATAGTAAAATAATTCCCTTAGACATCAATAGAAATGGGGACTGCAGTCAGGAAATCAGAAGATTAAAAATGGGGTGGTCAGCCATTGAAGAACTAGAAAAGATCCTAAAATGCAAGGATATACAACTAAGCACAAAAGCTAGAATCATACAAGTAATCATATTCCCTATTACCATGGATGGATGTGAGAGCTGGACAGTTAAGAAAGATGATAGGATGAAAATCAATGCATTTGAGATGTGGTGCTGGAAAAGAGTGTTGAAGATGACATGGACAGCCAAAAGGACAAACAAGTGGGTCCTAGAGCAGATCAAATAGAAAACCTCCCTGAAAGATGAGACGACCAAACTGAGATTGTTGTACTTCGGACATATCATGAGAAGAGAGGACTCTTTGGGAAAAAAACAATAATGTTGGGGAAGGTGGTGGAAAGTAGGAAGAGAGGAAGGCTGCATACTAGATGGATGGACTCTATTAAGGAAGTCATGGGTATGGGGTTGCAGGAATTAAATAGAGCAGTGGAGGACAGAAGGTCTTGGAAATGTCTCATCCATAGGGTTGTCATGAGTCGAGATCGACTCGGGAGCAGTTAACAAACAAAAATTATTTCTAACCATGAAAACCCAGAAAACATAAATCTATTACAAAGGTGAACAAACATTATTGTCTGAATGTAAAAGGATGAGGAAAGCCATAGTCATATAAACACAAATATCTATTTTTCCCCACCAATCCAAATTAAATGCTCCTATAATTTCTATTTTCCTATAATGAATTTCTTGTTGCTGTTTTAGTAATGTTTAATTCTAACCATAACCTACATTGACTGGAAAGCCAAACAAATCTAATGGCAAGATAGCCTTCTTTCAAATATCAGTGTTGATTTGGATAGTGAAGTGGTCTCATGATCTCTTGTACATCCTGATCGTTCTCTTTTTCAAGTGAATGCCAAACTCTGACTCTATTTACTGGAAACTAATGATACTAAAAATGTCCAATTAGCTTAAAAGGTTGCCATTTAGTGAACAAAATGAATGATCTTCTGTTCTCATCCCACTTAAATGCTCTAATTTTGCTTTAATTATTGTGTGCCATTAGATCTTTGACTATTCTAAAAACTTTGCTTCCCCTTTTTTTCCTCCATTGCAGGTATGCTGTAGCTAAATTTCAGGTCCTAATTGTTCGTTTTAATCTGTTTTATTAATACACATTGCTCTGTTTTCTCACCCACTTCTGCATCCTTTTGCTTACTGATTATGTGCCTCCAATTGTGAAATTAACTTTTGAAGGAGTTGCTTCGCTCCTTTCTGGAGTTAACTTGTTTGGTCCAAGGAACTATTCACACATGAAATATCTCTGTTGTGCTATATGTATTGCCCAAGATATTCCAGGGGCAGCCCAGAGTATCCTGGCCCCAGAACTAACCCAACTGCCACCATTACTTTGGCCCTCCATTTTGATGCCAGGCAGTTGTTTGCAAATGCATCCTACTGTACTACCTGGTGCAGCTACTACCATGACAAATTGTTTACTTCTTAGATTAGGATGAGGTGCCTAGTCTTGATCATATTGCTGAGCACCTTGTCTGGTCTCAGAGTGAAACACTTTTGTGGCAGTGGTCATGGCATGCAGCATGGAAACATCCACCCAGCATTGGACTGGAGAGTGCCAAATCTTCCAGGAAGATCCACAGCAACTGATGAGTTTTAAAAACCCATGTTATGGGTGTAATATATCAGACATGCCAGACTCAAGGATTAGGGCCTATGTTATCTAGTCTTCCCATCAAGAGGATGGGGGAGACAGGTTTATTTTGTCTCTGCAGACAGGGCCTGAGATAAGTTCTGAAATGTCAGATCACCAACACATTGAGTCCTGCAATCCCATCTAACAAGTGCAACATGTTGCATATTTAAAGTATGAATATACAAATATAGGTTGTGCATCCCTTATCTAAAATTCTTGGGACCTGAAGTGTTCCATATTTTGGATTTTTTCAGATTTTAGAATACCTGTATATGCGGTTACAGTTATCTTACTTGCACAATAAGATATCATGGAGATATCTTATTAGCCTAAACACAAAATTCATTCAAGTTTCACATACACCTTATAAACATAGCCTGAAGTTAATTTTATAGAGCATTTTTAATAATGTTGTGCATGAAATATAGTTTGTGTAATCATAAGAAAGCAAAGGTGGATGGTGAAGGGTAGTTTTGAATCCCTCAGTGGCTACTTTTACAAAAATTTTCATAGAGAAATGGTTATTAATATAGAAGCATCTATAGGTGATGAGATCTCATCTCAACAGATGCATAAAGAAGAATACATACAACAAACAATTATATGGCATCTTTATGACAAAACATATTACAAGTTCAGTATTGTTTATAGTTCAGAGCACACTACAGAAATCATCCAGTTTGAGACCGCTTTAACGGCCCTGGCTCAGAGCTAGGGAATTCTGGGAATTGTAGTTTTGTGGGACATTTAGCCTTCTCTGTCAGAGAGCTCTGGTGCCACAATAAACCACAGTTCCCAGGATTCCCTAGAATTGAGCCAGGGCCGTTAAAGCGGTCTCAAACTGGATGATTTCTGCAATGTGTTTTGGACCTGAATGTACTTTCCCTGTAAGGTCACTATTTATAGCAAGACTTTTAAAAATGCAAAGAAATTTAAAAAAATGAAAATGCAAACCTAAAGTGCCTGAACATCCACTTTGGATTTGGGGTGAGATATTTTTTATTGTAAAGGGAATTAGTGGCCCTGCCAAATATCTCAAAGATCAGTTTTCATTCCTGTATGTTTTCAGGAGAGGCAATTCACTATTTTATTTAGAGGAGATAGAGGAAAGTCAATCTGGGAGCATGGTGGGTGTCAAGGGCCAGAAAAAGTAGACTTGGAAGTGATGTTGAGCTGAGATGAAATACTATGCCCTTCACTCGGTCCCATCCAAGTATACCATATAAATTACCCGGCCTCGGGACCGTGGGATCTCCCCCCTCTTAGGAATGTTATATAGTCCCCTTTTCAGAACTTGGCATTGCAGGGGTTTGCTGGTTTGTATCTTCTTCTTAATTTTTATTGTTTAATTGTAAATTGTTTTAATTGTGATGTGATTTAATAACTTTTTAAGGGGGGGGGAGGAGGGAATTATACTGTTTTAAGCTGTATCTGTTTTACTGTTGTACACCGCCCGGATTGGCTTGCCACAGGGCGGTATATAAATAAAATTTATTATTATTATTATTATTATTATTAATATATGAAAATCTGGAGAAGAGTCCATGCCTCCCATGAAGTGGACTACATTCCCTGAAAGCTTATTTATTTGTTTGCTTCACTTCTATGCCACTTTCTTCCATAAAAGAGACCCAAGCTCACAAGATGAAATGTTAACAAAATATCACAATAAAATGTAAACATGTAAAATTATCTAGTTATTAACTCTCATTAATACAAAATGATGGCTCCATGACACTTCACTTATGGGAGAAGTGTGTGGGGATGGCTCCCTGACACTTTACCCACAGGAGAAGCATGCGAGGGTTGTAATCCAAGTTTAAGGACAGGAGAAGGATGCTGTCCCTCCTGTGTGATAATCTCCTCAGTCTCCAAACTCCTAAACCAATACATTACACTGGCTCTGCCAGAAATTTGAATTCCGAAGGAAATTTTTATAGGAATCCCCAAAATTTGGGAGGGACGATGCCCACAATTTCCTCTCCCTAGTAGCTAAACCCCTGGCCTCCCCCTTATGCCTAGGTATCTGTGGAAGTCCATGTGGCCCTGGAGGACCCATGGGTACATAAACTGTCATCTAGTCCCATCATAGCCATCCACCTTTGTCTCTGCAAATGGATAGAGATACACTGCTATTCATTTCTATGTTGATTATACAAATGTGTGTGTGTGTATCTGTAACCTCAAGTACTGAGATATATATATCTGTACTGTGATATATACCTGTAAGGTACTGAGATATATATCTGTAAACCTCAAGTACTGAGAGGCTGTGTTTGTGTATGTGTGTGTTTCTGTGTATCCCTCTCAGTACTCGAGGTTTACAGATGTCAAAATATGAGTGTTTCTTCCTGTAGTGTTAAAGCATTCAGGATTGTTTTTCTCTCACAAAAGATGGAAAACTCACCACAACATATAAAAAATGTGCATTTTAATTAAACTAATAAAGTTTTACTCAAAACTGTGCAACTTTCTGAAGAATCACTGCACAGTTATAGGTTTGCCTCCAGCCATGTCTATTTCATTTTGTACAACATTTTGAGAAAGAAGGACAGGAAAACATAGGAATGGATGGATTAGATACCAGGAATTAATCAATAAAGGTGTACTGCATACTGGAGTTTCAGTCATGCTTGATAGAAGGCCAAGGTGTGCAACAAAAAACACCAGTGATCTCCTTTCATTGTCTAGTCCAAGGAACCCCCAAGCAAAGGACTCTCTGGACTCTATCTGAGCTCCCCTTATTTTTTAATTTGCTTGCCTACTCTCATCCCATGATTCACTTCATCCTCACCAAGTGTGCTTCTCTCCTGCTGCTCTCTCCTCTGCTGCTCTTTCTTGTGTGCCTACCCAGAACTGGAGTAGACAGGTAGATGAAGAAAGAAGAGGGGTACAATCTCAGAGCCCAGAGAGTTCAGGGAGCAAGTTGCATAAAAAATAATCTGAGAAAGAGCAGTGGAGGAGGGGGCATAAGGAGAGGAGCAATCTTGGTGAGGATGAAACATATTACAAGAGAAAATAGTTTTCACAGTTAGAACTTTGCAATCAATGAATGCCTTACTCCATTCTCCCTGTTTTAGTGCTGAACCATCCACATGCTTATAAAAAATGTGCAGTTTTAGATACAGTAGTATAGGAGTCTTGAAGAGTTACACTCTATTAGAACTGTGCAGCTTGTAAGGCTGGGCAGAGTTAGAAAAATTGTGTTGTTTCACTGTGCTGAGAGGAAAAAACATTGTCTTCCCATCAGTGTTTCCTGAGTGGTTGGGAGCAACAAATTGTGACCACATTTGGGAAATTGTTGAACACTCATTCCACCCCAAAATTGGAGTAAACCATCCCATTATCAAGGAAAGGTAGTGCCAAGTTGTCAATCATCAGACTAAACTAAGGCTGTTGTATCATGGCCATACCATGAGACAATGTGACTCACTGGAGGGGGGGGGAGACAAAGTAGTGCTGGGGAAAGTGAGTGATTCAATTAAGGAAGCTACTGCTCTGAATTTGCAAAACCTCTAAATGTTGTTGAAGATTTCCATGAATCAAAGCTGACTTGATGGTAAATAACAACAGCAACCTGTGTGCTATGTTGGGAAATGGGTGTTAGGTCCCTTCTTTTTGCTTATTGGGATATGTATTGGTGTTTCACCTAACAGAGCATATGAACCATGATTTCTCCAGTCTGTCCTTATTTTTCTTATGTCAATACAGCAAGAGAAACTTTGTTTTAAAATTTTCCTATCACAAAAGAGTAAGCAGAACAGGAAATAAAGGGAGATTAAAAAACTATGATCAATACAGAGTGTGTGATTCTCTCTACTGGACTCTACACTTCTTCCTTTCAAAAGCAGCTACAACATCCAAAATCAAAAGTTGCAGTTCTCTAGATGCAACAAAATAATTTATGCTCAGTTGGATTCATTCAATTTTTTTTTTTTTTTTTTTTTGGTAGTTGATCTTAGATACATGAACATGTTTCTCACACCTTATTAGTTTTCTTAAATCCCAGTATCAAACAGACCAGATAGATGTATTAAACTCACTTGGTCCAGGCAAAGCTGAAATTTGGGAGACAGCAGAATGATCAAACCTTAACATAACACTTAGGTATTCACTGCATATCCCTGCATAATGGTGTCTGTGTGTCTGTGTGTGTGTGTGTGTGCACAGTAAATCAACTTTCATTCTCAGGCTTCAGCAGCTCAAGCTCCATATTTAAGATGAGAAAGTATAGACTGAATCCCTAGTCAGTGCTGCTGGGACATCTTATCTCTATTATATACATGGAAACACAGTAAAGTACCATGCAGTACCGGTACTTAGTTGGCCATCTGATTGGCAAACAGTGCAAGACAAATATGTTTTTCAAGTATACCCATTTTTACATAATTTTATTACATTTTTATTTTGTCTTTCTTTCAGGACTTAAAGCACTCCCCAATTTTATTATATTAACAATCCAAAGAAGTAGATTAATCTGGGAGTTTCTGGGCTACAGTCATATAGTAAGGAAACTGAATTTGCTGGGACAAAGTGTCTTGGCCTAGCATTACCTGTGGATGTCTCTCTTTCTATCATTTCCTGTTTGGCTGCTGTGTTTGAGACTGTGGAACAGTATATGTATCCAATCTCTCTCTCTCTCTCTCTCTCTCTCTCTCTCTCTCTGTGTGTATGTACACATGTGTGTATCTGTGAGTGTGTGACAGAATGTTTCTATGTGTGTTTCAGTTTCCTGTGCAAGTGATCTGCAGGGGAAGAGGAGCTGAAAATGGGTTTCAGCTCAGGCAGAGGGTCCTAAGTTGACCTTCTCCTCAACTCTTCCTGGGTGAAGTACTCAAGCTCTGAGTGATGGCCATCATTTTGGCTAGGCATCCAGGCAGTCATCCCAAGACATATAAGGAAAATATGACCCTGCTTGGCACCAAGGGTAGTCTCTTTTCCCACCTCCTAGGCCCCGTAACCCACAGGAGAAAGTCTGGAGATGCCTCCTTCACCAAATAGACACCCAGGGGTGCTCACCATCATTGCCCCTTCAATTCCTCTCCCACTTACTTGCCAGTAACTGCTTATTGATATAGCCATACCCGCTGCTAATTATCCCATAATTGCATATAGGTACAGTGCAAGAGTGGCAAAAACAAACAAAAACAAAATATCTTCGAAAGGGTGGAGACAATGCCTGTGTTGTGTGCCTTCAAGTCATTTCTGATCCTAAGCAAAACCTAGCATTGTTTTTTCTTGGCAACAGAGGTTTGCCATTGTTTCCCTCTGAAGCTGAGTGCCTTTGACCTGCCCAAGGTCACCTAGTGGGTTTCATGACCAAGTTGAGAATTGAACCCTAGTCTTCAGATGGATAGTCCAACACTCAAACGACTATACCATGCTGATTGTTGGAGAAAATGCCTCTATCCCTCAAAACAACCAGCAAATGTTTGTGTTGCATGAAAGGTGGATGAGTGGACCCAGAAAAGAGGACAAGAATTTAAGAAGTAGATAGGCTACACCTCTCTTTCTCTCTTCTCCTTCTTCTCCCAATCACTCCTTCCCTCCCCCTCTCTCTCTTTTTGTGCTTGGTGCACCAGCACACCAACAGATTTGTTGTAGTTGTTATTTTGTGCCTTCAAGTTATTTCTGACTTATGGATATCCCAAGGTGGGGAACTTATCATGGTGTTTTCTTGGCAAGATTTGTCAGAGGAGGTTTGCCATTGCCTTCTCGTAAGGCTGAGAGAGTGTGGCTTGCCTAAGGTCAATCAGTGGGCTTCATTGTTGAGCTGAGAAACAGCTTTTCCCTCTCACTGATTTTTCTTCCCACAGCCAAGCAAAGGTGTCCCTTCCCCTGCAGTTGTGCTTCATTGTGTGGGCCTGCCACTGGATTCTTGTTGTTTATAAAAGAGTTCTCTCTCACTCTCGCTCTCTCTGCATGGATGTGCATGTGTGTGTAAATGTAAATGTCTTAAATAATTTTAGTGCTGGGAGATCAAGTAAGGAGCTCACTATGAACATCTAGTCCCAGTGCCTGTCTTGGCCTTGATCTACCTCTGCTGAGCAAATATGTAGACCTTGTTGTCCTTGTGGCCAATTACTTGGATGTTGAGACCTGTTTCCTTCCATGTGGATTGTTGTTGTTGCTTGTGCCTCCAAGTCATTTTTTAACTTATGATGGCCCTAAGGCAAACCTATCATAGGATTTTCTTGACTAGTTTCTTCAGAAGAGGGTTGTCATTGGTATCCTCTTATGCTGAGAGACTGTGACAAGGTCACTCAGTGGGTTCTTATGCTTGAGTGGGGAATTGAACCCTGATCTCTAGAGTCATAGGGCCTTTGCAGACTGGTAGAATTAATGCAAATTGAGTCCATTTTAACTGCTCTGGCTCAGTGCTAGGGAATCATGGGAATTGTATTTTTTCTGAGACATTGAGCCTTCTCTGTCAGAGAGCTCTGGTGCCACAATAAACTACAGTTCCCATGATTCCCTAGCACTGAGTCAGGGCAGTTAAAGTGGACTCAATTTGCACTATTTCTGGTAGTCTGCAAAGGCCCATAGTCCCACATTCAAACCACTACACCACATATGTGGATTATCTCTGAGTAAATGCTGCATGGAGTTTGCTTATTTTTCCCTCAAAAAGCAATAGGTCAGTGAACATGTCTCTTGGCTGCACCACCTCAACACTGCAGGTGCAATTGAATGTTCCTCTTTATATGTTCAAGGAAAATATCACTACACATCTCCAATCAAAGTATTTTAGGCTAGCCACTCCCTGCTAGTTTTCTCTGCAGATGAATCATTTCTCATGGGGAAACTTTGAGTCACATGATCTCCTGGTTATGGTCTGGATTGATACAATCACAAAACAGGTTTTTATCACCTCATTGGCTGTTTGTGAAAACTGTCTGGCTGTTTGTAAAAAGGAAAGAAACCCATGCTTTGCTACCAGGGTACTGTTCATCTTTGATCTGCCAACTAATTTGTAGCAGTAGAGGTGCTTGAGCACAGCAGTCAATGTAGCAAGAACAGCTTGCCTGAAAGGATAAAAGCAGAGGCTAACTTCTAGAAGGCAGCCTTTTTATTATTTTATTTATAGGAAACCAAGTGAATTGCACAATTGACCTCAAAAACCTAATACCTAGCAGGCAACACTGCCATTAATCCAAGTTAAACTGGATGATGGTGGTGTGGTGGCTGGGGGAGAAAACAAAGACTAGTGCTGCCTCTGGTGTTTTATATCTCATTCAGCTGCTTTGTTCAAAGAAAGGTAATAAGGAGCCTTTGGTGACAAATGTAATGGGAACAGTAAAAGGGATGCAAGAAAGAGGTAAAGCTCCAGTAGGTGCTGACAAACTCCCAAAGGTGAAGAAAAGGTTACAAAATTATTTTCCAAGGTTGTAACTGGATTAGTCTGATGCAGCCTAAACAACAAAGCTACATGACTTCTTAAAGATACAATTATTATGCCATATGCTTTCATAGTCTATAAATCACTTCATTGGTATATATTTTGCTATATTTTGGGGTCATCATATTTTGATATCACATATCTGGAGATAGCATGTTTTCATGAGACTGATGACCTTTCGGGAACACTAGGTCATGTTCCCAGAAAAGAAATGATCATTACCTCAAGGCACATGTATATCCAAGTATACAAAACCATCAAATCTAAAGTGCTTGTTCCTTCTCCTTAATAATCAACATTTCCTCTCTTTTTTGGGTAGCACCATGTATATAATATTTGTGTATATACACACACACACACACTTGGAATATCTTGACTCCTTGACAGAATACACTTACAAACACATGTTCACATAGAGTTGCAGGCCAGACTATAGAGAACCAGATTAAAGGGAAATCAACTGCAGAAAGTACTGGCAGTGATGGTTGAATTCATAAGCTAGAGTCCTGTTGATGAACTACACTCCCACAACTATTTGGACTAGCAGACTGCCAGAAATAGTGCACATTAAATTGAGGCACTGCACTGGCTCAGTGCTAGGGAATCATGGGAACTGTAATTTATTGTGGGACCAGAGCTCTCTGACAGAGAAGGCTCAATGTCTCAGGAAAAAAAATTCCCATGACTCCTTAGCACTGAGCCAGGGCAGTGCCTCATTTAATGTGCACTATTTCTGGCAGTCTGCAAAGGCCTTATGTTGATGTAAAAATAAGAACAAGAAGGCAGATACACTGGTTGTGAAGAAAATAAGGCAGATGTGGGCAAAACACAGCCTGCAACTTCCTTTTATATATATATATATATATTGCAAAAATGCTACCAAATTACCTCTGGGGGGGATGGGACCAATTCTTATATGTTTTGGAGCCCCTTGGGCCAAATAAAACCAAGGAGAGCCCCCCATTTTTTAAAAGGAAATGAACAGGAACTAACTTCTGCTTCCACCCTGTTGTTAAGAAAATCCTCTCTTAGGAGTAAAATGGCCCAGGAGAAGGGACTAGAAATATGGTGAAAATACCTTCCATGCCTGCTAGAGGGTGTTGAGGGCCACAAAATATGTTGTTGGAATAAGGCATTTTAGAAACTTGCTATTTGGAGTTAGAAAATTTTGTCTGCCCTCCCTCACCTCATCACCACTGTGTTGCTAGTGTAGCATACAAACAGGATTTTTGCCATTGTATTTACTCTTCTAATCTCCCTTGCTTCAGTGGAAGAAGTGCAAAGTTAGGGCCTTTGCAGACTGCTAGAAATAGTGCAAATTGAGTCCACTTTAAGGGTTAGGGTTAGGGAATCATGGGAACTGTATTTTATTGTGGCACCAGAGTTCTCTGACAGAGAAGGCTCAATGTCTCAGAAAAAAGGCAATTCCCATGATTCCCTATCAGTAACCCTAACCCTTAAAGTGGACTCAATTTGCATTATTTCTGGCAGTCTGCAAAGGCCCTTAGTCTTTGAAGTGAGATCACACAATCATCTAAAGGACTCAGCATAGATTACAATGGAATCAATACAGATAAAGTAGGAAAGTGGTGACTCCCACACCAGTGAATCAAATCCAGGTTTAATCTGGGTTTAAAGGAGCTGTCCATGGTGCTGAACTTATTCCTAAATAGGCCTGGCAAATAGCTTATTTAAAGTTCATCGAAACCTGGAATAGATTTCCCACTGAAATGGGAGCCACCAGCTGCCACAGAGTAGGGCTCCATCCACACTGCAGAAATAATGCAGTTTGACACCACTAACTGCCATGACTCTGAGAGCTTTAGTGCCTCCCCAAAGGCATGCATCATGACAGTTAAACTGGTGTCAAACTGCTCTAATTTGCCATGTGGATTCACTCAATGTGTTGATGTGACATCACTTGAGAATAAAAGAAAAATGTTCAGTGCTTAGTTCACTGTTCATCTTTGTAAAGAGACTAAGCATTGCCCACATATATCCCTTTCACTTGGTCAAAATCACTGCATTGAAAAGCAGATGTAAAACAAAAATAACAGAGCTAATTTCAGTGCTTAGTCCACTGTACCATCACTACAGACAAAGAAACAGAACCACAGTTTCCACTTTTGCTGAGTTCTTCCCTGGTGTGATCATGATGCCACATCATGAATGGTGAGCAAAAGACTTGCTTATATAGCCCACTTTTTGAAATGTTTGTTCTTTTACCTTCTACTTAAAAGGTATATGTGTGTGTGTGTGTGTATTTAAAGTAATGTCTGGATGGTATTTCTTTTTTCAGTTCACTTAAAGGGGGTTGTTCACAGAAGACAAAGCTAGCAAATAGCACAAATAGTTTCAGGTGTGATAATGCATAATTTTTTTTTTTTGAAAAATATTTTATTATATAACATATAGAAAAACAATTTTACAAACATTAAAAAAATACACATGACAAACATCAAAATATTACTAAACAGACAAATACATACATACGTACATACACATAAACAATGCTTCCTCCACACTACGAAGGTTTATGTCTTTAACTATATATATATATA
>CM034701.1:154789613-154805104 GCA_020142125.1 Phrynosoma platyrhinos
TGAGGTAAAAGTCGTGGGTAATAGTAGGGAAATACTATAGAGATGCCTTCCAAGTAAGTAAGAGTACCGGTTGTGGCTGAAATGGTGGAAGAACGTGAAGTTGGTGAAGAAATGGTGGCTAGTCTGGACACTACCCTTTCTGAACCTCAAGAAAGTTTAGAGATTTGGAAAATTAAAGCAAGACTGGAACTAGCCAGACTTGAAAATGAGAGGCTTTTAAAAGAGAAGGAAAATGAAAGGCTTTTGAAGGAGAAAGAAATTGAAAAGGAACAACAACTTGAACTTGAAAGGCTGAGTGTAAGACAAGCTGAAATGGATTTTCAACTTTGAATGACAAGTTTAGATCAGGGAATACCTCAAACTCTGATGGGGGTGGAGGTAAACAGATTACCTCACATTGATATGAAGAGGTTTCCCAGGTATTACAAAGGAGATGATTTTGAGACTTTCTTTACTAATTTTGAAAGGACCTGTGAAGAGTTAAGAATAAAAGAAGAAGACAGAATGAGTTATATAAGATCCCAAATTTGTGGGGGATTGACAGAAATTTATGCAGAAATGAGGGCTCAAGAAGCTCAAAACTATGAGTTATTTAAAGAAATGGTAAAACAAAGATTTGGCTTGACTCCAGAACATCATAGGAGAGAATTTAGAAAGATAAAGAAACGACCTGAGGAGACTTTTTTCTCAACTAGCGTGTAGGCTAGATTACTATTTAAAAAGCTGGATAGAGGGTTATCAGGTAACATCCAAGGAAGAGTTACAAAGTTTAATTGGCTTGGAACAATTCTATAATATAATACCCCAAGAATATAAATGGCTGGTTCAGGATAAGAAAGCCAAAACAGTAGCAGAAGCTGCTAAAATGGTTGATGAGTTGGTGTTGATTACAGGAGATGATAGGGGAATGTCAAAAGTCAAAGAAGGGTTTCAGTGGAGAGACAAAAAGGACTCTAAAAACTGGCAAGCCCAAAAAGACAGAAATAGTGAGAAAAAAAATCTTATAAACCTTGGCAACAAAGAAAAATGCCAGAACTTGAAAGATTTTTTTTTTTTGGTTGAGAGAGGGTGACCCTGAGGAAAGAAAGAAAGAAAGAGAGAGAGTCAACCAACAGTCAATTCAGACCAAGACAACCAACTTGTTATCGATGAGGGAAGATAGGACATTTGAAATTTGATTGTCCAAACATGTACTAGAAGAATTTTAAGCCATCTCTAATGCCAGCATATTGTGTAACCATAGCTAACCAGTCAGTTAAACAATGTAGCAACGGGCCTAGCAGAGAAGCTGAGATTGCTATGGAAACAGCAGCCACTGAAGCAACTGACACTGCCAAACTGTACTTGTTTATAAAGCCTGTTCCCGGGGAGTTTGGTGATAAAGAACATTCAGAACAAATTCACATATATGATACTTGGTTTTGGGGTTTCTGTGTCTCTGGATCAGAAGTGTGCATAATCAAACCACACCTAGTAAATAAACAAGACATATGCCCAGGAGAAAGCCAAACTCTAAAAGGCTTAGGAGGTCCTCCATTTATAACCACGATAGCAAAAATAAACATTTATTTTAAAGGACACCAATTACAATGGAAGTTTGCCCTCTGGGATGACATCCCTGTCCCATGTCTAATTGGGAATGTTTTAGACCAACACCTTCGATTTGCCTTAGTGGTGATGAGACAGCAACATGTTGGGAAACAAGATCACCCCATCCATGAAAACCCAAACAGATCTGATGTCACTTGTGAGAAAATTGGTCATTCTAAGGTGGAAGATAGAGAGGGTTATGAGGAGATTCAAGTTGAAAACCAAGAAGATTTTGGTCAAGAGCAACAGAGGGATGAATGTTTAAAGCCCTTGCTTGCCTTAGCTGAAGAAGATGGAGATGTGGAGCTGAGTGCGAATCACCCACACAGATTTAAAGTTCTTCAAGATCAGTTGTATAGAGAGGTTCTCAAATCTAAATATATCACGCAAAAGGAAATTCAAAAGCAATTGGTAGTCCTTCAGAGATATAGAAGCTGAATACCGACATAGCCCATTCTAGTCCATTCAGAGGACATCTCGGAATTAAAAGACTAACTAGAGAGTCTCTTTGAATTTTTACTGGCCAAAAATGGGACAAGATATAAAAGGTTTCTGTAAATCCTGCGATATTTGTCAGAAATTAGATACAAGGAGAGATAAGACCAGGACTAAGCTTTGTCCCTTGCCAATTATGTCCCAACCATTCCAACGTATAGGGATGGACTTAATAGGGCCATTACCTCAAGCCACTCAGAGAGGAAATAGGTATATCCTTACTATCATGGATTATGCAACAAGATATCCAGAAGCAATAGCTTTATGAAATATAGAAGCAACAACTGTGGCTAACACCCTGATAAATACTTTTGCCAGATTAGGGTTTCCCAGTGAAATTATTTCAGATTTGGGGGGAATGTTCACCTCCAAAGTAATGCAGAGGTTATGGAAAATTTGTGGAATAAAACATTTAACCACAAGTCCATATCACCCTCAAAGTAATGGACTTATAGAGAATTTTAATGGGACTTTAATTAATATGATAAAGTCCTACACAGCCAAAAATCAAAATGATTGGGACATCAAATTACAACACTTATTGTTTGCATATCGAGAGGTGCCACAGGAAAGTCTAGGATTCAGTCCCTTCGAGCTATTGTTTGGACGCCGTGTAAAAGGACCATTAGAAATAGTTTGCCAGGAATGGGAATCTCCGGAAGAAAGAGAGTCAGAAGATGTGGTCTGCTATGTCCAAAACTTGATGAACTTGCTAAAACAAGCTTTGAGAGTTGCTGGGGAAAACCTGAAGGTGGCTCAAACCCATCAAAAGACTTGGTATGACAAAAGAGCCCGATCTCAAGAGTTTATGCCTGGAGATGAAGTGCTGCTCCTGAGATCAATATGAGGAAATAAACTACAATATGCATGGACAGGTCCAGTCCAAGTTACTGAGAAGATCAACAATATAAATTATGTAGTGGACTTGGGTGAAGATGTGGAGTGTAAATTGGTCCATGTAAGCATGTTAAAGCCCTATATTAGGAGAGAACATATAGTATTGTATGGGTTAAGGAGAGGAATTATGGAGACATTATTATTCCTCAGTGGGATTTTGAAAAGGTAGAGAAAAGTAGGACACGAAGGGTTAACCTTGCTCCTTCTCTTACTCCCCAAGAACAAACAGAGATCTGGGAGGTGTTAGAAAAAATTGAAGACATATTCTCAGATATACCTGGGAGAGTTAAGGGGATAGTGCATCATATCAACACAGGAAAAGCTTCCCCTATAACTACTCCTCCATACCAAGTCACTGATACATTGACAGACAAAATTGAAGAGGAAATTGAGATAATGCTAAAAATGGGGATTATAGTACCATTGAATAGTCCATGGGCTTCACCTGTAGTTTTAGTGGAAAAACCTGATCAGACTATACAGTTCTGTGTAGATTATAGGCAATTGAATAAAATTACCCAAATGGACACCTATCCTATGCCTCAAACTGAGGATTTGATTGAGAAAATGGGAACGTCTCAATACATATCAACTTTGGATTTGACAAAAGGGTATTGGCAGGTACCAATGTGTCCCAAGGATCAAAAGAAAACAGCCTTTGTTACACATAGGGGTCTGCATGAATTTATGATATTGCCCTTTGGTCTAAAGAATGCTCCATCCACATTTCAAAGATTGGTAGACAGTATGTTAGCAGGGTTAAAACATTGTTTTGTGGCCTATATTGATGACATCGGTATTTTTAGTAATTCGTGGGACGAACATTTATACCACTTAGTTAAAGTACTGAAAAGGCTTAAAAGAAGTGGAGTGACCATTAAAAGCTCCAAGTGTCACCTAGGGAAAAGGGAAAGTTGGTATTTAGGATATTTGGTGGGAAGTGGAAACATCAAGGCCAAAATTTCCATGATAGAAGCCATAATTAACTGGCCAAAGCCTTCATCTAAAAAAGAAGTAAGATCATTTCTGGGAATTGCAGGATATTACTGAAAATTTATTCCCAATTTTAGTAATATTGCATGCCCTTTGTCTGAGTTAGCCAAAAAGGACAAGCCTACTAAAAGTTATATGGTCAGAGAAGTGAAAAGTTGCTTCCAAAGAGTTAAAACAGCTTATGACTACAGCACCTGTTTTAATGGCTCTGGATTACACCTTTATAGTCACCACAGATGCTTCCAATGTCGGACTTGGAGCCATGCTAAGTCAAGAAAATAATAAGGGTCAGATACATCCAATTTTATAGCTACCGTATTTTCCGGCGTATAAGACAACCTGGCGTATAAGACGACCCCCCATTTTTCCAATCAAAATATAGAGTTCTAGCACCTCTATCGTCCTTATCCTTATACCCGGCGTATAAGACGACCCCTCCACTTTAACCACAGATTTTTCAGGTTAAAAAGTAGTCTTATACGCAGGAAAATAAGGTAAGTAAAAAACTCCTTCCTAGGGAAAGACACCTGGCAACCATCGAAAAAGAATGTATGGCCATAATATGGGCTGGAAATAAACTGAAGCCATACTTATGGGGAAGAAAGTTCATAATTAAAACCAACCATTCACCCTTGTGTTGGTTAAACCATGCCAAGGGGACCAACAGCAAATTATTGAGATGGAGTTTGTTATTACAGGATTTTGATTATTCCATCCACTATGTAAAAGGTAAGGAAAATATAGTGGCAGATTGTCTTTCTAGAGTGGATGAAGCAAAATAAAAAGCAAATGTATGACTATATAACTTATTTAACTGTGATAGTTATAAATATAGAGTTAAGGTTATAATTTTCAATGCAGTGTGATGTTATAAAAAGTGATTTGCTAATGTAATTTTATTTAACAGACAATGGTTTATATGTATATATAAATGCCATATATATGCAAAAGGTTGATGGATATTAAAGGTTGTTCATAATAGAGGTTACAGGTAAGTGTGATTGCTTATAAAAGGTTTATGAACCCACTTAACCAAGAGGTAAATGTATCCATAAACATATTAAAGGGGGGAGGTCTGTGATGAACAGAAAGACAGCAGGGAGCTATGAAGACCAGAAGACAGATGACCAATCCTGAGACAGCTGGAATCAGCCAATGAGAGAGCAGCTGGAAGGAGATAAATAGTTCAGGCATTGAGGGATATAGTCAGTTAGGAATTGTGGAACAGAAGGCTCAGAACCTTGGAGAATGTAAGTTGGATCTGACTTAGATAGAGGTACAGTGAGGCAGTACCTCAAGCCAAAGGCTGTAGATTGTTCCTGAGGGCTCTGGTGCCACAATAAATTGCAGTTCCCATGATTCCTTAGCACTGAGCCAGGGCAGTGCCTCAATTTAATGTGCACTATTTCTGGCAGTCTGCAAAGGCCCTAAGTGATACAAAGATAAGAGTCAAAAGAAGAAAAAAGAACTCTGTGGTTCAACAGAGCTCTGGTGTAGAGAGTGTCTGTGTGGTTAGATTGTGAACATAAAAACAGCTGAAGGATTGTATTTGAAATAGCTACAATACACTTGAACCTGTAACCAAGTAATATTATTAACAAGTTTGAAAACCAAGAAGCATGCCTGTAGGTTGGAAACACAATAAAACCATTTTATATTTCATAAAAACCTATTTTTCCTCTGTGTGAAAATTTTGAACGAACGCTACCAGTGTGTTTTAATAGTTATTGGACTGGGAGGTGACAAGGGCTATGAAGCCAGTCACATAATACTCTAAAAGAGAGAAATAGTCACCGTTGCAGGAGTGGTTTGTCACACATGTAAGTAGTTATTTTACATTTTTATGTTTCTGCTGGATATGAAAAATAGAAGGAGATGTGCCAGGAGATTGGGACCCCTCTGCTAGAATTTTATTTTATTCATTCAGTCATACCCATCCCCTTTGTATTTCCTTTATGGTTGTATTAATTCTCCAAATAATAGGTGTGTTGGAAGGTACAGCCAACATTCCTCTAGTTCAACACTCTGCCAGTTTAGGAAATCAACAGTGGAAACCTCCATAACAGGTGACCATGCAACCTCTATCACATTTTGAGATATTTCATCCAACTGCTGAACAGCTCTTACCACCAAAAACTTTTTTAAAAAATATTCTCTTGAGCAGCCTGTTATATGCTGTAACATATATTTCGTCTACCGGACATCCCATACAATATTTGAAGATGGCTATCATATTACTTTTCAGTCTTCTGTTCTTCAGGTTAGACATGCCCAGATCCCTCAAACATTCCTTAAAAGGTTCAGTTCCCAGACCTTTTACCAGCTTGATAATCCTCTTCTGGGCATGTTCCAGATTGTTATTATCCCTAAACAGTGGGCCCAAAAGTAGACACCATACTCCAGGTGGGGTCTGACTAAAGCTTCCTTTGATCTTGACCCTATAGTTTTGTTAGTACAGCCTGCATTTGCATTAAATTATCTTCTTCCTCCTCCTCCTCCTCCTCCTCCTCCTTCACCACCACCACCTCACGACTGGGACTCAAAGTTGCTTACAAATTAAAATTATTGTGATATAGTTAAAAACACACAAAACACCAACTTCAAATAGAATTAAACTATTAAAAATATTTAAACACTTGGAAACATACACTTAAAATATGATAAAAAGCACTTAAAAATAGTACAAAGCACAATTGTCTGAAAAGCCCCTTCCTTAAAAGTTTTCAGTTCTAAAGACATGTCAGAATAAAAAGTCTTCACCTGCCAATAGAAAGACAACAAGGAAGGAACAATTCTAGCCACTCTAGAAAAAGATTTGCATAGCCTAGGGATACCGACTAGGAAGGCCCTGTTTCTTTTACACAAACATGATGTATGTGAAAGTGGTAAAACTGATCACTCTCCTGATGATTTGTTGGTGTGGGCATTCTCATAGAGGGTAGATATGATCTATCAGTCATATTTAGTTTCTGGACTTCTAAGACCCCATGACGTTTTTCACATGTACTGCTGCCAAGCTAGGTATCAAATATTCTATATTTTGTGCATTTATTTAGTTTTTCCTAGTTTTTATAAAGACTAAAGCTGTACGAGGCAGTTCAGCATTGGACTACAACTTGGGAGACCAGGGTTTCAATTCGTATTTAGCCATGAAACCCATTGGGTGACCTTGGACAAATAGCATGTTTTCAGCCTTAGAGGAAGGCAAATCTACTCTGAACAAATCTTGACATGGAAACTATTGTTCATTATTGGCCATGCTTCAAATAATTTTTTATCCCCTTTTCAAGATTTTTCTCTGGATTCCATTGTGTGGAATCATGGTAGTTAAAGTGGAATCATGATGTTACAATTGTGAAGTGTGAAAGGACCCTTGGTAATGAGGTAAGATTTTTTTATGTATTATGAATACTGTCTCTAATCTTGAGCTTACTAGCCAAGATCTAAGATAACATATAACATAGTATTTATATAGCAGCATGCACCATTCCTTTCTTCTCTTAAGATATACAATTTCTGCTTTAAATGAAGACAGTACACAAATTTATTTAAAAGCTTATCATACTTTCATGGTACAGTTAAATGATACTTCTTGGAAAATCTTTCCATTGTCCCTAGCAATGTAATGCTGTAGCAAAAGTTGACTGTTTAAGTGTAAATATTTACAATTAATTTGTATAGTCATGAGCCATCAGAGAAAAATAGAGATGGAGGGTCGCAGACTGGCATTTTAGGCTGGCTTGGGGGTGGAGTTGGGGCAGAGTGACTGCACAGCAGCTGCCCTGACTCTGCCCCGACTCTGCCCCAATGCCATGCACCCTACTGCATGGTACATGGTGTCAGAGTGCCCCATTGGTGCAGCGTGCAAACATGCTGCACCAAAGGGACACAAAAAAGCCATGGCAGTGGTTCTAAGGGTGGCTTTTTGCCACCCCAAAAAGGAGCAATATTTGCCTGCTCTTTGGGGGGTGGCAAAAATGAGGATTGGGGCCACAGTGGATAGTTGCCATGGCCCCAATCCGCCATTCCCAGGGGCGGCACAGAGCTGCCCCTTCCAGACCATCTGCATCAACCCTAAAACAAGCAAGAATAGATATGGATAGATAGATAGATATTTTAACACCATAATTTGAAGTAGATATATGTTCTTCATGAAAGAGTTAATAAATAATAATAACAATAACAATAATAATAATAATAATAATAATAATAATAATAATTTATTTATTTATACTCTACCCCTTTGACATCAATCGAGGTGACTCACAATAAAGATGCAGTGCAATAGTAAAAACAAATTACATCCCACCCACCCCTTAAAAAGGGTTATTAAATCTATTACAAGTTAAAAATAACAAAGTTAAAAACAACACTCACAAGTATACAATAAAAACAACAGAGGGCTGCAGCAATATACTAAATGGTTTTCGGGGAGGCAGATGAGGCTCCCCTGAGGAAAGGAGGGGTCTGAGGATGTGATTTTCTATCCTGGAAAGGCCTGCCAGAAGAGGTCCGTTTTGACCACTTTTTTAAAGCTGTCTAAAGATGTTAGTTGGCAGATCTCGTCCGGCAGGCCATTCCACAATTTGGGGGCGACAACAGAAAAAGCCTTCTGGGAGGTAGCCAAAAGCCTAGATTTTTGAGGCTGCAGCAAATTCCTCCCTGAGGACTGGAGAGCGTGGGGAGGATTATAGGGGAGGAAGAGGTCCCTGAGATAGTTTGGACCCAAGCCATTTAGGGCTTTAAAGGTAATAACCAACACCTTGTACTGGGTCCGGAAGCTGATAGGCAGCCAGTGGAGGAACCTTAGTACTGGAATAATATGGTCCCTCCTGGATGTTCCTGATACTAATCTGGCTGCCATGTTTTTCACCAGCTGTAGCTTCCGAACCAAGCACACGGGTAGCCCCATGTAGAGTGCATTGCAGAAATCTAGGAGTGAGGTTACCAGCGTGTGAACAACAGTCTCGAGATCCCTTACTTCCAGAAAAGGGCGCAGCTGGCTTGTCAGCCGAAGCTGATAACAAGCGCTCCTGAGTGTCACATTTACCTGATTCACCATCAGGAGCAATGAATCAAGGAGCACCCCCAGACTGCGAACACAGTCACTGGAGGAGAGTGTGACCCCGTCCAGGACTGGAGGTTGCAACCCAATTCTTGGTTTCGGTGCCGCTATTGTGAGCACCTCCGTCTTGTCTGGATTCAGTTTCAATCTGTTTTTCCTCATCCAGCCCATTACTGCCCAAAGACATTCATTGAGAGAAGAGATGCCATTGGAATTCGAGGCCGATGAAAGAGACACGGAGAAATAGATCTGGGTGTTGTCAGCATACTGATAGCACCCAGCTCCATAATCCCATATAATCGCACCCAGCGGCTTCATATAGATATTGAATAACATCGGGGACAGAATAGCACCCTGTGGGACCCCTCAGGTGAGCTCCCTTTTACTGGAGCTACTGTCCCTGAGCAGCACCCTCTGAGACCTACTCAAGAGGAAGGACCATAACCACTGCAAAGCAGTGCCTCCGATACCTAACTCCCTCAGGTGGTCCTAGAGGATGCCGTGATCTATCGTATCAAAAGCCGCTGAGAGGTCTAGGAGCACCAACAGGGTCACACTACCCCTGTTGATGCCCAGATGCAGATCGTTGGTCAAGGCAACCATGGCAGTCTCAACCCCAAAGCCTGTCCTGAAGCCAGTTTGAAATGGGTCTAGATAATTGGTTTCATCCAAGACAGCTTCAAGTTGAAGAGCAACTGCTCAGCATGTTGTTGGCTCGGCATGTTGCTGTCTCTGAATGCCAGTCTCAAAATACCATCTCTGACATTTCTCCAAGACACGTGTCAACACCAAGTCCATTGTGAGCTGACTCTCTGACACGCCCTGCAAGCTATACAATATGTGATCAAAGTCACTAGACAAACTGCCCAACAAGATGTAAGCCTTTTGTTCTTTTGGGGGGGCTATTCCTCTGGATTCCACCTCCAGGACCAAATGCTTCATTGTGGCCAGATGCTCCTCTGGAGACTATCCCTTCTGCATTTTGCAGGCATACAGCCTTTTGCTCCAAAGCATTTTTGATAGTGCAGAGTCAGACTGGTGCAGTTTTTTTTTCAAAGCAAACCAGACCATCTGGGCAGATCTTTTATCTTGTATGTGATCCAGCTGGCCTGGGTCCAAGGAGAGACAGATAGTCATGTGTGCTTTCCTATCAAGCTCAGCATTCTTGGCTGAGGGCCCTTCTTCAATTACATCCCAGAAATCCCCTCTCACTAGGATTGCTTCAGCATACACTGCCCACTGGGAGTAGTTCTGGTCATTCAGCCTTGGGAACTTTGCGGATTCCATGCTGGCAAAGAAACAAGACAAATGCACAGTTTTGGTAGCCTATCCAGCTTGCACTATCTTCTGGAGATAAGGAGCACGGTTGAACAGCTTGGCTTCTTAACTCTGCCTTCTGGAACTCAGACAGCAAAAGCTACTCTTCTGGATTTCTGACACACAGAGCTAGTCGGATCCACTGGCTCAGACTGGGCACATAACCCTTGTTAGCGTGGTTATGCAGTGCATGAAGATCCACATTAGCATGCAGCACCAGATACATGACCTTCTCAGAAGCAGCCAGTAGTGTGTCACCTGGAGAAGCACCTCTCCCCTTCCAGACAGAGTAAAGAGACTCCACAGACAGAAGTCTCTCAGATGAGGCTTTAATCTTAGTTCCTCTATGTACAAGGCTATTTACAGTGATAACAACAACCAACCAACGCCACATCAACTACAACCCACATCTGTGTTCTGCCTTATATAGTCAGGGCTCCACATGTCCCTCTGGCCCTGCCTCTTCCTGGTGGACACCTGTCAGTCACATGAGTTACTCTGCAGTTTTGCTGCAGTTCTCTCTGTACTTTCCAGCACCAGGTGGCCATCTCCATGATGTCACTTCCCATGACACATCATGAGACAGCATGACTCAGCTGCAATCAAATACTGTGTCATCATGGCTGCTGCTATTCCTCACATTGTACATTTTCCCCTGGGACTACTTCCCAACAGTAACATCACCTGGAAATGTCATCCTGTAAACAGCCTGTGAGTCTGAAGCTTGGTCAAAGTTTGCACTGGAATGGTTTATTTTGTTTTTATCAATGTTTTAATCAATGAGAGTCATTATTAACAATCCCCCACCTTCACCAGTATCTTCATGAAAAACCTAGTTAAAAAAACAAAAACAAAACAGAATTGCATCCATATGATAACAAGGTCTCCACTGACAAACTATATTTCTTTGCTTTGTCTTGGAAATATTGCAACCAAACATGTGATACCGATTTTTCAACCTTAAATTGGCCTAAAATTTATTTTAGTTCTGACTAGATTAAACCCATAAATCTATTAGATTTATGTATGTGATGACTTACCACTCAACAATTGATTGAATGAGTCTACTTTAAGTGGGTCTAATCAACAGAATGTCAACCACTGGTTAACAAGTCAGCCTCTGGCTGTCAGCCTCCAGTTAGTTTTAGCCAGAGATTAAGGGGGGTTGCAGACTGCCAGAAAAAGTGCAAATTCAGTCCACTTTTAGGGTTAGGGTAAGGGAATCATGGGAACTGTAGTTTATTGTGGCACTAGAGCTCTCTGACAGAGAAGGCTCAATGTCTCAGAAAAAAAAACAATTCCCATGATTCCCTAGCTCTAACCCTAACCCTAAAAGTGGAGTCAATTTGCACTATTTCTGACAGTCTGCAACCCCCCTAACTACACTTGGGATGTTATCACACGGGGAGCTCCGAACAGAAGCCGGTTTTAAAGTGAAAGTGCTACCGCAAAAGCGGAAGCAATTAATTAGCCTATTTTTCCCAATGTGAAAACCTCCTACGCATTTAAAAGGAGGTTACTCCAAACGGAAAGTAGGCAGAAACTGCTTCTTTTTATTTTTGGAAGATCCCCGAAAATAAAAAGAAGCAGTTTCTGACTACTTTCTGTTCAGATTAACCTGCTTTTAAATGCAACGTCATCTGAAAATATATCAGCTTTTGCGGGTATATTTTCAGTTTAAACCCTTGTTTCCTCACAGGATTTCCCCCGTGTGATAATGTCAATGATCATCATTGTATGGGATCAATGATAAACAGGAACTATTTTAAAAGGTGTTTTCAGCTCTCAGGTACATGCATAGGCAGGATCAGGTATCACAACTATTGGCTAAGACTACATTCCAGCCAAAGCATGATGGCTGGAATCCTGTTGGGCAGGTATGAATATGCAATTACACATCTGTAACTGTTATGCATTTACAGGCCTTACATAGTGCCTGGTTGAGACCACATGTTGTTGTGTCCCTTCAAGTCATTTCCAACTTAGGACAACCCTAAAGTGATTCTACCACAGACTTTTCTAGAGCTGAGAGTGTGAAACTCACTGAAGCTCACCCAGTGGGCTTCCATGACCAAGTTGGGAATTGAACCTTGGTCTCCAGAGTAATAATCCAACATTCAAACCACTACACCACACTGTTTCTCTTAGGCCACATAAGGTATGTAAAATGCCCCAATCCATATTTTCTGGTAAGCAGCTGTTGGGATCAGTGGAAGTCCATTCCCCTCCCAATTGAAAAGTGGCTGCCTGGTGTTCCCATTCCTGTCTCACCCAAGTGATAAAAGGCAAGGGGGATTTGTGACAGGGCTCATTTTTCTCCCTGTTGAACCAAAGATCACTTATGGGACTGGATGGAAATGGTAGGCAACTGCTTCTTAATCAACAGGGAACTGGACTCCCATTTATTCCAGTGGTTGCATACTAGTAAGTGGAGTTTGAAGGGGTCTGACTGGAATCCACCATGTAGTGCTATAGTGACAGTGCTGCATAGTACATAACACTCATGAGGATTCCATCAGTTCTCTTTTAAATTATGCATAATATGTATATGATGTATGCCAATGCATACACAATCTCTGTACAAAATTTATTCTACAGGTCTTCTGGAAGTAAAGAATTCACAAAGTAGATTCATATGTAGCCCATGCCACATACCTGAATCATTTTTTCAATGGTCAAGAATAAGGTTTAATAGCTTGAAATAAGAACGCTATTTTAAGAAGCAAATGTTATTATGTTTGGTAGATAAGTAATTCCTGTGAATTTATCCAGTTTGTATTCCTCCTCAAAGAAGGAGGAGAACTGTTTCAGAGTTATTACTTTGAGGCAAGGGGTGGGGAGTGGGGGTGGAAATAGTAGTACACACTTAATCCTTTAATTACAATATATCGAAAAATGATGCTTTCCAATTACTTAGGTCACTGTTGCTTGGGTGAAAACATTAAAGGCTGAAAATCACTTACTCTTGTCAGATTGCATTAGTCCAGAGGAGCACAACATTCTTTGTTTATTGCATAAATATTTGCAGGAATTTTAATGTATATTTTATATGAAATGGCAGTATAATTGCAATGAAAGATTTATTATATATAAATAATATATAACACTATTTTTTAGTTAAATCTAATTTTCTCCAGGAAATTATGATATAAAGCCCAAGTGTTACAGCAAATCTGGAGTTTTCTCAGTGTCCATCAATTAGATTTTCATTGCTTTCGAGAATCAATAAGCCATTCCTCCGTCAAACTGGTGATGCCGTCAATAATGATTTTGGCAGCTTACAGGGTTTTTTCTCTCTTACATCAACATCACTTTCAACAGTGTGGAGATTTACTGTAAAAAGTTCCTCCCGATTGCTACTACAGATGTTTTTTGAGATTTGTGCCCTAAAAATAACACTGAATGTAGACCTATTATCACCCTGCAACCTCAGTAAATTTTACCTGCCAGATTTCTTTAATTGTAATGCTTTCAGATGTTCCATGAACAGAACTTTTCAGGGCCCTGTCATATTTCAGTCCATGCTATCATGTGTTCATTTTATTATGGTCATTAGAATTAATTAGATTGAGCACACCTCAAGAATTCTGATAGGATAATGTTTACTAATGGCTAGCTCATTAATTTCTTATACCTATCAAAACCTATCACTCCATTTATACCATACTATTTGTTCACTTAAGTATAATCCATATTCATTTATCAGGAGGCTAATTGCTCTGTGCTTTCAAATCATTTTAAACTTATGGAAAACCTAAGGTGAACTTGTCATGGGATTTTCTTGGCAAGATTCATTCAGAGGGGGTTTGCCTTTGTGTTCCTCTGAGGTTAAGAGACTGTGACTTGTCCAAGGTCAGCCAGTAGGATTCCATGATTGATCAGAGATTTGAACCCTGGTCTCTTGAAGTCCCATTCCAACACTCAAACCACAACACCATGCTGGCTCATTAGTATTAAAACTATTTTGACTCAGTGAAAACTATGGGTCAAAACAGACAGCCCCGAAGAAGTGGCTTGCCACCACCCTTTTGTTTGTCAGGTTGGGGCCATGGCAACTGCACACATGCCCCCAACTCAGCATTTTCCTGGTGTAAAAAGAAGCAGCAGAAAGCTGCTCCTTTTTGCATGGGAAAAAGGTGCCTTTGCCACCACATTAGTAGTTTTTCCATGTTTTGGTGGCATGCAGTGTGTAAATGCCAAACACCGCCACCGTGTGGTTGCTTGGGGCAGCTTCACAGCATGTTTCTGACATCTTGAGGGCATGTGTCATACGTACACCATGCCCCCAAGCTGACGGGACACTGGCTCTTTTTGCTGGTCTGTTCAGCCCCTGAGGAATTGGACTTAAGACTGGTGCTTTAGCAGATCTTTCCCATGATGGGGAATTATATTTGTTTATTTATTTAATTGAATTTGTATACTGATCTTGTTCCAATATGGGACCCAAGCTGAGTCATACAGATGTTGTTCAGTGTCACTAACTATAGTTGCTTATCACTTATCCACCCTATAGTCATAACTTGCCATAATCTTTCTGGCCAAAATTGCAATGGAAGGATGGAGTCAGTAGAATCAGCAAAAGATGTCCTACCTTGTTCTGCTGTTTATGAAGCATCTATGCCTTATTGTATTGTTGGAGGAATCCTCTTCTAGATTGGCCCATAGAGCAGTGATAGCTTCATCAGAGATATGGAGAAAATGATAGATGAAGTCAATATTGCCTTTTTTGTTTCTGATGTATAGCAGAATGCTGCTTGGGCCAGAAGGAATGGCATCTGGGCTCCAGCTACACTGCAGAAATAATGCAATCTGACAGCACTTTAACTGACATGGCTCAATGCTATGGAATTCTGGGATTTGTAATCTTGTGAGATATTTAGCCTTCTCTGTCAGAGAGCTCTGGTGTCACAACAAATTACAAATTCCCAGAATCCATAGCATTGGACCATGACAGTTAAAGTGGGGTCAAACAGCATTATTTCTGAAATGCAGATGCAGCCCAGTAACAATGGCTATATCTGCATCCATTAGTAGAGGAAAGGGGGATGCAGACGAGGGCGTCAGAGACGCCCTGGTCCGGACCGCAGCTGGAGTTCAGCCTCCGGACGGCAGCGCATCCCCGGCGCATCTAAAA